>WNWK01002678.1:0-180331 GCA_009830355.1 Cherax destructor
CCCTTGTCGCTAAAGAGGCATCGGTCTGGGGAAATTTGGGACCTCTTGGTCTTCTTCCTCAGACTGAACCATTCCCCCCAATCCCCCTCCCTTTTCCCATTTTCCCCCATCCCCCCTTTCCCTTTCCTCCTCCTCCTCCCCCCATCCCTCCCTTTTTTCCCTTCCCATTTTTCCCCTGGGGCCTTCCTCAGGCATTCTAGTTCCTAGGTGGGGGGGTCGTGGTCAATCCCATTCCGTTGAGGCCCTTTGGCGGTGGGGGTTTGCCTGGAATCTGGACCCCTGGGATGTCCCTCCTCCCCCGCCCCAGGGGGGGGCCCTTTGGGTATCTTTCGGGCGACAGGTGCCTGGAGGCCCCCTTTTCGGGTTCCGGGGTGGTGGCCAAAGGGCGGTATGTTTGTGGCGGATATCCGGCCGCCCTTTTTTGTCCCCGAGATGGTCGGATGGGGGTTAACCCCGGATTGCGGGTTTTACTGGCATAAAGGGGTGGGTAGGCACGGGTTCCATGCAGCATCTGCACTATTCTGTTGAGGTCCTCTTGGGGGGGGAGGGGGTTTTACACTCCTTTCATTCCTCCTGGGAGCTTTTCCCCCACTTTCCCCCTTTTTTATTCTTTTTTTTATTTTTATTTTCTTTTTTTTCTTTCTTTTTTTCTTAAAAAAAAAAAAAACCAACCATGGCTGACCCAATCCATAAACCCCACCCCCCCGGGCCCCCTTCCTGATACCCCCCCAGTACTGACCCTGCCCGCGGGCAACTTTTGGACACCCCATGCCCTGTACCTCTTGCTGGTGCCGGTTCGTCACCTGCTTCAGGACCGGGGACCCGACTGGCCCTTTCGTACGCTCCTCGCTTTTCTCTGACCTGTTTCCCGGTTTTCCTGCGGAAATTTCAAACGCTCCCCCGCTCCCATCATCCCCCAGTCCCACACCCAACACCAAGACCCACACATAAATTGACACTTCAGGAAGATTTAGACAAACTTAATTCGTGGTCAGAAAAGTGGCAGATGCAATTAATGTAGATAAATGGGTTCTGAAGCTCAGGCCCTAACCCAAGCACTTATAAGTTAAATAACGAGAACTTAGCCATACAGATTGAACATAAGAAATAAAAAGGAACACTGGCAGGCCTGTTGGCCCAATGGCAGGTCCTTCACAATCCATCCCCCTAACAGAAAATTGGCCAACCTAATTTTCAATTTTCCCCAAAAAAAAGCTTTTCAGATTCTATTAACTCAAGTGCGAGTCCCCTTAAATCCAACCCCCCTCATCATGTATTTATCAACCTAAATTTGAAACACCCAAGGTCCTAGCTTCAATGACTCTACTAGGCAGACTGTTCCACTCATCAACTACCCTATTTCCAAACCAATATTTTCCTATATCCTTTCTAAATCTAAACTTATCCAATTTGAATCCATTATTGCGGGTTCTCTCTTGGAGAGATATCCTCAAGACCTTATTTATATCCCCCTTATTAATACCCATCTTCCACTTATATACCTCGATCATGTCTCCCTCATTCTTCGTCTTACAAGTGAATGTAATTTAAGGGTCTTCAATCTTTCTTCATACGGAAGATTTCTAATGCTATGAATTAACTTTGTCATTCGTCGCTGAATGTTTTCTAACGAATTTATATCCACTCTGTAAAATGGAGACCAGAACTGAGCTGCGTAATCTAGGTGAGGCCTTACTAATGATGTATAAAGCTGTAATATAACCTCTGGACTTCTGTTGCTTACACTTCTTGATATAAATCCCAGTAATCTATTTGCTTTATTTCTTACGCTTAGGCATTGCTGACTTGGTTTGAGGTTGCTGCTTACCATAACCCCAAATCCTTTTCGCATTCTGTACGGCTGAGTTCAACATTATTAAGCTGGTAGGTGCTAGGTTATGAACATTCCCGAGCTTTAGAACTTTGCATTTATCTACATTGAACTGCATCTGCCATTTTTCTGACCAGGAATTGAGTTTGTCTAAATCCTCCTGAAGTTCTATGACATCTACGTCTGAATCGATTATCCTACCTATCTTCGTGTCATCAGCGAATTTGCTCATATCACTAGTAATTCCCTCGTCAAGGTCATTTATATATATTATAAACAACAACGGGCCCAAAACCGATCCCTGTGGAACGCCACTTGTTACAGATCCCCACTCAGATTTAACCCCATTTATGCACACCCTCTGCTTCCTATTGGTGAGCCATGACTCGATCCATGAAAACACTTTACCCCCAATGCCGTGAGCAGCCACTTTCTTTAACAGTCTCTGATGTGGTACTCTATCAAAAGCCTTACTAAAATCCAAATAAACAATATCGAATTCTTTATCATGATCAACTGCCTCAAAAGCCTTACTGAAAAAGTTAATAAATTAGTTAGGCAGGAACGGCCCCTGGTGAATCCATGTTGAGTATCATTAATCCAATTATGCCTATCGAGATGGCTTCTTATGTTATCAGCTATAATCGACTCTAATAATTTGCCTACAATTGATGTTAGACTTATTGGGCGGTAATTTGATGGTAACGACTTGTCCCCTGCTTTAAAAATAGGAATTACATTAGCCATCTTCCACGTATCAGACACTACACCTGTTTGAAGAGATAGGTTAAAAATGTTAGTTAAGGGTTCACAGAGTTCGATTTTGCATTCCTTAAGAACCCTTGAAAAAAGCTCATCAGGGCCTGGCGATTTATTTTGCTTCAAACGGTCTATCTGTTTGATAACCATTTCGCTAGTGACTGTGATACTACATAATTTATCTTCTTCAGGCCCACTAAAATACCTAATTCTTGGGATATTATTAGTGTCTTCCTGAGTGAAAACCGAGAGAAAATAATTATTAAAAATAGAGCACATTTCATTCTCTTTGTCAGTAAGATACCCATAATTATTTTTAAGGGGACCTATCTTATCTCTAACTTTTGTTCTATACACCTGGAAAAAACTTTTTGGGTTAGTTTTCGAATCCCTAGCAACTTTAATTTCGTAGTCCCGTTTAGCTTTTCTTATCCCCTTTTTAACGTCCCTCTTAATGTCAGTATACTGATTTATAAGATGACCCTCACCTCTTTTTATGCGCCTATAAATTCCTTTCTTCTGCCCTAAAAGATATTTGAGCCTATTATTTATCCATTTTGGGTCATTTCTATTCGATCTAATTTCTTTATATGGGATAAATGTTCTTTGGGCAGCATGTATAGTGTTCAGAAAACTGTCATATTGATAGCTCTCTTCATTACCCCAGTCCACAGATGATAAGTGTTCTCTAAGTCCATTACTGAGTTATTGGAGTTTATTCCTACTATGAAACTTCCATTCAATACCAAAGGTAATTGATTTGTGGTCGCTTGCGCCGAGTTCCTCTGTAATTTCTAAATTATTAACAAGGGTTTCCTTGTTTGCCAGAACTAAGTCAAGCAGGTTATTTCCCCTTGTAGGTTCTGTCACAAACTGCTTTAAAAAACAATCTTGAACTACTTCTAAGAAGTCGTTAGATTCTAAATTCCCAGTCAAAAAATTCCAATCAATTTGACTAAAGTTGAAGTCACCCAGAATAACTACGTTATCGTGCATTGTGGCCTTAACAATTTCCTCCATAGTAGTCTCCCTTGGTCCCTATCTAAGTTTGGGGACGGTATATCACACCTAAAATCAATTTTTCATGCCCCTCTGAAAATTCTATCCAGACAGACTCTGTATGTGTTATTTCAGACTTTATTCCCTTTTTTATGCAACAGTTCAAGCGATCTCGGACATACAGTGCCACTCCACCCCCCTTCCCGAAACTTCTGGGTGATGGGTGATGGTAAGCAGCAACCTTAAACCAAGACAGCAATGCCTAAGCGTATGTAATAAGGCAAATAGATTACTGGGATTTATATCAAGAAGTGTTAGCAACAGAAGTCCAGAGGTTATATTACAGCTTTATACATCATTAGTAAGGCCTCACCTAGATTACGCAGCTCAGTTTTGGTCTCCATATTACAGAATGGACATAAATTCGTTAGAAAACATTCAGCGTAGAATGACTAAATTAATACATAGCATTAGAAATCTTCCTTACGAAGAAAGATTGAAGACCCTTAAATTACATTCACTTGTAAGACGTAGAATGAGGGAGACATGATCGAGGTATACAAGTGGAAAATGGGTATTAACAAAGGGGATATAAATAAGGTCTTGAAGATATCTCTCCAAGAGAGAACCCGCAATAATGGATTCAAGTTAGATAAGTTTAGATTTAGAAAGGATATAGGAAAGTATTGGTTTGGAAATAGGGTAGTTGATGAGTGGAACAGTCTGCCTAGTAGGGTTATTGAAGCTAGGACCTTGGGTAGTTTCAAATTTAGGTTGGATAAATTCATGAGTGAGAGGGGTTGGATTTGAGTGGGACTCTCGCATGAGTGGGTAGAATTGTCAAAGCTTATTTCTTGGGTAGCATTGAAAATTGGGTTGAGCAAATATTCTGTTAGTGGGACGGATTGTGAAGGACCTGCCTAGTATGGGCCAACAGGCCTGCTGCAGTGTTCCTCCTTTCTTATGTTCTTATCTCAGAAACGACCAGCTCGTCATGCACTCCCCTTAAACTCTCTGTTTCAAACTACTCAATGGACAAAGTTTTTTACTCTGCGACCGACTTCTCCTAATACCTATCTTTCAGACCATAGTATTGGTAAAGCTCTGCTACGCCATGTTGGTAAAGACATCTCATTTCACGCTCTCAAGAGCGGCACTCACATCATCACGGTCCAGAATGCTGGCCAAGCTCGTGATCTTTCTCTTCTTACAACCATAGATACTGCTCCTGTTACTATTGACAAACACCATTCCCTCAATTCTTGTTGTGGTTCTGTCATTTTGCCCCACACCATTGTCCAATGGAATTTCCAGACATGTGGTGATGACATTTTAGAGCAGCTTGAGCTCCAAGAACTCCCTATCCTTAAAGTTGACACTTTTGTCCTCCCTGCCCCTAAGCTAAGACGTTATCCTTGCAATATAGCTCGTTTAACATTTGACTGCTGTGAACTACCACCTTCGGTTTACATTGCAGGTCAACGTTTACAAGTCCGAAAGGTGACCCCTACACCGCAACAGTGTAGAAACTGCTGGCGTTTTGGTCATCCAGCGAAATATTTCAGGTCCATGGCCGAATGCCCAGTCTGTGGTGCTGACGACCATGCCAGTTCTTCTTGTACTCTACCTCCCTCTTGCCTTAACTGTCATGAGGCACATCCTTCATATTCTCGCCGTTGTCAGGTTTACCTGAATGAGCGGGAAATCCGTTGTCTCAAAGAGGCAGAAGGCTTCTCATATGCTATGGCCATCTCTCATCTATGCCTTCAAGGGAGACTTCCTCGCATTTCCTATTCTCGAATTGCTAAACATCGCCCCACTTCTGGGGTCCCAACTTCCACGGCTTCCTCTGTGGTCGCCTCATCCTCAATCACCCCTGTCTCGAATCCTTTTGATATTCTTGGCTCCGAGGTCCCTACCTCGGCTTCCAATACTGTCCACACTCCTTCCTCTACTCACTCGCACAATTCTGAGTCTACACGTCCTCGTCCTTCACCTAAACCTCAGCGCCCCCCTTCTTCTCATAAGCCCGGCAAAAAATCCCTACTGCCAGGTTCTTCGCCTCTGACTAATTCTATAACGTGTGTGGAGGTTCATCCTCCTCCTCATACAGTACCTTCATCCCCTGTCCCCTCCCAAGCCCCTTCGACAGTTTCCTCTTCTATCTCCTCGCCCTCTACTTTAGTACAGTCTATAGATTCCCCGATCGTTGCTCACTCTTCTTCCATTTCTAATGTAGTCCCACATTCTGCATCTTTGACTTCCGAAACACTGGAAGCTATTGCAGAATATATTTCTGGACCGATGATGGACACTACTCCACCTGAGGTTCCTCATCTCTCTTCTTCGTCTCAACCCCCCCTTCCTTCACAACGTCCTCCTCCTTCTCTGATTACAGGTCTTCCGCTGCCTCCACACGTGGACTTTTCTAACCCTAGTCCATAGATTCCTCTCACTCCACTTATATCTTTCTCTCCATAAATCATGGCTTATTTGCAGTGGAATATCCGAGGCCTCAGGGGTAACCGGGGTGAGCTTCAGGTGTTGCTCTCTCAGTTTTCCCTGTTGGGGTCTGTTTGCAAGAACCCAAATTACAATCCACTGTTATCAGGCCCTTTTCAGGCTATGATTTGTTATATTCATCGGATCCTTTTTCCGATGGAACCTTTAACGAAAGTGCTCTTCTTATACGCACTGGTGTTCCATACCGTCAGCTCTATGTTCCTTCTTCCTTACATTACACCGCAGCCCGTATCCACTTGAATAAGTGGTATACACTCTGTTCTTTATATCTCTCCCCTTCGCGGGCAATGTCTATCCCAGATGTTGATTTTCTGGTTTCTTCCTTACCGCCACCCCTTCTATTACTTGGCGATTTTAACGCACACCATTTTCTCTGGGGAGGGTCGCACTGTGACTCCCGTGGCATTCAGTTGGAGGCATTTCTTGCTTCTCTTCCCCTCCATGTTTTAAATACGGGTACTCCTACCCATTTTGATCCCCGAACTCATTCTTTCTCCTGCATTGATCTTTCCATCTGCTCTTCATCTACTGTCCTTGACTTCACCTGGTCTGTCCTCCCGGACTTACATGACAGCGATCATTTCCCAATCATCCTTAAGTCTCCTCTGTTTTCTCCACCTCCTCATTGCCCACGCTGGCAATTTGACCTGGCGAAATGGGACCTTTACGCACATCTTACTGCCTTAAATGAGGTTCCTACCTCGTCCTCCATTGATGAGGTTTTACATCTCTTTTCGTCCTCCGTCTTCACAGCGGCTTCACATTCTATTCCCCAAACCTCGGGCAAGCATCCTCAGAAGTGCGTGCCTTGGTGGTCTCCTGCTTGTGCTCGGGCAGTGCGTTTGAAACGCGCTGCATGGGGCAGGTATCGGTATAACAGAACCACAGAGAGACTCCTTGATTTCAAGCAGAAGAGAGCTATTGCTCGCCCTGTCATACGTGATGCTAAACGCACTTGCTGGCGAGATTACGTTTCTACTGTCACTTCGGCTTCCTCGATGAGTGCAGTCTGGAAGAAAGTGCGGAAATTAAGTGGTAAATTCTCCCCCGACCCGGCTCCTGTTCTTCAGGTTGCTGGTGTCGATATAGCACACCCTCTTGCCGTTGCCACTGAAATTGGTAATCATCTCGTCCGCATTTCACAGCGGCTCCATCTATGCCCCTCGTTCCTTTCTTCTAAGTCTGCCAGCGAGTTAAAGCCCTTAGATTTTTCTTCTCTTAGAGAAGAAACCTATAATGTGCCTTTTACCCTTCAAGAACTGGAGGCAACGCTCTCTGCTTGCCGATCATCGGCAGCTGGCCCAGACGGCATACATATTCGTATGCTACACCATTTACATCAGTCTGCTCTTACTGTCCTCTTACGTCTCTTTAATCTCATATGGTCGCAAGGAGTTCTTCCCCAGCTGTGGAAGTCTGCTATTGTTCTCCCTTTTCGAAAACCAGGTACTATGGGACGTGATCCCTCTCACTACCGTCCCATCGCTCTTACCAGTGCAGTTTGCAAGGTGATGGAACGTCTAGTTAATAGACGTTTGATGTGGTATTTAGAGACTCACAATAGTCTCTCCCCTAGTCAGTATGGCTTCCGTAAGGGCCGTGCCATTGACCCCTTGCTGCGCTTGGATACGTATATTCGTAATGCCTTTGCGAATAACCATTCGTTTATCGCTATCTTTTTCGACCTTGAGAAGGCTTATGATACAACTTGGAGATATAATATCTTGGCCCAGGCACACTCCTTAGGCCTCCGAGGCAACCTACCATTCTTTCTTAAGACCTTCTTAACTGACAGACATTTCCGGGTCCGGGTTAGTAATGAACTCTTCCCGGAATTTGTCCAAGCTGAAGGTGTCCCCCAGGGATGTGTTCTGAGCACAACACTCTTTCTGCTTGCTATAAATAATCTGGCATCTGTTCTCCCATCCAATATTTGGTCATCGCTCTATGTGGATGACTTTGCTATAGCTTGTGCAGGTGCTGCTGTCACCTCATTGCAGTTTCCCTCCAGCATGCCATCAACCGGGTTTCTGATTGGGCCACCACTCACGGGTTTAAATTTTCCAGTGGCAAAACTCATCAAATTACGTTTACTAGACGTTCAGTGGTCTCTGATCATCCATTGTACCTATACGGCTCACGTATCCCAGAACGTGATACAGTCAGGTTTCTTGGTCTCCTGTTTGACTGTCGATTGTCCTGGAAACCTCACATTACCTCTCTGAAGGCAACTTGTCACACCAGGCTGAACCTTCTTAAAACCCTCGCACATCTTTCATGGGGGGCTGATCGTAGAACCATCCTTCGCCTACATTCAGCCCTAATTTTGTCGAAACTCGATTATGGTGACCAAATATATTCTGCGGCCTCCCCTGCTACTCTTTCCATCCTTAATCCCATCCGTCACCAGGGATTACGCTTATGCCTTGGTGCATTTCGTTCTTCCCCGGTTGAGAGCCTCTATGTAGAAGCGAACATTCCATCCTTATCCGATCGTCGTGATGCACATTGCATTCGCTATTTTGTTCGCTCTCATGACCTCCGCAATCCTTCCATGTATAGGATTGTTACAGATGTTAGTAGGCGCTCTTTATTTGTTCATCGCCCCTGCTTACTTCGTCCCTTTTCTCTTCGTCTACATTCACTCCTGTCTTCCCTTCAGCTCCCACCTCTATATGTTCATGTGACATCTCCCTTTCCCCTACCCCCTTGGGAAGTTCCTGCTGTCCGTGTCTGTTCTATTCCTCTACCTTGCGCGAAATCCCAACTACCTACGGCGGCTTCTCGCTCTTTCTTTCTAGACCACTTTTGTTCTCATTCCCATGCCATCGCAGTATACACCGATGGTTCAAAGTCATCTGACGGCGTCGGATTCGCAGCAGTGTTTCCGAACAGCGTTGTACGAGGGCATCTATTACCCTCGGCTAGCATATTTACGGCTGAATTGTATGCCATTCTTTGCATCGGCCACACTCATCTGACGGGTATCTCATGGAGAGGCTCCCTGCCCCTCTCTGTGAGCATTGTCAGGTTCCGGTGTCTGTTCGACATATTCTGTTGGACTGCCCACTCTATCAACAAGCACGCAGAATTTACCTCCAACGACGTCTTCGCTCTGCGGCCCTTTCTTTACCTTCCCTTCTTGCAGATGGACCCTCCTTTAATCCTGAGTCTCTCATTGACTTTTTGAAAGAAACTCTGATGATTATATCTCTAGCACCTCCTTCAGTCCCTTCTACCTTGATCTCTTGCTATCCTCTATCCCTGCACTGTCCACCATCCTGCTACACTCCATACCCTACTAATCTTCCATGTCCCTCTTACAACCCATTCTCCCTGCATCCTGCAATGACCATAAGCGCTGTATAACCCCTGTGGTTTAGCGCTTCTATTTGATTATAATAATAATAATAATAATAATCTCCATTAGTCTCTTATGTTAAGGGTCTTCCACTGTTGTTTTTAAGTTTGATAATATTGAATACATTTAATTAAATTTCAACTGATAATATGACATGTAAGTCATTTATTTAAATTATGTGAAGAGGACACAGGCAGATAAACTTAAACAAAGTTAACTGTCAAAGCTCCATGATAAATAAGATTAACTAACTTAAAAAGAATCATTCATAACTCAGAAGTAACAATAGCTACCTATGATTATTCTCTGCTCCTTATTTTTAGTCAGAGAAAGACTTACCAGATAAATGAAGGATCACTCTGAACTAAATTGCTGATAATAAGGTGACTCCTTCCCCTCTCAGAGTAGAGGGGAAATGCAAACATTGTGATCTACCATTTCTCTGCAGCTTACCATAATTCACTTGATTACAAAGAGCAAAAGTCAAGCCACTTATTAATTACCTTTATAATATCCATAATTTAATACATTAATCAGTATTTAATTGTTATAGTGTTAGTGGCTCTCCTTGCATTACAGTTTTATAATTGTAACTACCAATAACAATGTACACTTGTAACATGCATCGAAATAAAAATAATATTATTATTATAAAATATTATTATTATAAACAACTGAGTTATTATTTAGGGAGTTTGGAGAGAAATTAAGTAATGAAACCCCTGTTCTCTCTGAAATGTTTGTTCTTATCTTACTTTGCCGGCTGGGCATATTACAAGAGGGACACCTGTCATTGGCTTAATTTTAGGCAGCTATTTTTTCCAACTCTGAAGATAATTCTTTAACGGTTTTGGTGGGATGTCGATTACTGAACTCAAGTGAAGTGTGAGTGTCTTCACTGTGCTGGGGCTTGGCAAGGAAGGTCCACCTATATGGGAACTTCGTTTCTGTTTTAATTTCTCTCACTACCCAGCTTTAAGCAACACCTCTTCTCTGTACATCAGGAAGCAGGGCTCAATACTGTGTAAGCCCTCAGTGGCCCTTACAAACCCAAAAAGAAGACAGCCTCTTCCTTGGATTTGATGCAATCCTTACAGAATACCTAAGGCTTGCCAAATTCTTCAGAGCCCAAGGCAAGAGAATAAAAATGCTAATCCATGATCTTTAATTGCTTCAAACTTCCAAGGCAGGGCTTAAACAGCCTTTCTTTTGACTGCTCATGTACTTCAATCTGCTGCTAACAATTGAGTTCATAACCTGTGTTAAGGGAGATGAGTAGAGAAGCTCAAGTATTGTTAAAATGCAGTCTTTTTGTGTTATAGCCATTGGAGGAACAAGCTTCCAGCCGGCATATCTTGTCACTCTAAGAAAGGGCTATTAACTGTGTATACCTTGTACTTGCCTTCTCATTATAGAATAACTAATACCTGTATATTGTATGATTAGAGTAAATTGTAAGAATAATGATAATTTAAGGTGTAATGACTGTTATTTTTGACCCATGTGCCCTACCATAATACTTCTTATTTCTAACCTATAACTTTCCTAACCTATCTTTTATGCTAATACTCTTATATTAAATATCTACTACTTATGTTTAACTGTTTATTTTCTGTAATTTGCCTGTCACATGTAACTTAACTTAACCTAGCTTACCTGTGTTTTTTGCTATCTTGTACCACTATTTTATTTTCCTGTTTTAATTCATACATATATGTTCATTCTTTTGTGTCTTAAAATTGTGCTAAGTTATACTGTTTGTTTACTGTATCTCAGCTGTCTTATTTTTATGTAAAATCTTGAGTTTATAAGGGAATTACTTTTATATGCCATTTTTTTATTGTTTTGATAATTTGTTAATTATGTTCCTTTCTTATATTTTTTTGCAAGATCTTTATTTTGTTTGTAGAAGTTCTTGCTTGTGTATTTTGTGACTAAACCTGAAAAATTCTTATAGGGTTTAGCAGCAACCAGGCACCCCCCAAAGAAATGCCTCCACAGTAGGAGAGATCCACCAGAGATACTGAGGAGAGGATAGTGCTAGAGAGACCTTGAACACCCTAGCCCTGGAGGATCAGACCAGGCTTGTAATCTGGGATTTGGAAGGTCTCAGGAGCATCCTAAAGAAGGAATGTATCAAGGCATTGAAACCTCAGTATGGTAAAGCTATGGAGTTCCTTGGGAACTACGTGGGGAGGTGGTTTTGACATCAGTAAGCCTGTCCTGTTATACTAATTAAGTATTTGCTGCTAGAATTTTTCCTTTTGGTGCCAACACTTTCAGATACCCTTGTAATGTGTTTATTAAATTGTAAGTGGTCCTACCTGGGTATGTTTTACTTTCCCCTTTGAGCCATGTATATAAGGTCCATGTGTCAGGAACTAAATTTAATAACCTATTGATGTTATCATTTTTCTGTGGAGAGTCAAGCCCCTGATAAGGTGCCTACTGCTCATGTTTTCAGGCCATGCTACCCTAAGAGCCAGTACTTATCAGGACCCCTATCTTGTTATAACTATCCTGTATTATTTCTCACTGGATTTTCTCCTGCTCTAACCCAAACTCCATGTTTTCCTCCCTTCTCCTATGACTATCGTTTCTTTTATCCCTTCCACTATTAAAAGAGCAGGTGGTGGCAGCATACTCCCAAGAGAATAGAATGCTACCTTCTATTCTCTCATATTCTAGTAATGTTCCCTTGTTATTTGATCTCTATATTCTCATATTTTTTTTGTCCACTCCGAGTCTCTTACTAAGGGAACAGATAATATGGCATCGTCTGGTGCTCTGTCGACCCCAGGGTGGGACTGGGGTGGAAGTTGCCGCATTTCACATGCAAACCTCCTACGAACCCTTTTATTCTCTTCTGTATGAAGTTAAAATATTTGGCCTAAGATCAATATGAATCGCAGTCTCAGATCAAAAATGTGTGTTTAAAAGAAGGGAAAAACCTGTCCAAGGATGAGAAGCAAGGATATACTGAACGTTGTGCAGAACTTAAGGAAAAATATGCAGAACAAATGGGATTTGGAATGTCTCAGTAGTGGCCCAAAGAAGGAATGTATCAAGGCATTTAAACCTCAGTAGGGTAAAGCAATGGAGTTCCTTGGGAACTATGTGGGGAGGTAGTTTTAACATCAGTAAGCCAGTTGTGCTATAATAATTAAGTATTTGCTACTAGAAATTGTTTTCTTTTGTACCAACAATTTCAGATACACTTGTAATGTGTTTATTAAATTGTAAGTGGTTTTATCTGGGTATATTTTACTTCCCCCCTTTGAGCCATGTATATAAGGTCCATTAGTCTGAAGTATAAATTGAGTAACATATACAGTGGACCCCGAGTTACGAGCACCTCGGAAATCGTACAATTGTGTAAGTGTAATATTTTAAGTGCTTTTGTAAGTGTATTTTTGGGGGTCTGAAATGGACTAATCTACTTGACATTATTCCTTAAGGGAGAAAATTAGTTTGATAATGGCACTTGAGCAGCCTTCTGGAATGAATTGTGCTCGTAACTCGGGGGTCCACTGTACTGATTATATAATTTTCTTTGAAGAGCCAAACCCGATAAGGTGCCTACTGCTCGTGTTTTCAGGCCATGCTACCCTAGAGCCAGTACTTATCAGGACTCCTATCTTGTTATAACTATCCTGTATTATTTCTCACTGGGTTTTCTCCTGCTCTAACCCAAACTCCATGTTTTCCTCCCTTTTCCTATGATTTTGGCTACTTTTATCTCTTCCACTATTAAAAGAGCAGGTGGTATTTTGTGGGTTATTAAGCCAGCTGTTATGTTATTTTCCCTTTACTTATCATCAAGGTTCTCACTACATGTACAAGTATGGGGTATTAAAGGTCTTAGGGTAAAATGATACTTACTCATGATCAGCTGCTGTACATACCTGAAAACTTATTGGTCCTCTCACCATTCCTCTAAAAAGGTTATTTAAACCAACATTATAAAAATAGTTCTATATTAAGAGATATATATAATATGTACAGGTCTTACAATCTTAAACATATAACTAGCATCTTCAAACCACATGATTCACCTGCCACATTTAACTCTCTTTTTCTCCACATCACTCCTACCCTCAGTGTTTTGATACACTGAAGATCACAGAATATCATGGTAACATCGATCTGCAGCACACCTCTTACCTCTTAACACACTTTTTCTGCCCATAAAACAAAGTTAAGGTAAGAGCAAGACACCATACCAGATCACTGCAGCCATCTTGGGCAAGGAGGGGGTGGCAGCCAGCCTACCCCCCCATCTCCAACATAAACAAACAAAAACCTATCGCTTTGCACATCCTCCCACATGTATCCACAATACATCTTATTACTTACAATGAGACATGCAACTTATAAACTACTTATTTAAATGCGTGTATTTATAACCTATTATATTGAGAAAATCAGGTTACTTCATCTTCTTTTTAAGTCTTAAGGTTGGCCTGACCTCAAAACATCTAGGCAGTAATTCTGATTAATTCAATATAATAAGGTATTCATGTTACTTAATTACAACAATACATGCTGGGTTCCACAGCCCCCATAACAAGTCCATAACGCCCCATAACACCAGCCTATTGTAATTTCAAGGCCTAGTGGTGTAGTGTGGGAGCCAGCCAGAGCTAGCGAGACGCTCACCATGTGGCAGCCTGCCCACACCTCCACCCACGCAAACAAAGCAACCACATGTGGTATTTATTCTACCCTATATTTTGGGTTTTGTAATCATTTACGGTCCACATAGCGGGTGAAACAGATAGTGTGTGTGATCTTCCTACCAGAGCGAAGACGAGAAGGCCCGAGCTATGTGGATTCTTCGTTAAGCGCAAATTCTTCAAGATTCTTCTTAGTGTATGATGTAGTGGAGCAGAAGCCAGCTCCAAAACGCCTCACCAACACCACCTTCACCAATATCCTCTCCCACCACCAACATGCTACAGCTTATAGAATTTTTTTTATATAGAGACAATTGCGAGTGTTTGAAACATTTTCACAGTTATAGTGAACTTTTGTGTTATCCTGAGACTTGTGATTTCATTGCAGACTGTGTTAATTTAAATTCTCTGCTTGCATTAATTAATTTTTTCCTAGTATTGTATCTGATTATTTTTTTTTGTGTCATATTTCATTTACATAGTATTGTGTTGTGTTCTTATCTTCATCTGACATAAGTACAGTGGACCCCCGAGTTTTGTAAACCCCGGAAATCATACAATTATGTAAGTATAATATTGTAAGTGCTTGTGGAAGTGTATTTTGGGGGGTCTGAAATAGACTAACCTACGTGACATTTTTCCTTAAGGGAGTAAATTCGTTCGGTAATGGCGCTTGAGCAGACTTCAGGAGTGAAGTTTTTACGAAACTCGGGGGTCCACTGTACAGTGGTACCTCGGTTAACGATATTTTTTCATTCCAGAATGCTGTTCAAGTGCCATTACCAAACGAATTTATCCCCATTAGGAATAATGTAAAATAGACTAGTCCTTTTAGACCCCCAAAAATACTTACAAAAGCATTTAAAAAAATAAACTTACATAAAAGGGTGAGTTTGGGGAACATCGTTAACCGAGGTACCACTGTACTACTATTACCTAAGTAGTGTGTGCAGTGTTGTGCTCAGTTTAAGCAAGTTACTCCTTGTGACAAATTTTCCTTTACCACCTTGTGTTCCCTTTTTATTGTGGGCTCTAATTAATTTCGTTAGTGTGTACCATTAATTTTCCCAGCATTTTTTCCCGGTGTTTTACTGCTAATTTTTTTTTGTGTCATTGCATTCAGTGTTTCCTTCCATAAAGTCCAATCAGTATTTTTGACCTTGTTTATGTTCTTGTTTGTGTGATTATTTTGTATTGTCCCAGTTACTATATTTATTTTCCCAGTTTGTTGAATTACCATTTTCAGTGTACACCACTCATTGAGCCTACTATTTTTATACCCAGTGTCTCATTTATTTAACTTCCACAGACAATAGTGCCATATCTTCTGTGTCAAGACAGATATTTGTTTATATTGTCATATGTAAACCTTACCCTAGCAGAATTGGGGTTAAATGTAAATAGCCTGTATAATTAGATGATTCAGTTAAAAGAAGTTGTCGACTGTGTGTTTTGTTATCAGATGATCAGTATCCAGAATTTTTTTTTTGTGTGTGTTCACGTTCCCTCCGAATTCTGAGATTTAACAGTACGACTTGTGTGTGCCAGGTCTATCTTTTCTGTTAAAAACTTTCTTCTTTGTAAATTTATTCTTCCTCAGAATCCATAGAGTGCATGAATACAGATCAGATCGATCAATCAATTTTACTCCTTGTATACATATATATATATATATATATACAGTGGACCCTCGGTTAACGAATACCCCGGAAATCGTGCAATTATGTAAGTATAATTTTGTAAGTTCTTGTGGAAGTGTAGTTTTGGGGGTCTGAAATAGACTAACCTACATGACATTATTTCTTAAGGACGTAAATTCGTTCGGTAATGGCACTTGAGCAGGCTTCTGCAATGAATTTTTTTCGTTAACTGAGGGTCCACTGTATATATATATATATATCTTTTCTTCTTCTTTCAACACGTCGGCCGTTTCCCACCAAGGCAGGGTGGCCCCAAAGGAAAACAAAAGTTTCTCCTTTTACATTTAGTAATATATACAGGAGAAGCGGTTACGAGCCCCTTGCTCCCGGCATTTTAGTCGCCTCTTACGACACGCATGGCTTACGGAGGAAGAATTCTGTTCCACTTCCCCATGGAGATATATATATATATATATATATATATATATATATATATATATATATATATATATATATATATACAGTGGTCCCTCGGTTTTCGTGCATCTCCAAACTCGAACATTTATGTAAGTGTATTTTCGTAAGTGCTGTTGCAAGTGTATTTTGGGGGTCTGAAATAGACTAACCTACGTGACATTATTTCTTAAGGAAGTAAATTCGTTCGGTAATGGCACTTGAGCAGCATTCTGGAACAAATTTTCGGCGAAAACCGAGGGACCACTGTCCATTGTCCAGTGAGCTCAATATCTGGTTCTTGGATGATGGCACCCTAGCTGGCACTACACAATCTCTCCTAGGAGACATCAGGAAAATTAAAGATATGGTAGAGAGCCTGGGCCTATCTTTAAACCCCACCAAATGTGAGATAGTTTCCACCAATCCACAGATGATCCAGGACATTAGGGCTGTTTTACCAGGGGCACGAGCCATTGATCCAGCCAACAGCACTCTCCTTGGTGCTCCTCTTGGGCCCAATGCCATCGATCTGGTCCTGGAAAAAAAAATCTCAGACCTCAGGACGATGGAAGGTAGGATGAAAGACATCGATACACATGATGCCTTCTACCTACTCACCAGGTGCCTGTCAATCCCAAAACTTACATACTTCCTGAGATGCTCCCAGCCTTCAGCAGCCCAAAACTCAAGGAATATGACTCTCTCCTCAAGACCATGCTAGAGAGTGTATTGAATCTTTCCCTCGAAGATGGACAGTGGTTAAAAAGCCTCACTTCCAGTCAGACTTGGGGGGCTGGGAGTACGCAAATCCTCCCAGATTGCCCTACCAGCTTTCTTATCCTCTTCCATAGCATCAAATGAGCTAATAAAACAAATTCTTCCAGACAACCTCAGTGATTCAGCAGGAATACAGGACCCTTGCTACACCAGTGCCATCACTGAATGGGAGACTCTTGCTGCTCCAACACCAAAACCTAGTGAAGAACTGACCTACAAACAGTCAAGCTGGGATGGCCCCATCGCTGAAAAGATACTTGCCAATATGCTTAGGGCCGTAACATCTGACAGGAAACTGCCCGTCTCCTAGCTGTGAGTGCACCTCACTCTGGGACTTCCTCCAAACAGTTCCCATTTCGGCCATGGGAACACGCCTCGACCCTAAGACCCTACGTATTGCAGTGGCTCTGCGCCTTGCTGCCCATATTCACACGGAATTTACGTGTATTTGCAGCGATGCGCAAGCCGACCAATATGGTCTACATGGTCTTAACTGTTCTAAAACCAAGGGTTGGCATGCAAGACACAATGAGGTCAACGACATCATAAAGAGAACCCTTACTACAGCTGGATACCCAGCCAAGAGAGAGCCTTGATCACTAGCAGCCAACAACGCCCACAATCCAGCAAACCGCCACGACGGGATCACCATCTATCCTTGGAAGAATGGCAAGCTCTTAGCATGGGATTATACCTGTGTGTCGACACTGGCTGACACCTACATCCATCACAGTGTTGGGCGACAGGGAGGAGCTGCTGACCACAGAGAGGAGTACAAGAATGGCAAGTACAGGGACATAAGCCAACAGTATCAATTTGTCCCAGTGGGATCAGAGACCTTGGGAGCGTGGGGAAAAAATGCAACACGTTTCCTTAAAGAACTGGGTTCCAGACTCATCGACACCACCAGGGACCCAAGGGCAGCCAAGTTCATGTTCCAGCGTCTCAGCGTGGCCATCCAGAGGGGAAACGCATGCTGCATACTTGGCTCGCGTCCGGCTTCGGAGGAGCTGGAGGAGATTCATAATAATAATAATAATAATAATAATAATAATTTTTATTTCAATGCATGTTACAAGTGTACAATGTTATTGGTAGTTACAAATATAATACAATTATAAAACTGTAATGCAAGGAGAGCCACTGGCATGCTTTGATATATTGTACCATTTTATTCATGTTCATGTTTTCCATTGATGTATTCTGTCTGTTAATAAAGCATTCCATCATATATATATATATATATATATATATATATATATATATATATATATATATATATATATATATATATATATATATATATATATATATACAGTACTACCGTCCTGCCAAGTGAGTGTCAAGCGAAAGGCTGTAATTTTTTTACATGATGGTAGGATTGCTGGTGTCTTTTTTTGTCTCATAAACATGCAAGATTTCAGGTACATCTTGCTACTTCTACTTACACTTAGGTCACACTACACATTCATGTACAAGCATATAAAACACACCCCTCGGGGTTTTTCTTCTATTTTCTTACTAGTTCTTGTTCTTATTTCCTCTTATCTCCATGGGGAAGTGGAACAGAATTCTTCCTCCATAAGCCATGCGTGTCGTAAGAGCGACTAAAATGCTGGGAGCAAGGGCTAGTAACCCCTTCTCCTGTATATATTACTAAATGTAAAAGGAGAAACTTTCGTTTTCCTTTTGGGCCACCCTGCCTCGGTGGGAAACGGCGACGTGTTGAAAGAAGAAGAAAAGATATATACAGTGGAACCCAGGTTAAGAACACCCCGGAAATCGTGCAATTATGTAAGTATAATATTGTAAGTGCTTGTGGAAGTGTATTTTTGGGGGTCTGAAATAGACTAACCTAAATGACATTTTTCTTAAGGAAGTAAATTCGTTCGGTAATGGCACTTGAGCAGGCTTCTGCAATGAATTTTTTTCATTAACTGGGGTTCCACTGTACGTATATATATATACAGTGGAGCCTCGTTTTCGAACACTCCAAAACTCACTCTTTTATGTAAGTTTATTGGAAAAATAAACACATAAGCAGTATAATGTGATCCTTTATTGACACGTTTCGCCCACGCAGTGGCTTTATCGAATGACTCGATAAAGCCCACTGCGTGGGCAACGTTGTCAATAAGGATCACATTACTGCTTATGTGTTTTTTCCATTGTGTTGGTATTTTATACCATTTATTTCCATGTAAGTTTATTATTGTAAGTTCTTTTATAAGTGTATTTTTGGGGGTCTGAAATGAACCAATCTAATTACATCATTCCTTATGGGAATAAATTCGTTTGGTAACAGCACTTGAACAGCATTCTGGAATGAGGGTGAGTTTTGGAGTGTTCAAATAGCGAAGGTCCACTGTACTATGATTTGTAATGCATTACAGTAAGATCCTTTATATTAATATCCATTCAGTCGATTCAATCCTGTTATCAATTCTGTGATTAGTTCTAAGTTATAAAATGGTACCTCGAGTTACTATGGTCCCCAAAATCGCCCTTTTATGTAAGTTTTTTTTTTAAAATGCTTTTGTAAGTATATTTTTGGGGGTGTAAAAGGACTAGTCTATTTTACATTATTCCTTATGGGGATAAATTCGTTTGGTAATGGCACTTAAACAGCATTCTCGAACGAAAAAATATCGTAACTCGAGGTACCACTGTATATGTGTTTGCTATTGTATAGAATCAGCCCAGAGCCACCTGCCGGTTCAGCCTATAGAGTTGTATGTCGAGACGCCATACGTAGCGTGTCCGAGCTGTCAGTAGTATTATACTTGTGTAGTATCAGCTATGTTATAATTATGATCCCTTTTCAAGTTAGGATCCCTAGCCTAGCTACCCATGACATCATGAGACCCGCACATGTGTGCGCTGTGCCCCAGGCTTCTCTCTCACTCTTGGATCACCATAGGACTAACGGGTTAGGCTGGCACTGGCTCTCCTCACAGACTTAAGTCAATAATACACTTGTAACCATCCACCAGTGTTTCACTATGACCATAATTATCTAGAACCCCTCCAACACTAGAGCTTGGAAAAAAATGCCTGAGGACGAAAGAGACTTGTATAGAAAGGTAACTTTGCATGGAGGAGAGTGCAACCTTCATCGACATCTTCATATAGGAAAAAAATGCGAAAGCAGTGTCCAGTTGACCTTCCTAGATCACCACTTGAGATTTGGATTACTGAGGAAAAGAAACTGCCAAACAAAGCTATGGTGTATAAAGTATGGAAACAGAAATTTCAGAATCTCTCTTTGTTAAAACCTTCGAGGGGTAGACCCGGGTTTTGCAAATTAAGCCAAGCCAGATAAGCCAGTCTGTGTGGGGGTAGTGCCTAGCCATAAGCCATCCAGCCTGTTTAAGTCCTAGGTCAGCCTGTCTAAGCCAACTTCCTACCCTGCTGTGCTCATAGTTAAAAAACTCCAAGCCATCTAAGCCTGTGTGAAAGGTTTAAGTCAGCAAGACTAACCGAGCCGTGTGTGAGAAGTAAGCCACGTTGAGTTCCTGCCTTCTCCATCGCCTTGTGCTTCCAGTAAATTGCTGTTCTGAGTGCTAATACCATCCCTTGTGGTATTTTGTGGGTTATTAAGCCAACCTATTGTAATTTCAAGGCCTAGTGGTGTAGTGTGGGAGCCAGCCAGAGCTAGCAAGACGCTCACCATGCAGCAGCCTGCACCCACCTCCACCCTCGCAAACAAAGCAACCACACGTGGTATTTATTCTACCCTATATTTTGGGTTTTGTAATCATTTACTGTCCACATTGTGGGTGAAACAGATAGTAATAATAATAATAATAATAGTTTATTTAGACATGGTACAATGATACATAGTTAGGTAGATGTTATGGGTTATTATGGACTTGTTATGGGGGCTATTGGAACCCAGCATGTATTGTTGTAATTAAATAACATGAATGCCTAATTATATTGAATTATTCAGAATTTGCTATGAGGTCTTAGGTCAGGCCACCCTAAAGACTTTAAAAGAGCTGATTAAACTGTTTTTCTCAATATAATAGGTTATATAAAATATAAATGCACATTTCTTTTAAGTACTAGTTATAAGTTGCATGTCTCATTGTAATAACATAAGATATGTTGAGAGGATATGCAAAGTGATGTGTTCTTGTTTTGGGGGAGGAGCTTAGAGAGATGTTGTTTTCCCACAATGCTCCTGGAGAACAATGGCGTCTGGAGTGAGCTGGTGTTGAGGTGCTGATTTTTAACTCGGCTTCAGGGCTGAATGAGTGCCCAAAGGTAATGGGGAGAGTTGTAAATGCGATGTCACCATGACATTCTGTGATCTTCAGTGTATCAAGACACTGGAGGTTAGAAATGTTGAGAAAGAGAGAGTTGAAGGTGGCAGCTGAGCCATGTGCTTTGGGAAAGGCTGATTATATGTTTAGGAGTGAAGACCTGTATATTATATGTATATACTTCTTAATATAGCTCTATTTTTATAATGTTGGTTTAAATAACCTTTAAGAGGAATGTGAAAGGATTAAGTTTTCAGATGCAGCAGCTAAACCTTAGTAAGTATCTTTTAGTCTAATAATGTCCTCCTTTTACCCTAAGACCTTTTAAGTAGACATGATACATAGGTATAAATGAGATGTACATGCCAAAAGCCCCTAATATGCTGTGCATTGCAGGCATTCTTAGGACTATTTAATAGTAGACTACATGGTAAAAAATTATGGTTGATAATTTATAAAATAAGTATAATTGTGTATCTAAGTTATAAAATTTGAATACAAGTTGAACATAATAATTTATTAATTGTAGCAATGCAACTAATTGAGTGAGATAACAATTTAAAACAATTAATTGCATTGCAGTTACAGTTTACGTGGTCATTATAATGTAAATGTTATAGAAACAGTTAGCTTAGTATGTATTATTCATAAGTTTTTACATTTAAGTGATTAATGAGGTTTTTACATTTAAGTGATTATTCTACTTTGTTGGGAATGTTTGATATTGAGCATTTAGGTTTGGGTGAGGTGGTGGTTTTTTAGCATCGTTTTGAATTGGGGTACAGGCAGGGTTTCTTTGGCAATGACAGGTAATGAATTCCAAATTTTCGTGCCTTTTATATGCATTGAGTTTTTACATAGTGTTAGATGGACACGGGGAACATCGAGGAGTGATCTGTGTCTTGTGTTATGGTCATGTGTCCTGTTAAAATTGGTAAGGAGAAGTTTGGGTGGTGGGTTAATATTTGCATAGAGTGTTCTATGTATGTAATAGGCATAGTAAAAAGTATGAATGTCTTGTATGGTGAGTAAGTTTAGGTTTTTGAATATTGGTGGAGTATGTTGTCTGGAGTGTGAAATTGTTATCATTCTAACTGCTGCTTTTTGTTGTGTTATTAATGGTCTGAGATGAGTTATTGATGTAGAGCCCCATGTGCAGATTCCATAAGTGAGGTAGGGGTAAATAAGTGAGTGATTTAGGGTAAGGAGAGCTGGTTGTGGAACATAGTACCGTATCTTGGATAGTATTCCCACGGTCTTTGAGACTTTCTTGGAAATTTGTTGTATATGTGTCTGAAATTTGAGGCCACTGTCAAGATGGATTCCTAAGAATTTTCCCTCTTTGAGTTTTGTGATAGGGGACCCGTTTATCATTATGTTAAGTGGTGCGTTTGTAGCTCTGTTCCCAAACTGAATAAAATAGGTTTTAAGATGGATTCCTAAGAATTTTCCCTCTTTGAGTTTTGTGATAGGGGACCCGTTTATCATTATGTTAAGTGGTGCGTTTGTAGCTCTGTTCCCAAACTGAATAAAATAGGTTTTATCAATATTGAGAGTAAGTTTGTTAGTCATCATCCAGGTAGATATTTTCTGCAATTCAGTATTTACAGTGTTGGCTAGTATGTCTGGGCTTGGGTGCGAGATAACGTATGTAGTGTCATCTGCAAATAGTATGGGTTTGAGTAGTTGAGATGCATTTGGTAGGTCGTTAATGTAAATGAGAAAGAGAAGTGGGCCAAGAACACTTCCCTGTGGGACACCTACTGTAATAGTTTGCGCAGTAGAGCTAGCTCCATTTGTGTACACATATTGGTTTCTGTTGCTAAGGTATGATTTTAGGTAGTTGAGGGAGTGCCCTCTTATACCATAGTGTGATAATTTTAGGTGTAACAGATCATGGTCAACTGTATCAAAAGCTTTACGTAAATCAATGAAGATTCCCACTGGGATTTCTTTTTTCTCAAGAGCGGTGTAAATTATTGTGATCTTCCTACCAGAGCGCTGACGAAAAGGCCGGAGCTATGTGGATTCTTCGTTAAGCGCAAATTCTTCAAGATTCTTCCTAGTGTATGGTGAAGTGGAGCAGAAGCCAGCTCCGAGATGCCTCACCAACACCACCTTCACCAATATCCTCTCCCACCACCAACATGCTACAGCTTATAGACATTTTTTTATATATTTAGAGACAATTGCGAGTGTTTGAATTATTATTATTATAATCAAATAGAAGCGCTAAACCACAGGGGTTATACAGCACGAGTGTTTGAAACATTTTCTCAGTTACATATAGTGAACTTTTGTGTTATCCTGAGACTTGTGATTTCATTGCAGACTGTGTTAATTTAAATTCTCTGCTTGCATTAATTTAATTTTTCCTAGTATTGTCTCTGATTATTTTTTTGTGTCATATTTCATTTACATATTGTGTTGTGTTCTTATCTTCATCTGACGTAAGTATTACTATTACATAAATAGTGTGCATAGGGAGAAGCTAGGCCTCTGCCATCTTCCCGCCCCAGGGGGGCTCGTGGGAATGGCAGTCTTGTGAGCTGCAGGTGATAGAAAGCTCTGGCTCTGGCACCTTCAACGCCCTAAGAGAGCTCGTGCTCAGTCATAAATTTTCCTTTACCACCTTGTGTTCCCTTATTATTGTGGGCTCTAATTAATTTCGTTAGTGTGTACCATTAATTTTCCAAGTATTTTTTCCCTGTGTTTTACTGCTAATTTTTTTTTGTGTTATTGCATTCAGTGTTTCCTTCCCCAGAGTTCTAATCAGTATTTTTGACCTTGTTTGTATTGTCCCAGTTACTATATTTTTTTCCCAGTTTGTTGAATTGCCATTTTCAGTGTGCACCACTCATTGAGCCTACTACAGTGGACCCCCGGAAATCGGCCCTAATCCGTTCCAGGAGCTAGGCCTAAAATCGAACTGGCCGATTTTTGAACCTTTATTTCCCATAACAAATAATGTAAATACAATTAATCCGTTCCAGACACCCAAAAATATTCACAAAAAATTAATTTTGTAAAGATTAACTATAGTTTTACATACACAAAACATACATAAATACTACATACAGTATTAAATTTATAAATAAATATTGAAATAAATATTTAACCATTTGACTGTCGGAGGCCCCTCACTGAAACTGTCATTCTATGTCGGGAAATATTCGAAAAAAAAAAAATTATTTTTTCTTATCAAAATGTTAAGATTATTTTTCTGATTGTTTAAATCCCAAAAAAAAATTTTGTGATCAGTATTTACCGAGATATAGAGGCGTAAAGTTGGCAAAAAATGAGCCGCGTATGGCAACAGCGGCGAATGCCGGTCACCCGGTAAACTTTGGTTTACTTCCTTTCGTAGGTTTCTTGTTTTTTGTGATAAAGTTGATATGTTAGCCAAGAAGAGCACCCATAAGGAGAATGTAGAATATAACTTTGGTATATCTGTGTCTAGCATTAGGAATAATATTAGGAGAGAAATAAATAATGAAAATGATAGCTATAGGAATGCAGTTAGAAGCCTGAGTAGATCTATAACCCACTATGATAAAATGAACGTAGATAAGTATGTTTATGGAGCAACTTGCAATGTGAACAGACTGACTGATGTTGTAGTAGCCAGGCTTAGGCTTGGCTACAAGTACTTCTGGCAGTTTGGGAGATACACAGATGATGATCAAACTAAATGCAAATTATGTGATCAGGCATACGGTCACTGTCTTGAACACTATGTGCTGAATTGTCCACTTATTGAGGAATATAGAGATAGACAGTATAAAAACCTATGTGACATGTCAAGATATCTTATTGGTGAAGGTATGATACCACTTATACTAAGCAAATTTCCTAAATTTGCTTGTAACAGATAAGTAAACTGTAGATATAAATCCAAATTAATTTCCACGAACGTGCCTATCTGTGTTCATGATAATGCGAGCACAGATGGGCATGTTTGTGGAGCAACTTGCAATGTGAACAGACTGACTGATGTTGTAGTGGCCAGGCTTAGGCTTGGCTACAGGTACTTCTGACAGTTTGGGAGACACAGATGATGATCAAACTAAATGCAAATTATGTGATCAGGCATATGGTCACTGTCTTGAACACTATGTGCTTAATTGTGCACTTATTGAGGAATATAGAGATAGACAGTATAATAACCTATGTGACATGTCAAGATATCTTATTCATGAAATAAGATACCAATTGTACTAAGCAAATTTCCTAAATTTGCTTGTAACAGATAATTGAAATGTAGATATAAACCCAAATGTACAATTGTTAACCCATTTGGGGCCTAGTGCCTAGGCCTCTTGTGTATCCATATGCTCTTGCGCTACCGTCCACAGGATGGATATGGAGTGCACAATAAACTAGCCACTTCGGTGGCAAAATCTAAAAAAAATCTTGTTTTTTTTTCACTATTTTATTTTTTTATATAACTTATGTGGCCTGTGAGACCAAAGTAAGGTGCAATGTATATATATACACTCGTTGTATGCAACACAATAATCGCACAAACATTAGTATCATTATATTGTTTACAAAACTTGTTTACACCAACCAACAATAAAAAAAATTGTTTATTACTATTGTTATATAATATATATACACATATATAATGACTAGACACTTTCCATCAACTGCAATTAGCACTTCAAAGCTCCAAGCTATGTGTGTGTGTGTGTGGGGGGGGGGGGGGACATCTAAATTTGCTGAGTCAGGGTAAGGCAGCTGTCAAAATGACATACAGTGGTACCTCGGTTTACGATGGTCCCCAAAATCGCCCTTTTATGTAAGTTTATTTTTTTAAATGCTTTTGTAAGTGTATTTTTGGGGGTCTAAAAGGACTAGTCTATTTTACATTATTCCTTATGGGGATAAATTCGTTTGGTAATGGCACTTGAACAGCATTCTGGAACGAAAAAATATCGTAAACCGAGGTACCACTGTATTATACCATTACTCACCACCCCACACTGCCTGTCAACCTGTCAACACAAAAGGGAACCCAGGTCTTCTTCTCCACAACCTCCTTCCTTTCCTACATACCTACCTTCCTAGCTTCCTTTTTTCCTTCATTCCTTCCTTTCTTTCTGCCTTCCTTTCTTACATATTTCCTTCCTTCCTTCCTCTCATCTCTTCCTTCCTGCCTTCCTTCATTCCTTCCTTTATTTCTTCCTTCCTTTCTTACTTCTTTTGTTACTTCCTTCCTCTCATCTCTTCCTTACTTCCTTTCTCTCTTTCTTTCTTTCTTTCTTACTTCCTTCCTTCTTCCTTTCCTCCTTCCTTACTTCTTTCCTTCCTTCCTCTCATCTCTTCTTTCCTTCCTTTCTTCCTCTCATCTCTTCTTTCCTTCCTCACATCTCTTCCTTCCTTCCTTACTTTCTTTCTTTCTTTCTTCCTTCCTTCCTTCTGGTATCCTGGGCATTGCTTTCGGTCACAAACTCCTCAAAACCATGAAATTTATCTTCAGAGACACTTCCATCTGTGTTAAGCTACATGAGAAGACAAATGTCCCAGATTCCCGCAAGGAGTCAAATAATTCTTACCGCTAGGCATGCTGAACAAGGACTACACTGACCACAGACCCATTCTTTCACATGTGGGCCTACCAGCTTTCTCCTGCTTGATTTGAGGCCGCTAGAATTTAGGCGTATAAATACGTCCGAAACTGGCTCGTAAGACGTATATATACGTCCGAAACAGTCAAAGGGTTAAAATAACATTTACTTACCTTTATTGAAAAGACTTGCTGGCATCTGGAAGATAGGGAGGAGGAGACGGGGAGGGTTTAGTGTTTGGAAGGGGTATCCCCACTCCTTCATCTGCACACTCTGCATGCCTGCACTCCTGCATGCCTGCCCACTGCATGCACTCGGCCTCACACTCACTGCATGCCTGCCACACTCGCTGCATGCCTGCCACACTCGCTGCATGCCTGCCACACTCGCTGCATGCCTGCCACACTCGCTGCATGCCTGCCACACTCGCTGCATGCCTGCCACACTCGCTGCATGCCTGCCACACTCACTGCATGCCTGCCACACTCCGCTGCATGCCTCACACTCCTGCATGCCTGCCACACTCGCTGCATGCCTGCCACACTCGCTGCATGCCTGCCACACTCACTGCATGCCTGCCACACTCACTGCATGCCTGCCACACTCACTGCATGCCTGCCACACTCACTGCATGCCTGCCACACTCACTGCATGCCTGCCACACTCACTGCATGCCTGCCACACTCACTGCATGCCTGCTACACTCACTGCATGCCTGCCACACTCACTGCATGCCTGCCACACTCACTGCATGCCTGCTACACTCACTGCATGCCTGCCTGCTACACTCACTGCATGTCTGCCTGCTACACTCACTGCATGCCTGCCTGCTACACTCACTGCATGCCTGCCACACTCACTGCATGCCTGCCACACTCACTGCATGCCTGCCACACTCACTGCATGCCTGCCACACTCACTGCATGCCTGCCACACTCGCTGCATGCCTGCTACACTCATGCATGCTGCCTGCTCACACTCACTGCATGCCTGCCACACTCACTGCATGCCTGCCACACTCGCTGCATGCCTGCCACACTCGCTGCATGCCTGCCACACTCACTGCATGCCTGCCACACTCACTGCATGCCTGCCACACTCGCTGCATGCCTGCCACACTCGCTGCATGCCTGCCACACTCACTGCATGCCTGCCACACTCGCTGCATGCCTGCCACACTCGCTGCATGCCTGCCACACTCGCTGCATGCCTGCCACACTCGCTGCATGCCTGCCACACTCGCTGCATGCCTGCCACACTCGCTGCATGCCTGCTACATCAATGCATGCCTGCTACACTCATTGCATGCCTGCTACACTCACTGCATGCCTGCCTGCTACACTCACTGCATGCCTGCCTGCTACACTCACTGCATGCCTGCCTGCTACACTCACTGCATGCCTGCCTGCTACACTCACTGCATGCCTGCCTGCTACACTCACTGCATGCCTGCCTGCTACACTCACTGCATGTCTGCCTGCTACACTCACTGCATGCCTGCCTGCTAAAACTCACTGCATGCCTGCCTGCTACACTCACTGCATGCTGCCTGCTACACTCACTGCATGCCTGCCTGCTACACTCACTGCATGCCTGCTGCTACACTCACTGCATGCCTGCCTGCTACACTCACTGCATGCCTGCCTGCTACACTCACTGCATGCCTGCCTGCTACACTCACTGCATGCCTGCCTGCTACACTCACTGCATGCCTGCCTGCTACACTCACTGCATGCCTGCCTGCTACACTCACTGCATGTCTGCCTGCTACACTCACTGCATGTCTGCCTGCTACACTCACTGCATGTCTGCCTGCTACACTCACTGCATGTCTGCCTGCTACACTCACTGCATGCCTGCCTGCTACACTCACTGCATGTCTGCCTGCTACACTCACTGCATGTCTGCCTGCTACACTCACTGCATGTCTGCCTGCTACACTCACTGCATGTCTGCCTGCTACACTCACTGCATGTCTGCCTGCTACACTCACTGCATGTCTGCCTGCTACACTCACTGCATGTCTTCCTGCTACACTCACTGCATGTCTGCCTGCTACACTCACTGCATGTCTGCCTGCTACACTCACTGCATGTCTGTCTGCTACACTCATTACTTGTGAGTTCCCCATCTTCCCTCCTCAGCCTTATCACCTGGTCCTTTACTGTTGTCTTCCTTCTGATGTGGATGTACATCAGTTTCGGGTCAGACTTGACTTTCGATGCTATGTCGTTTTCGTACTGTTTCTGGGCCTCCCTCCATACCTGTGCATACTCGTTTCTAGCTCTTTGACTAATCTCCTTGTTTGCTTGGGTTCTTTGCCTTCTGTACCTTTTCCATTCTCTGGCACTCTGAGTCTTTGCCTCCCTGCATCTTTGTGTAAACCAGGGGCTCTTTCTTGTCTTCCCATTTATTCTTTTTTCCTTTGGGTATAAACCGTTCCTCTGCCTCCTTGCACTTTGTCGCTACGTATTCCATCATTTCATTTACTGACTGTCCTTCTATTTCCCTTTCCCACAGAACCTCCTGCTGGAAATTCCTCATACCCGTGTAGTCCCCTCTTTTATAGTCTGGTATGTCTCTTTCAGCACCGTTTTCCCTCTCCACCTGTAGCTCTACTATGTACTAAAGCTCAGCACCATATGGTCACTGGCTCCCAGGGTCTCGGTGTTATGTCCTCGATATCTGAGCTATTCAGGGTGAATACAAGGTCCAGCCTTGGTGGTTCGTCCTCTCCTCTATCTCTGGTCGTGTCCCTGACATGTTGGTGCATCAGGTTTTCCAGTACCACGTCCATCATCTTGGCTCTCCAAGTTTCTGGACCCCCACGTGGTTCTTGGTTCTCCCAGTCGATCTCTTTGTGGTTGAAATCGCCCATGACCAGTAACTTCGCTCTGCTCATGTGCACTTTTCTTGCCACCTCCGCCAGGGTGTCCACCATTGCTCTGTTGTTCTCGTCATATTCCTCTCCTGGCCTCCTGCAGTTTTGTGGTGGGTTATACATCACTGCAATGACTATCTTGTGCTCCCCAGACAGGATGGTACCTAGTATAAAGTCCCTTTCCCTACACACCTCCATTCCTGCATTTCCTCAAATCTCCAATGACTCCTTACGAGCAGTGCGACCCCTCCTCTTCCCCTGCTCCTTCTATCTTTCCTCAGGATCTGATATCCTTGTGGGAAGATTGCGTCTGATATTGCCTCATTTAGTTTAGTTTCTGTGACTGCTATGATGTCTGGGGACATTTCACCAATTCTTTCATTCCACTCTTCATACTTATTCGTGATTCCATCTGCATTTGTGTACCAAACCTTCAGCCTCGTTTCCAATACTGTGGCCCTGGGGGGATCTTGGCAGGATGGGGGGTGGGCAGGGTTCCCATAGAGGGTTGTTGCATAATAACCCGAACCAGCATGGCTTTAGAGCGGTCGATCATGCCTGTCACAGCTGCTGAACCATTATGACAGAATTACGGAGGCATTGGAGGACGACCAAAACGCAGATGTGATTTACACAGATTTTGCAAGGCGTTTGACAAATGCGATCATGGAGTGATAGCGCACAAAATGAGGGCCATAGGCATTACGGGAAGGTAGGCAGATGGATTTTTGAGTTCCTAACACAAAGAACACAAAAAGTAGTAGTGAACAGGGCAAGATCCAGCATCAGCGAGGTCAAAAGCTCAGTGCCCCAAGGCACTGTCCTGGCGCCTCTGCTGTTTCTCATCCTCATAGCAGACATAGATAAAAACACCCAGCACACTTTTGTATCATCATTTGCAGATGACACTAAAATAAGCATGAAAGTCCCTACGGTAGAGGACACTGAAAAATTACAGGAGGACATAAGCAAGGTCTTCCAATGGGCAGTGGAGAACAACATGACGTTCAATGGTGATAAGTTTCAGCTGCTTAGGTATGGAAAAATGAAGAACTCAAAAGGAACACTATATACAAACGCAAGAGGGTCACCACATAGAACGAAAGGAACACGTAAAGGACTTGGGAATAATTATGTCTGCTGATCTGTCGTTTAAAGACCATAACAAGACAAAGATCACAACAGCCAGGAAGATGACGGGGTGGGTATTGAGAACTTTCAAAACAAGGGAAATAATGCCGATGGTGACACTATTCAAATCGCTAGTGCTCCCTCACTTAGAATACTGCTCAGTGCTGACGGCCCGTTCAGGGCAGGAGAAATAGCAGAGCTGGAACAAATCCAGAGATCGTTTACGGCTCACATTGAGCCATTGAAACATCTAAATTATTGGGAACGCCTTCAAGTCTTGAACATGTACTCATTGGAGCGGAGGAGAGAGAGATACATGATAATATATACATGGAAAGTACTTGAGGGCCTGGTCCCAAATCTGCACACTGCCATAACAACATACTGGAGTGAGAGATATGGGAGAAAGTGTAAAATAAACCCAGTGAGGAGCAGGGGTGCGGTGGGGACAATACGGGAGCACTGTATTAACATCCGGGGTCCCAGACTATTCAACATCTTACCAGAAGATATCCGAAACACGGCTGGAACCAGTGTAGAAGCCTTCAAGAGGAAACTGGACAAATATCTTCACCAGGTGCCAGATCAACCAGGCTGTGATGGATATGTGGGGCAGCGGGCCTCCAGCAGCAACAGCCTGGTTGACCAGGCAAGCACCAGACGAGCCTGGCCCATGGCCGGGCTCAGAGAGTAGATACTCTCGAAACTCTTCAAAGGTATATACAAAGGGTGGGGGTTGTATGGTTGGAGTGTGGGCTGATTGGGTGGGGTTTGTGATGGAGTGGGGTAGTGGTGATGATGGGTTTTGGGTTGCTGGGGTGGGGACAGGGGAAATGATGTGTGTGTGCGATGTTAAACTATATGGTTGCCGTTGGGTTGCTGTGGTTTGAGGGCCTCCGTGAGTGCTTCCGGTGGGTGTGTGTGTGTGTGAGTGTATGACCCAACAATTAAAATTTGCACCAAGAACTCATTACAGTTGTGACCGGGTGTGGACTAGTGAATTGCTCATTACTTTATAATTTGTTCATGATTGTAACCATGTATAAAAGTATGCAAGTAAATTTACTTACATGATTCATTACCTTTGTAACTTGCGAGTTCATTACCTTTGTAACTTGCTCAGCTATCAAAACTTTGGGGCGCAGTCCCTGGACCCATTATGTACCTCTGTAATCTTTTGACTACCGCCCACAGGATGGGTATGGGGTACATAATAAAGATATCAAACTAACTATGGTATAAGAGGGCACTCCCTTAACTACCTAAAGTCATACCTTAGCAACAGAAGCCAATATGTGTACACAAATGGAGCTAACTCGTCTACACAACCAATTACAGTTGGTGTCCCACAGGGAAGTGTCCTTGGCCCACTTCTCTTTCTCATTTACATAAACAACCTACCAAATGCATCTCAACTACTCAAACCCATCCAGTCATACTAGCCAACACTAAATGCTGAATTACAGAAAATATCTACCTGGATGATGACTAACAAACTTACTCTCAATATTGACAAAACCTATTTCATTCAGTTTGGGAACAGAACTACAAATGTTCCACTTAACATAATGATAAACGGATCACTTGTCACAAAACTCACTGAGGGAAAATTCTTAGGAATCCATCTTGATAATAGCTTCAAATTTCAGACACACATAAAACAAATTTCTAAGAAAATCTCCAAGACCGTAGGCATACTATCGAAGATACGATACTATGTTCCACAACCAGCTCTCCTTGCCCTGTATCACTTACTCATTTACCCCTATTTCACCTATGGGATCTGTGCATGGGGATCAACAACAATAAATCATCTCAGACCATTAATAACCCAGAATCACAACAAAAGGCTGCAGTCCGAATGATAACAAATTCCCATTCTAGACAACATACTCCACCAATATTCTAAAGTCTAAACTTACTCACCGTACAAGACATCCATACTTATTATTGTGCCTACTACATACATGGAACACTAAACTCAAACATAAACCCTCCACTCAAACTTCTCCTTACCAACAGGACACACGACCATAACGCAAGACAGATCACTATTTGATGTTCCCCGGGTCCATCTCGCACTATGTAAAAACTCAATGCACATAAAAGGCCCAAAAATTTGGAATTCATTACCTGTGAATACCAAAGAAACCCAGTCCTGACTAACCATCAATTCAGGAGACTCTTTTTTAAAAAACCAAACTACTACCTTCACCCACAAAACTAAATACACAGAACTTAACTTTACCTACAAATTTAAAAAATCATTTTCCACTGCCTCAAAATATCATTACTCACTGTGATACTCCCCTAGCCTCTGAACCCCACAAATACTCAAAAAACAAAAATTCTCATAATTAATCTAATGCAAATCTTGAATAACTTATACTATTTCATAAATATACAACCCAGTTACCTAATAAATTAATCCATTCTCTTGTACTCATTGTAACTCATCTAATGTCCATATGAACTGTTATTGCACTACAAATCATTGATTTGATTTGATTTTATCTGATTTGATAAATTGTTATACAGTGGTACCCCGAGTTTCATACTGCTCCCAACTCAAACAATTATGTAAGTGTATTATTGTAAATGCTTTTGTAAGTGTATTTTTGGTGGTCTGAAACAGACTAATCTAATTTACATTATTCCTTATGGGAACAAATTTGTTTGGTAACGGCACTCAAACAGCCTTCTGAAACGAATAAAGTACGAAACTCTGGGTACCACTGTACTACATACAGTAAATTTATTATTTTGTTCCATTATAAAACTGCAATGCTTCAAAACTGTAATGTTTCAAACTTCATTGTATAAATACTCAATTGTACTTCATATTGTAAATTGTTTACTGTAATTTTTACCATCTAATCTGTTATACCTAATTAATCTTAAGTTAATTTTTAAGTTTGCCCATAATGCTCTGCATACAAGAGGCTTTTGGCATGTACATCCCACTACCATAATTCCTTGTACAACTATGTATCATGTCTAAATAAAAATATTATTATTATTATTATTATTATAATGAACTCTCTGGAACTTGCCTGAACAAGTAATCAATGGAAGAGCCTAACCCCAGGCTTGACTAAGGTAAAAGGTAAAAAAAAAATAACAAAACTGTCAAAACTTATGATAATTTCTGCTTGTAAATATAGTATATGTACTAGTGTGCCTGAGCTCAGTGAACTAACCAGCTCATTTTATTTACATTACAGAAAAATAATGGCACCTGTAGATAACTGCCAGTTGTGCCAGCATCATGGCATTAGAATATTACATCATGCATCCATCACCATATGTCAATAGTGTTACTTGTACAGACAGATCCCAGCTACTTTATAGATATGCTCCCTTGCTAGCTGTGACATCACAAGACTTACGTGTGGACCGTAGGCCACAGTGGTCATTCTCAGTTTCCCGCTAGGCATAGCAGACTTGACAGGCAGGCCTGGGCTCCCCGCAAGACTCTTAATTATACGGCTCCAAGACATCCAACATGTACGTATTTCTTACTCCAATATCTCCTGATGAACCCCCACGACACATATAAATTAATAATAAACTGCTATAGTAAAGAAGGGTCAAGCAAGAAGCAGCACAAGTTACAGACCTTCCACCAGACAGGTCCTCCTAAAGTAGTCACTGATGGGGAAGAAGTACCAACAGCCCCGGAGATTCATATTCCACTGTTTCGTGCCCACTGTACTATTAGGTGCATTTAGAAGAACCTGAAAGAGTGACAAATCATTTTCACCTCCCTTAGAGCTCACAAGTGACACCAGTTACATAATACCCTTATATAATAGAAGAAATAAACTACAGTACTAACACTAAATATAAAAATGTCTCTTGCTTGATGCATATTTGATTCATGCTGATTTGGTATTATGTAATGCCCTATTTCTACCAGTAAATCCCTATGTGCAGTTTACAGTTACCACATGTGATCAGCATGGTTTGCAAAAAACATTGAAGACTTTTATTATGCATAATTATGTATGGCCTGATTGGGCTTAATATAAATGCCAGGGACTGGAAAACATCTTCACCATAGAGCAAAGGACATTTGCACTTATTTCTCAAAGCTTTCACATTTAAAACTCAAGCACCTTAAGTTTTTAAAAAAAAAAAAAAAAAAACTACAGAAAGTGGTTGAATTGGAAGAACTGTTATGTCATATGAATTAAAAAATTAGAGCAACATAGAACCCAGTAAATAAGGGACAAAATCCACCAGGTCACGTAAGTAATTCAGAAACAACAGGCAAAGCCTTGGTGATTACAGAACTGTCCATCATCTTACAATAACAGCATAATCTTATCTCTAGTCACAATGATCATCGTTATGGACTACTTGTTCTCTCTTACTAGTCTGTTTAATCAAGCATTTACTGTACCATGTATCATTCTTTTTCAACTCTTGTGAAATTAGTTAAGTCTCCTTTCCCTTCAACCCTATAGCATTCTTCTATCCAATAAGGGACTTACTTTTTGGTTAACTTTGAACCTTTCCAGAAGGCTATCACAGTGCAGGAGCTGCGTGATGTAGGGTCAAGCCAATGGTGGAGCTTCATCATTTTTTTTCAGGAACAATCACACACACACAAACAAGGAGAAACAAGGGGACACAACTGGAAGCTGAAGACTCAGATGAGTCAAAGGGATGTTAGGAAGCATTTCTTCAGCCACAGAGTAGTCAGGAAGTGGAATAGTCTAGAGAAAGATATATTGGAGGCAGGAACCATACATAAGTTTTAAGACAAGGTATGATAAAGCTTATGGAGCAGGGAGAGCAGAGACCCAGTAGCGGACAGCGAAGAGGCGGGGCCAGGAGCTGAGTCTCGACCCCTGCAACCACAATTAGGTGAGTACACACATTGTTGGACTGGCTGGGAAGAGCACATAAAACAACCATATTTATTCAATAAAAAATGTACAATGGATATAACAATGAAAATATAACAGTATTACTGAGCACAGACTTAGTATAGCATAGTTTGAGTGATTAGGAAAGGAAGATTGAAAAATTATGGAAAAAAAATGTTTTCTTACCAAAAAATAGTGCATCATTCTGGTAACATTTTGGTGTAAACAGCTTGTTTCTATCATATTTCTAAGTATGTTTTTCCTTAAATGTAATTTTTTTGTTCTTGCTTTCATAAATAATAGATGTTGCTAATTAGTGTTTTTTTTTCCTCCCAAAATTATGATTTTTATGACTGTTTCATTCAAAATACACTACATAGCAACATCTCTGACACCTCCATTAAAGTGCAGGGACTCATGCTAGTTCAGTGGCCTCTGGGGTGTCAACAAGTGTTGACGTATGCAACACGCTGAGATTTAGCGCGCCATATCCATAGAGTTTTACAGAAAAAAATATATTAATAACTCAGAAATAAATTATTGACATTGTGAGCCATTTTTTGCAAAAAGTATTAATAGGATTGTCATGATTTTTGCACACATTATTGAGTAATGATGGCTCTACAACAACCCTATGAGGATTTCCGATATCTTTTACAGCTTTGTTTTTATTGTTTTTTTTTCCCAACAAAAAACAAAAAACAAATCACTAACTTCAACATTTTTTATAATGGAATCTACTGATATTTTCGCTAAAAAGGACTGGGATAACAATTATATAGCCTTTAACTTTCATTTGATGTTAACTAGAGCATTGTACATCTTCCCAATTTTGTAGAAATAGGAAAGTTTTGTGACTCCTAAAATCTGGAACAATATTTTTTTCTATCTAACTTAAAGGCAAAGTCATAACAAAGACAGTGTTTAGGTTTTTAAAAGCTGTATAAATCACTGAAAATCTCATTGAAATTAGACCAAAATAAAAAAAAAAGTGTGAATTCGTTCGCCCCTCCCTTTGTAAGGCAAAGCATTTCAAGTATATATATTAATCTAATACTTAAAAACTACTTAATACACTAATACTAGCATCTAAATTTAGGTTTTGTTTGATACCCTTTCTCCTGTATGTGTATATATACAATGGACCCTCAGTTTTCGTTGAAAATTCTTTCCAGAATGCTGTTTGAGTGCTGTTACCGAACGAATTTGTTCCCATAAGGACAAATGTAAATTAGATTAGTCATTTCAGACCCCCCAAAAATACACTTACAAAAGCACTTACGAAAATACACTTACATAAATGTTCGAGTTTCGAGGTGAACGAAAACCGAGGGTCCACTGTATTATGTACTAAATTTAAAAGGAGAATTAAATTTTTGGGACACCCTGCCTCAGTGGATCACGGCCAGTTTGTTGAAAGATTTTCTGTATGTTATAAGTTGGCTTAGATTATAAAGGGAATAATTTGACTTATTATTACATTAGACCCTCAAATAGAAAACATATATACATCAGGCTTTAGTGATTAGATGACTTGAGAAATTGTGGCATAAATTTAAACATTATTATTATAATCATGGGGGAGTGCTAAACCCATAGGATTATACAGTGCCTGTGGGGGAGGGATGGAAAGCATTCAGGCTCAATTCAGAGAACTGGAGCACAGATCCAATTCCCTAGATCAAGAGCCCCTCACTAGCATCAAGGAACCTCCCTTGAGGGGATAAATTTAAATACTTCTCGGCGCATATGCTGTGCCTTTATCAATACTGATGGACTGACACATTTCCAGGTTGAGGGACTAATTACCTCAAATTACTCATCGTCAACCGTTCTCTATATTGGACTGAAGAAGCCACTGGCTGACTAAACGCACCACAGACACGGCAACAAGATTCAGTCTCCGGAGGCCACCGACCGCCTCCCTTACTATACATGCCGTGAGAAAAAGCTGCATACGTCTCCACTGATGAAGAATTTTCTCATGCTGGGATTGGTGTGTGCCTTTTCAACCAGCCATCCTCATTGAAACACTGAGAGACCATGCAGTTTTTCCTTACATTTGCACAATTCTGGAGCAATCTGGGCCAAAACACCCCATAGTCTCTTGGTGTCATCGCTGTCTGAGGAAAACGGCACACACTACTTTTCCCCGAGGTGACGATCATGAAACACATACTGGAGATCAAGAAACACATACTGGAGATCAAGAAACACATACTGGAGATCAAGAAACACATACTGAGATCAAGACACATACTGAGATCAAGAAACACATACTGAGATCAAGAAACACATACTGAGATCAAGAAACACATACTGGAGATCAAGAAACACATACTGGAGATCAAGAAACACATACTGGAGATCAAGAAACACATACTGGAGATCAAGAAACACATACTGGAGATCAAGAAACAGCTGTAAAACTTGAAAAAATCTGCACAAATTTAAGGGGAAATATGTCATGCCACAGGATTTTTCCCCTTCACTTCATAGCCAGCTTAGGGAGCAGCTATTGTCTTTTTGGGGGAGGCCTAGTATGTCTCTTACTGTAAACAGCCTCCCATGCTGTGATTGGTTGTTGAATGGGGTTTAAAGCGTATTTACTAAACTAGGGTGATTAAGTTTATGCATAACGTTTTCACCACCAGACTAGAATACTCTGGTTTGGTTTGGTAAGGTTTGTCAGGAGAAAGGACAAATGTTTCCTGATGCAGGTCTTAGTCATATGATAATCTGCCACTGGACCTTTTGGTTATCTGATTTATGTCCTTGTCAACATCAGATATAAGAATAAGAAATAAGTGAGGCAAGAATTGTGTAAGTAAGTAAGTTTATTCAGGTTAACACAAATACAGGTTACATAGATTATCATACATAGCAGCATATGTGTAGAGAACCTAGGATAACCCAAAAAAGTCAGACAGAGTGACTTATTTCTGTTGGGGCCCTGCCTTGAGGAACAGAGCTTTTCACAATGGCAGTCTCCAACTTTACGTACATACTTTGTTTATTACTAATCTCCGAGTTCTATTTGTTAACAAGGTAAATATCCATCTGCCCAGTTCTCCAGTTATTCCTTTTGCACACAGTTTGTACACAATCACACCATGATTCCATTTGCAAACTCAGCATACACTAAATCAGCATTTAGCATGTCTTGTGGAAATGTGATATCAACAATACAATAATGTACAAAAAACCTGTACAAGTATTATCTCCAGCTATTGTATTACTTTTCAACAAATCACTTGAGGAACAAACCTATCCAGCTACTCTCAAGAGAGCCAGGATAAACCCATCCATAAAGGTGGCGATTCAACTGATGTTAATAACTACACACCAGTTTCTCAAAAATATTTAAGAAACTGATCCACAAGCAACTATACACATATCTAAGAAAGCACAATATAATAAAGCCTCTCCTCACTTAACGACGGAGTTCTGTTCATAAGACCACATTGTTAAATGAATTCGTCGCTAAGTGAGGAACATGGGTTTTGTGTCAACCATCTTTGATATTGTTTTAATGTCACCTTTGCACCATTTATAACATTTGTGGTATATTTTTAAATGTTTACAGTAATGTACTGTATATTTTAATAAACAGAATAGAGGAAATCAGCTCTAATATATATTATTTAGTTATGCAGCCTAATCTCAATTGTGGTAAAGTTAATAGAATTAATAACTCCCTGTAATACTGTAAGTACGTTTATTTAGGTACAGGTACACATAAGTACAATTATCATACATAGTATAAATTAGTACATAGGATAACCCCAAAAAATGTCAAAGTGACTTATTTCCATTGGGGTAATAATGTATAGGGTAATTTTGCCTTCAAGAAGTGAAAGAGGGTAGTGGTCAATATTTTGTTTTCAAATTAATGTAATATTGAAACAATGATGAATGAATAGTAGCCTGTGACAGGCAAGGCACTCACAGTTTGCAACATTATGTACCTCTTTAATCTTTTAACTACCACCCACAGGATGGGTATGGGGTGCATAATAAAGATATTAAACTAAACTTCAGGGTACACGTGGCAGCTAGACTTAATATCGACCTAGCTAGGTTTGGGCAGAGTTCTATTAGGCATGGTTAGGTTTGGTTATCTTATGGTGTTATGTTCAATTAGGCTAGGTTTAATTATTCTAGGTTCATTTAAGCTAGATTCAATTAGATTATGCTAGATTATAAAAGGCTTAATTGGATTAGGTTAGGTTTGGTTCTACACTTATTTTTTCCTGCGACTTTCACCTAGTTTTTTAATTGAATCTGCCTAGCAATGCACCAGTCCTTGTCTTGTTTTCTTCAAGTCCATCACCTGATATTGTTAGAGGGTGTCAGGCAGCATGCTGCCTGCCCTGGCCTGCCAGCACCATGTGTGCCAGCATCATGTGTGCCTGCACCAAGTGTGTGCTAGTATCATCTGTGGGCCCACATGTTGCTTGTCCTGGTGGCCTGCCTGCACCATGTGTGGGACCACACATGCCTATCCTGGCCCACCTGTACCATGTGTTGGCCCACACATAATAATAATAATAATAATAATTTTTATTTGGACATGATACAAAGAATTTCATTTGGTTATTGAGATTACATGAGGTGTACATGCCAAAAGCCCCTAGTATGCAGGGCATTTTGGGCAGACTTAAAATTAACTTAAAACTAGATTGTAAGAATTTTTGTAGATAGTATACAATGAGTAAAGGTGAGTATTTAAGCTATGAAGTTTGAACATAGTTTTGTACTTTTGTCTTCATTATAAAATTAATTAAATCAGATTAAACAAATTAAAGCAATAGTAATAATAAAATAATAAAAAGTTATGGTTGATAATTTATAAAATAAGTAAAGTTGCTTATCTAAGTTTTAAAGTTTGAATATAAGTTGAACATATCAATTAATTGTAGCAATTTATTGCAGCAATGCAACTAATTGAGTGAGATAACAATTTAAAACAATTAATTGCATTGCAGTTAGTTTACGTGGTCATTATAATATATGCTTATCATGGCCCATCTCCACCATGTGTAGTCCCACACATACCTATGCTGGCCTGCCTGCACCATGTGTGGGGCCACACATGCCTATCCTGGCCCACCTGCAAAGTGTGGGCCCACACATACCTATCCTGGCCTGCCAACATCATGTGGGGGCCCACACATGCCAATCCTGGCCCGCCTGCACCAAGTGTGTGCTCCACTGCACCAGGTATGGGCCCTGTAAGAAATAAATTATCTGCATGAACCTCACTATTGCATTCATACAAGTAATTTGATTAGAAGACAACTAAGATACATTACTTACATTTTGTTGCACCTCTGAGGTATGTGGGAAATTTTTGAGACATTGTAGATCACGAAGAGAATGTTTCCCTCTGACATCCACAACCCTCACACTCGCACAATATCCTGGACCTAAAAAAATTATATTAAATTTAATAAACATAACTAGTAATTCTGGTAAATTGAAATTAAAAAGGACTATGATTTGGGTTGGACTTGCGGAAGGAAGGTCGGGGGTATAATACAATTAATATCAATCCCATAAAGAATTAATTTACACATGCAAGATTTATATTAACTTACCAATTTAGACCACAGGTAGAACACACCCTAATGTTACGTAGCCAGCTAAACATACGTAGGCCATCGGTGTCCGTCAATATTTCGTAATTTCAGCAGTTTTCCACACGAATTTGTTCCATTCAGCAGTGGAGGACGATGCTGCATCATTTCCTGGTCATCTGAGGCCTTTACAGTCCAATTTAGCCCCGATGTTGGTCACTGTAATTCGACGGGCTTTTTCCACTCTTCTTTACGAATTCCCAGTCTTGGCGTCTTCCCTCTCCACCTTGCACAGGCGCAGATTTTCTAAGAGTCAGATCAGCATCATTTTAATATATTATTTTCATCGTTGAAATATACATATGATAATCTCGGAAAATTATTCAGAAAATTTTCACAGGCCCACACATGCCTATCAATGCTCGCCTGTACCACACAACTCCCTCAGTCACATTTAAATTAAAATTTCAACATTCTACAAATGAAGTACAATAAACTGAACAGGCTACACAATGGACATTATTTCGAGCATTAGACTTAATGCAATAATACTAAATGAAGACAGATTTGTTGCCAAATAGAAGGTGTCAACAGTAATTTACATTGCATATTTGTCGAGGCTGGGAACCAAAGAAGTCATAGTACTAGGGGGAGAGAGCACAACTTTGTAGTACCCACAGTCAGTGGCCAGGCTTCAAACACCTTTTATTGTACAGCAATAAAGAAATGGAACAGACTGCCTGCACATGTCAAAGCCAGTCATAGCATGAGACAGTTCAAGAAGAGAGCGAATTATTATTATTATAATCAAAAGAAGCGCTAAACCACAAGGGTTATACAGAAAAGAGAACCAAAAGGTACCTAATGAATGTAGCGACAGAAAGGGAGGGGAATGATTTTTTATTCTTTTAGCTAGCCCACATGTAAATGTAAATAACTCTTTTTACCTTATTCCTAGTATATATCCTTTATAGTATAATAACATGTATCTACTACAGTGTATAATATTAAGGTATCAAATGGACCCCAATGGAAATAAGTCACTCTGTCTGACTTTTTGGGTTATCCTAGGTTCTCTACACATATGCTGCTATGTATGATAATCTATGTAAATGTATTTGTGTATACCTGAATAAACTTACTTACTTACTATGATATAGATAGTAATTATAGGGGCTCTGGTGGCTAAAACTCTCGCTTCACACGGCGAGGGTCTGGGTTCGATTCCCAGCCGGAGTAGAAACATTGGGCGTGTTTCTTTACACCTGTTGTCTATGTTCACCCATCAGTAAAATGGGTACCTGGGTGTTAGTCGACTGGTGTGGGTCGCATCCTGGGACACTGACCTAATTTGCCCGAAATGCTCAGCAAAACAAGGGGCTTTCTATGTAGTAGTATGTTACTGTTGTCAACTAGGCCTGTATACCTTGTACATGTAGTAAATAAAGATATTATTATTATTATTATAACTGGATTGACAATTTTGTTATTGGGTGTAGAGAAGAGTGGTGACCATAGTTTGTATTAGCAAGTTCATTTAGGGAAAGGTACACAAATAGTTACGTAGATTATCACACATAAGTTAACATATATGTAAATTACCAAGGATAATCCAGAAAAAAGGTCAAACAAAGCGACTTATTTCAATTTGGGATTCATTGTTTGGAGAAAGATTAAAAATCGAAATAGTCGTGATTAAGATGATGGTAGGAACATGTAGGCCAACATAAGGTGACAAACACACGTCTTACTGGTGTGACGAAGACTGACTTCCCCGGGTAGCATCTTCGTCTTGGTTCGCCGGTACTCTCTGGCCCGGGTCTATTCTAGATGGTGACCCGGCCTTGGCTCCCTGTCTTGGGAGTGTCTGAGACCTGTCTGCCATGGGAGGAGGTACAAGTACCTCTTCATCTTCTGGGACCAGCTGTCCACAGGCCTAGCCCCAGAAAGCGACAGAAAGGGAAGAGAATGATTTTTTATTTTTTTAGCTAACACACATGTATATGTAAATAACTCTTATTACCTTATTTCTAGTATACATATATCCTTTATAATATAATAACATATATATCCTACAATGTATAATATTATGGTATAAAAAGGACCCCAATGGAAATAAGTCACTCTGTCTGACTTCTTGGGTTATCCTAGGTTATCTACACATATGCTGCTATGTATGATAATCTATGTAAATGTATTTGTGTATACCTGAATAAACTTACTTATTCCCCGCCCTCACCGGGCTCGTAGGGAGAAGCTAGGCCTCTGGTCTGCCATCTTCCCTTCCCAGGGGGGGGCTCGTGGGAATGGCACTCTTGTGAGCTTCAGGTAGCAAGCTCTGGCACCTACCCCGCCCTAGGAGGGCTCGTGGGAATGGTAACCTCGGGTAGCATGGTTGGTGGCGTCACTGGCGTGGTAGAAAGTTTGAAGTTCGGGCGGGAGTGAAGCTGGCTGATGATGGTAGCATCATGGTGCGCATGCGTCCCCACCTACCCATGCCTCATACCACCACAATCATTTGATACCACACTAACACTGCGCACACACACACTTTAATACGCGCATATTTTAGCAACTTGAGTGCTGAAACTCCCTAAAAAGATTGACATGATGATAAATGAGAGTAATTAATAGTAAGATAGGTTGTTATAAATGTGAGTGTAGCGGTGTGTGGCAAGGATGTGTGTAGGTGGGTGGTTGTGGTAGTGGTGTGTGTCAGTGTGAGCTTGACACCGCTAGTGTGTACTGTGTCACTCAGAGATACACCCAACACTACCTTATTACCCTTAATATGTCCGAGGAAACCAACGGTCAGGAGAACGGCTCCGTCCCGGAGGTGGAGCTCATCATTAAGGTAAGAATTAACGGGTTATAGCGTAGGAACATGGTCTGTAATGCAGTGTAAGGTTCAGCTGTCATGCTGTGAACCTCCTGCTACACTTCCCTCCCTCCCTTACACACTACCTCCCTCAACTTTCCCTCTACACTGTCTTATTTCACATTATAAAAGGTAGCGATGCACTTTACTGTCATTTCGCATTGTAATTACTAACATTAATAATGCCTGGTGACACTGATATATATACGTGTGCGCGAGGTGGTGGTGCTGGCTAGGTCATCAGGTACTGAGGTACACCGGTGGGCACAGATGGGCAAACAGGTGGCCATAGGTAGGTACATAGTTGATCACAAGTTGCTAAACAGGTGGGCACCTGCACAGGTGGGTACACGTCCGTATCACAGACTTGTGGGGTTTTCCCACTGTCGTCCCCAGACGTTTATTGTTAGGCTCTAGTCCTCTATTATTACTTCTACATTCTCCCATTTCTACTCGATGTTTTAAAGCGGATATGTTTGTCTGTGGGAGTTGGTGGGTAGACTGAAGTATATGGTGGGGCTGGCGAAGAAAAAAAACGCGGATTAGAACCCATGGCGAGTGAGTCGTAAAATTCCAGGCCAAATCTGGGAGAGGCTTGGGAAGTGGGAGGAGGCGTTGAAGTATGGGAGTGGAGGAGGGGAAGGAAGGGCCAGGAAATTCTTAGTATGGGAGGGGCTGGTGAAGGCTGACCCAGCGTGGGAGAGAGGCTGGCGAAGGCTGACCCAGCGTGGGAGGAGAGGCTGGCGAAGGCTGACCCAGCGTGGGGAGGCTGGCGAAGGCTGCCCAGCGTGGAGGAGAGGCTGGCGAAGGCTGCCAGCGTGGGAGGGCTGGCGAGCTGACCCAGCGTGGGAGGAGAGGCTGGCGAAGGCTGACCCAGCGTGGGAGGAGAGGCTGGCGAAGGCTGACCCAGCGTGGGAGGAGAGGCTGGCGAAGGCTGACCCAGCGTGGGAGGAGAGGCTGGCGAAGGCTGACCCAGCGTGGGAGGAGAGGCTGGCGAAGGCTGACCCAGCGTGGGAGGAGAGGCTGGCGAAGGCTGACCCAGCGTGGGAGGAGAGGCTGGCGAAGGCTGACCCAGCGTGGGAGGAGAGGCTGGCGAAGGCTGACCCAGCGTGGGAGGAGAGGCTGGCGAAGGCTGACCCAGCGTGGGAGGAGAGGCTGGCGAAGGCTGACCCAGCGTGGGAGGAGAGGCTGGCGAAGGCTGACCCAGCGTGGGAGGAGAGGCTGGCGAAGGCTGACCCAGCGTGGGAGGAGAGGCTGGCGAAGGCTGACCCAGCGTGGGAGGAGAGGCTGGCGAAGGCTGACCCAGCGTGGGAGGAGAGGCTGGCGAAGGCTGACCCAGCGTGGGAGGAGAGGCTGGCGAAGGCTGACCCAGCGTGGGAGGAGAGGCTGGCGAAGGCTGACCCAGCGTGGGAGGAGAGGCTGGCGAAGGCTGACCCAGCGTGGGAGGAGAGGCTGGCGAAGGCTGACCCAGCGTGGGAGGAGAGGCTGGCGAAGGCTGACCCAGCGTGGGAGGAGAGGCTGGCGAAGGCTGACCCAGCGTGGGAGGAGAGGCTGGCGAAGGCTGACCCAGCGTGGGAGGAGAGGCTGGCGAAGGCTGACCCAGCGTGGGAGGAGAGGCTGGCGAAGGCTGACCCAGCGTGGGAGGAGAGGCTGGCGAAGGCTGACCCAGCGTGGGAGGAGAGGCTGGCGAAGGCTGACCCAGCGTGGGAGGAGAGGCTGGCGAAGGCTGACCCAGCGTGGGAGGAGAGGCTGGCGAAGGCTGACCCAGCGTGGGAGGAGAGGCTGGCGAAGGCTGACCCAGCGTGGGAGGAGAGGCTGGCGAAGGCTGACCCAGCGTGGAGGAGAGGCTGGCGAAGGCTGACCCAGCGTGGGAGGAGAGGCTGGCGAAGGCTGACCCAGCGTGGGAGGAGAGGCTGGCGAAGGCTGACCCAGCGTGGGAGGAGAGGCTGGCGAAGGCTGACCCAGCGTGGGAGGAAGGCTGGCGAAGGCTGACCCAGCGTGGGAGGAGAGGCTGGCGAAGGCTGACCCAGCGTGGGAGGAGAGGCTGGCGAAGGCTGACCCAGCGTGGGAGGAGAGGCTGGCGAAGGCTGACCCAGCGTGGGGAGAGGCTGGCGAAGGCTGACCCAGCGTGGGAGGAGAGGCTGGCGAAGGCTGACCCAGCGTGGGAGGAGAGGCTGGCGAAGGCTGACCCAGCGTGGGAGGGGAGGCTGGCGAAGGCTGACCCAGCGTGGAGGAGAGGCTGGCGAAGGCTGACCCAGCGTGGGAGGAGAGGCTGGCGAAGGCTGACCCAGCGTGGGAGGAGAGGCTGGCGAAGGCTGACCCAGCGTGGGAGGAGAGGCTGGCGAAGGCTGACCCAGCGTGGGAGGAGAGGCTGGCGAAGGCTGACCCAGCGTGGGAGGAGAGGCTGGCGAAGGCTGACCCAGCGTGGGAGAGAGGCTGGCGAAGGCTGACCCAGCGTGGGAGGAGAGGCTGGCGAAGGCTGACCCAGCGTGGGAGGAGAGGCTGGCGAAGGCTGACCCAGCGTGGGAGGAGAGGCTGGCGAAGGCTGACCCAGCGTGGGAGGAGAGGCTGGCGAAGGCTGACCCAGCGTGGGAGGAGAGGCTGGCGAAGGCTGACCCAGCGTGGGAGGAGGGCTGGCGAAGGCTGACCCAGCGTGGGAGGAGAGGCTGGCGAAGGCTGACCCAGCGTGGGAGGAGAGGCTGGCGAAGGCTGACCCAGCGTGGGAGGAGAGGCTGGCGAAGGCTGACCCAGCGTGGGAGGAGAGGCTGGCGAAGGCTGACCCAGCGTGGGAGGAGAGGCCGACCATTAACTTGGCCTGCCCTGTTTCTGTGGCATACCTGTGATGGGTTTTGAGAGTTCATATTATCTGGGTCAGACTTAGTCTGGTGCTTGGTTAACCAGGCTGTTGCTGTGGGAGCCAGGGTCTAAATCTGCTCTCCTGGCGCCATATGTAAATCTGTGATAAACTTAGTTGTTTGTAATTATTGCACTCGAAAGTTCTTGATTGTTTGATCACACGGACGATCCGGTTTTCCTATGATTGAGAATGACTTGTTTAAAACTTCGTCTGGTAGCAGCCTCTTTATCTTTTGCACATTTGTACTCAAGTCTTAACACTAATATTTTATTTTACTATGCAATAGTTATTACTCAGATATTTTTATTTACTTTGGGTTCCATTGAGATCATCGATAACATATCAGACTGCAAGTATGATGTTTGTTCGCTGTTGGTTAATTATCCATTATGGAAAGTTAATTCTCTAATTCTGGTCAAAGTTTTGTTTATAACAAGCTGTTTTCCCCACTGTTTTTCTTGCTTATCACATAAATAGGGTCTAATACTTCTGTTACCCAAGCGAGGTATATTGGTTTAATAAGTGGCTTAATTAGTAGCGGCCTGATGGCTCTAGAGTTCACTTGCAAACATATTAATTCCACCCCGTAGTGAGGGCTCTCTCTCCGAAGTGATCGCTTCTCTCGTTTTATTTTCAACATTTCCTTGGACCAGTATGCATCGTACTAAAGGTGAAAAGAAGTTTGCACGAGTTTCTATTCGAAATGTTCGCTTATAACACCTGGTGTGTTTTTGCTGGAGCTTAATGGACGCTGTGGTCTGTAAGCCCCACGGCAGGTATTGTAAACTTGAGAATGTCATGTTGAGTCCACCGCGGGCACGCTCAGTACCATCCTTCATTATCCTCATAATTGCCACCTTCGTTATTAAGATGTAATCTTATGCTGGTAACGTTACACCCAACTAATTCAGTTGGCCAAGATGTTACGAGGTTAGAATCACTTTAAATTTCCTTAATCCCCATTGGGAAGTTGAAACTACTGCGGAAAGATTCCTGCAGCCTCATCATGAGGGTAATATCACTGTAAGATTCCTTCAGCCCCCTTTATTATGTTAGAATAGCTGTAAGATTTATGCAGTCTTCGAGGTTACAATCGCCAGCCATAAGATTTCCCCATCTTGTGAGGTTAAAATCACAGCTATAACACTCAAAGGAAAGGAACGGTAGTCCCCTTAACGTTTGCTACAAATTTAACCAGGATTTTTTTTTTTTATTACACTTTGTGTCTAATAGAGGCAGCAGTATGTGTGAACTTTGACACTAGTCACCGGGAAGGTTGTCCTGAAGGTGCGCGCACTGACATCATTTCATATTTTACCTTACCACTAGTCATCCGTCCGGGGAATATCTCCTTGATCGCTATTAGTTTCTTTTCGTCGTGAAAAAATAGAAAAATTCCTCCTGTTACGAGTCTTTTTAGTCATATGATGACTTTCCATATCTCTAAATTGCTCGTCCATATTTTTTTACGTGTATGTAATGCCTTTCGCTTTGTAGTTATCTCCGGCTTTTTATGCAGTGGCTATCATGTCCCTTATCGCTCGGTCTCCCATAACTATTTTAAAAATTATGCCATTTTCCTCATTCCTGAGTTACCCTTCACGTGTTGTTTCACTTCCTAGTTAGTCTGGGCATCCGCCACACCCCATGATAAACATTCGACATCTTTCTCCTCAGTGGTTGGATTTGGCACTGCTTTCACTGGTGTTGTGACCTTAGTCCCCTTCGCTCACTGGAGTTGTGACCTTGGTCCCCTTCGCTCACTGGAGTTGTGACCTTGGTCCCCTTCGCTCACTGGAGTTGTGACCTTGGTCCCCTTCGCTCACTGGAGTTGTGACCTTGGTCCCCTTCGCTCACTGGTGTTGTGACCTTGGTCCCCTTCGCTCACTGGTGTTGTGACCTTGGTCCCCTTCGCTCACTGGTGTTGTGACCTTGGTCCCCTTCGCTCACTGGTGTTGTGACCTTGGTCCCCTTCGCTCACTGGTGTTGTGACCTTGGTCCCCTTCGCTCACTGGTGTTGTGACCTTGGTCCCCTTCGCTCACTGGTGTTGTGACCTTGGTCCCCTTCGCTCACTGGTGTTGTGACCTTGGTCCCCTTCGCTCACTGGTGTTGTGACCTTGGTCCCCTTCGCTCACTGGTGTTGTGACCTTGGTCCCCTTCGCTCACTGGTGTTGTGACCTTGGTCCCCTTCGCTCACTGGTGTTGTGACCTTGGTCCCCTTCGCTCACTGGTGTTGTGACCTTGGTCCCCTTCGCTCACTGGTGTTGTGACCTTGGTCCCCTTCGCTCCCCTACTGGTGTTGTGACCTTGGTCCCCTTCGCTCACTGGTGTTGTGACCTTGGTCCCCTTCGCTCACTGGTGTTGTGACCTTGGTCCCCTTCGCTCACTGGTGTTGTGACCTTGGTCCCCTTCGCTCACTGGTGTTGTGACCTTGGTCCCCTTCGCTCACTGGTGTTGTGACCTTGGTCCCCTTCGCTCACTGGTGTTGTGACCTTGGTCCCCTTCGCTCACTGGTGTTGTGACCTTGGTCTCTTCTGCTCATTCCCCACCTTTTTTTCATAATCGAAGGACGGAGTAAGATTTACTGAAGTAAATATACAATAGACTCGATAAAAAAAATGGTGCCATTAGCACAGTGCGAGAACATAACAGCTCGGTTGACCATGTAACCCTTGGGTGTAGCGTTTTGATGAATGAATGTGTGGAGCGTTCTTTATTACGGCAGTAATATGAGCTAAGAGGGAAGGTGGTCACTCCCATTCACATGATGACACCAAACACCTGTTACCAGTTCATGTCAAATATGCCGTGAGGGAAGGCAAAACACATGTTGACGAGTGTACCGTACCACTTTGCATAGGAGCTCTTATCTGAATTATATAGTGGTTGCAGTGGTCTTTTCGTGCTGTGGCATTGATGGAGGTCTGTGTGGTGTGAGGTGGTGGTTGCTGTCGGCGGCGGCGGAATACCACGCTGTTGCAGTGAAAGTGAGAACGTTTCCGGTGTAGTGCAGGTGTTCGATAGAGGTGGTGGTGGTAGTGGTTGTGGCGCAGTAACAATAGCTGCCTAAGCGCCCATGGTGATAGTATTTAAAAAAAAAGAAATTTTGTGATTGTGGTGTACTTTATGTACCCTAGTTCGGACGATTATATCTAATAATTTGTCAGCTCTGTTTTTGCTAATTTCAGAACAGGATATTATGCTAGAAGTAATAAATGGGATCACCATCTTGAAATATACAAAGGTGAAAGCTGCTTATGGTAGCTAGGCTATTTTGTATATACAGAGATGGTACAAAATACCGATACAGTGGAAAAGGCAAATGCAGTATAATGCGAAGTTCTGAGAACGTTTCCCCCACGCAGTGGACTTTATCAAGTAACGAACAAAGATCTAGATGAGCACATAAATCAGGAGGCCTACTGCAGTGATTAATTATATTGCTGTGTGGGAATTAGGTCTAAAGCTTCCTGGTAAGGGACTCTGATATGTTCTTTAAGCCCTGGTTTGGTTAAAATTGCTTTATGTTCTGATGAGTGATGATTCTAGGATCCTGCGTCCTACCTTGTGTTGTGCGCTCTTGTAATTGATCAAGTGGTTGTGCGTGTTTCGGTGTGAAACGCAGGCATTATTCAGGTGGTCCATTCCGGACTATGTCGGCCTATTTTAGTGTCTTCGGGAAATTTGCTTGTCGCTATTTATTTCCTCATCTATGTCGTTTATGTAAATTGTGAACAAGGGTCCGAACACCGACCCTTTGCGGAACACCACTTGCAACGAGTCTCCATTCTCAGTGAGAAAGTAGGTAGTGGTGGACGGGGGAGGGGATACTGTGTGATGCAGGCAACAGATGTATGCAGGGGCAGCCACATGAGGGTTATCCATATTGATATTAATTATAATGGAGGACACCCGTGCAATAACCTGATTCAGCCAGGGTATGAGGGTAATGAAAGTTGGTGGAATTCGGGGAAATGTTCTTTTGTTTATTATCTTGATGAACAAGACAGGTGCAACACTGGACATTTTGTAACGAGATTCATCCACTAGGAAGGAGGGGGGAGAGGCTTAATAATCTAACAGACCTGAGTGAGGAGCTCCTCATGTTTCTGTATTAGGTGAATGATGCACGAAACGTGTCAGTAAAGATGCCCAGGTGTTGCACGGGTTTTATTTGTTGATTTATTCGTATTATATACCATTGATCTAATTATATGCATGGGTCATATAGCGCCTGGGGATTGGGAGGTAATCAGGTTTGATCTGAGAAAAGGGAAAGTGGTTCTGATTCCTTAGATCAAGAGGCCTCCGGCATCTAGGCCTTCCTCTTGTATATCCATGAGACAAAAAGACCACCAATTCTGCAAGATTGCTGAATGTTTAAACACAAGTTTCGCACACAAATGGCAGGATGGTAGTACCTCCCTGTTGGTTGCTGTCTAATATCCTACTACTGTATACGAGGAGTAGAAAAAAAATTGTCAGCCACAAGTGGCGTTACACTGGAGACTTTAGAGTCCCTCGTTTGTAGGAATAAACAAAAATTTGCTGAAGACACTTTAGACTACAGATACGTGTATTCAAAGGACACCAGGAAGCTTCTGGCTGACGTGGATGCGTTGGTGTTTTGGTCAGAGAGGTAGTAGATGTAACGTTCTGTAAAAAAAAAATGGCAGTTGCAATTGACAAGTGGAAAAAAAAGGTTGAACCACATTCCTTATACCGTTGATTAGTTTCGAATCTTTCTACTCCCGGAGCCTGGCCATGTGCCAGGCTCGTCTGGTGTTAGCCTGGTCAACCAGGCTGTTGCTGCTGGAGGCTCGCTATCCCACATCCATCACAGCCTGGTTGAAGATAAGAAAGGAGGAACACTGCAGCAGGCCTGTTGGCCCATACTAGGCAGGTCCTTCACAAGATACTTGGCCAGTTTCCTGTTGAAGACTTCTACACTTGTCCCAGCAGTGTTTCTGATTTCTGGTTTCTGGTAAGATGTTGAATAATCTGGGGCCACGGATGTTGATAGTGTTCCCTTATTATGCCCATCGCACTCCTGCTTTCCACTGGGTTTATTTTGCAATTCCTCCCATATATCTCGCTCCAGTATGTTTACAGCTTTACTGGCTCTGTGCGGGCCTTAAACGATCTCTGTATTTGTTCCCCCTCTGATATTTCTCCAGCCCTCAACGGGGCCGTCAACACCGAACAGTATTCCAAATGAGGGAGCACAAGCGATTTGAAAAATGTCACCATTGTTCTTTGAAAGAAAGATCATCTGACATAATTATTCCCAATTTTTTTAAGTGTCCTTTTCGTTCTATTTGACGATCCTCTCGTGTTTTGTATACAGTGCTCATTTTGAGTTCATTCTTTCTATACCTAAGCAGTTGGAACTTATAACCATTGAACGTCATGTTCTCTGTTCATTGGAAAACACTCCGTATATCTTCCTGTAATTTTTCAGTGTCCTACCGAAGTGACTTTCATGCTTATTTTAGTGTCATCTGCAATTGATACAAAACTGTGACAGGTGTTTATGTCTGCTATGAAGATGACAAACAGCAGAGGTACCAGGACAGTGTCGTTAACTAAAATACCCAACATCCATATTTAATTTAACCTAACTTACCAACACAAGCATTTAAATTACTGGGAACGCCTTAGTCTTAAATATGTACTCACTGGAGCGGATGAGAGAAAGATGCATCATAATATATACCTGGAAGGTACTAGAAGGCCTGGTCCCAAATTTGCACACTGCCAAGACAACATACTGGAGCGAGATATATGGAAGTGCAAAATAACCCAGTGAAAAGCAGGGGTGCGGTGGGCACCAGATTATTCGACATCTTGCAGAACAAGTGTAGTAGACGTCTTCAAGAGTAAACTGAACAAGTATCTTCACCAGGTGCCAGATCAACCAGGCTGTGATGGATATGTGGGGCGGCAGGCCTCCAGGCCAACAACAGCAACAGGATGATTGACCAAGCTAGCACCAGACGAGCCTGGCTAATGGCCCGGCTCCGGGAGTAGAAAGACTCGAAACTCATCAAAGGTGTATCTCTACCAAACCTATGCAGAAAAAAATGTACCATTTCTCCTACTTTTCACTTGTGCCATTCATTTTTACCTGTGTCATTTAAATGTGCTGTCTTACCGTGCACTGGCATATGTGATTCAGTATAGACGGTTGTGTGGGGGTGCAGGTGCTGGAAAGGGAAGGTGACCTCTGCGCCTGTAAACTTGATACGGAGAGTGGTCATGCCGGATGAGATTGGGATTTGAGCCCAAAGTTCTTCCTTGCAGGAGTTTGAGGCCGGGGCTACGGTGTCGTAAGTGCTTGCAGTGGAGTTGGTGTGTTGCTTGGAAATGTTTCAAGGAGTAATTGACAGGTTTCATGGATGTGTTGCAGCAATTCGAGGTCTGGTCCCAGACGGAGACTAGGAGGCGATGATTCCCGGAATATTTAACACCCGCACAACCGAAACATCCACGTTAGGGCCTTGTATGGACAGAGCGCCCCATTTTTTAAAGTCTTTGCATTATAAAACTAACGTATATGCTTTCAGAGGCAAAGATAATGACTTGTATCAATATTGGTAGAATTGCCGACAATATGTTAAGTAAAAGGACACAAATGCAACTATGTGACATTTTATTGTGGCAACGTTTCACTCTCCAGGAGCTTTATCAAGCCGTTACAAACAATACATGGACACAGAGGGTATAAATAGGCTTAGAGTGAGGTGTAATACTAGAGGTAGTAGTAGTAATAATAGTAGATGTAGTAGTAATACAATAAGGTAAAACAAACAACTTTTATAACCTTTAACTCGTGTGCAAGTTGATTGTTCTACCTTATTGTATTACTGCTGCCGTTACTACTACTACTACAACTAATATTGCTACTACACCTCACTCTAAGCCTGTATATATCCTCTGTGTCCATGTATTGTTTATAACGGCTTGATAAAGCTCCTGGAGAGCGAAACGTTGCCACAATAAAATGTCACATTAGTTGCATTTGTGTCATTTTACTTAACATAATGACAGTTAATACCAATAGGCATCTTTCCTATGCAGATAAAGACTCTGCCCTGAACACTCTTGAAAGGTATAGAATGATGAGGGGACAGATTTGAAATGTGCACGTGGAAACCTGTTATAAATACAGAAATATACGAGGCATTAAAGATGCCTAACCAAGATAGAGCTTGAAATATTGGATTCAAGTTTTACAATTTCAGATTTTGAAAGGATAATAGTTGAAAGTATACCTTTTTTTTTTTTTAATACTTCTGGGCCTGAGCCGGCCTTGTTTGATGCTTGCCACGTCCACATATTCATCACAGCCTGGTTGATCTGGTACTTGGTGGATATACTTTGTCCAGTCTCTCGAGACTTCTACACTTGTCCCAGCAGTGTTTGCGATATCTCCTAGTAAGATGTTAAGATGTTGAATAGTCTGCATTCAAGGATGTTGATAGTGTTCGCTTATTTTGCCCACGGTGCCTTACTCTTAATTGGATTTATTTTATACTTTCTCCCATTGGGTTAAACGGATCCTCTGTTAATATATCAAATGTATACAGTTCTGATAAGTTGATGAATTAGAAGCATGTGCAACAGCTGAGTATCTTTATTTTGTAAAAGTTCGATCATCCAGTGGCTTTCTCAATACAGTACAGGGACATAAATGCAAGACTAGAAGAGAAAGTAATAGTCCCTGAGCATCGCAGAATTATATACAGAAGACACCACGGTGCTCAACACCTGCTCCTAAGCTGAGGGACTGATCGCCTTCTCTACCTCAATTTTCCCTGTGTTGTATTGGAGAAAAAAACAACAACGGCATGATGAAACGTCTACAAAATAAAGATACCCAGGTGTTTTGCACGTGTGCCAAATCTTGTGATTTTTGAGTTTATATTGTGATCCTGTGTGTTATGTGGACGTCCTCATTATGATCCTGTTGTCTTTACTCGAAAGTAAATAGTTTTTTGCAAAGCATTACATTTCTTAGAATAAAACTGAGCAGACCTCGCCCCTCTAGTGAGCCAGACGTACTGTATTCTGTAAATCAGTGAATCATAGGGCAGGAAGAAGGAAAACCTCATCCATGGACACTGGCGTGACTAGTTTGGTGGCCCTCTGACTCGGCTGTGTTGATGAAATACCTCCAGTGGTGTGGGTGTAATTTGTATGTGGTATGACTAATGTCCAGTGGCTTAGAAGGTGTGGCTTTGGTGGTGGATGATGTAGCTCCAGTGGTATGTGTAGGCTGCAGTGACTGTTGGTTGGGTTTCTCACACTGGAGGTGAAGGCTTGGTGCAAGGGCGTAACCTTCTCCTGGCCTGCTTTAGGTGCCCCGTCACTTGCTTGTCACTGGAAAGATGGGCCACCTTGATTGCTCCAAACCTGAATGCAAAGAGTGATAAATGTGTCCGGAAATGTCTTGCCACTTAAGCTTTATTCAGGATAAATTGATGAATGTTTATACAAATTCATATTTGACCTTTTTAGTGTTTGCATTAATCCCAGGCTTACCTGAAGTGTCGATATGAAGATATTTTTTATTTTTATTTTGGATAAACCTAACAAAGCCAAATAGCCTAACCAGCCAAAATTTACCCTTTCCTATTTTATTTGTTAACAGTAGGTCTAGGAAAGTATTTCATATTCGCACAATTTCAGGTTTCCTTTTCCTAACGATCCTCGCAGATTCTATGTAGATTTCTCACGTAGGATTTGCAGTAAATTTCTCGTTATTTGTTATTAGGTTTAGTTAGCTTAGTGTAACATACCACAATGGAAATAAAATGAAAGATAAAGACGATAAAAAAGTCGTGACGCTCTGACAGAAAACGGGACCCAGTTGAGCACATTAAAATCATTATTAAGTCATTCCAACTGCTGCTAAGCCAGATCCAAAGTAGTTAGACTGTTGGGTTTAGTCCTGACTCTTTCTCTTCTACTTCAGCTCTTCCTCTCACCGGCTATTCTTCTTCTGTCCCCACTTCCCCCTCGCCCCTAGTGGGTCCTTACCTGAGAGTCTGAACTAACTAACTAGCTAAGCCAGTCACCCATTTGACTGTCTTAGCAGCAGTGGGATGCTGTTTGCTATTTGGGTGAGCTGATTTTTTTTTGCTCGGCCACCTTATTGGCAGACTCATCACGGCTTTTTTTTTTTTTTTTTTTTGTGACTGCAGGATTTTACAGGTTTGTGATCTAGCCTAGCATAAATTAATTTAATGAAATTTAGAAATATAACAATGTGGAGAAAAATACGTTGAGCAACGTTAACTGTTGACGTTTTAAAATGAGAATCAGTTGAGGCAAGATAAACTTTTGAATGAAGAAATACGTATGTATGAATGAACGAATGAGAGAACTAGTGAAACATCCCTTAGTACTCTCCGTGGCTGTGGTGCGTGGCTCTCATAATTGACGCAGTAGTTTGTATTATCATGTTTGATGGTAAAGGTGGGGGTCGTATTAGCAAGAGGACGAGGGGTGGGTGAAGTGGGGTCACGGCCGATAAGGGAAAGTGGGATTATCTCCTGGTGGTAGTGAGCTGACTCACCCCCACCCCTATCACCCTTCCCCTCCTTTCGCATCCCCCTCCTTCGCTCTCTTCCCCACCTCCCTTCGCGCTCTCCCCTCCAATCCTTCGCGCATTCCACCTTCCACCTTCACACACTCCCCCTCAGGCGACCGCTGCCAGAGTTCCCAAGTGATACTAACTCTAGCTATGCTGTTAGGAAACCTTTGAAGCTCCCGTAGCTGATGAACCCTTACTGGAATACCTGACGATATCCCCATTCATTCCCGCTCTCAGGCTGACAGATTTCAACACTTTGTATGAAACCTTCCCTGCGTAATGGAATACGAGGCTGAAGATAAGATTATGTTCGGACCTTTTAACACGGAGGGCTAGCCACCCAGGATAACTCAGTGCTTCATCGGGGACTGTCTTCCTTGTCTCCACTGGGATTCTAATCTTCTCCAGGTGCGACCCACAGCATTCTGACACTCAGGAACCTATTTACTGGTAGGTAAACAGGGGCAGCAGGTGTAAGGAAACATGCCCAACGTTTCTCCCGTGCCGGAGAGCGATTCCCGGTCCCTCACTTTGTGAACTGAGGATGCTATGATCCGAGTCACCAGCACGAGCTTAATTTCCACTGTGTAACTATCACAGAATAAGGTAGCAGCACACTGTTGGTGTATCCAGTTTTGCTAAATAAAATTATCTTTTCTGCTCTTCCTCCTTTTCTCTCCTTTCTCTTTTCATTTCTCACAACTAATTTCATTTCTCTTCACTAATCTCATTTCTCATCTCTCCTTTCGTCGCTCCTATTTTCTTCTCATTTCATTCTCTCTTATTTACTCAGTTTTTTACAGGGTTTAAGAGTTCCTACCTTTATTTACAAACTAAGTATTGTACCTCAAATGAAGCAATGTTCTTGAACGGTACAGCCAGAGTGTAGTTGTTTGCTGCCCGTCTTGTTGTGTAGAAGCTGTGGCACCTTGACAACGTTGGCCTTGTACATAACAGTAAGACCACCTACATCCCTCGGGTGTGTCCTTGGATTCCATTTTGTAGACCGCCATGACCCTTCAAGGACACTCTTGATACTGATGAAGGGTCTTGATTCAAAGTTCTGGACTTACCTTCTCCATTCTATGGTCAAACCAGACTGCCTCAAATTCCATAAGTTATGACCCTTACGGGTCTAGTGCATCCCCACAAGTATAATAATAATTATAATGTACCAGCATTGTTTTTCTAATCATTATGGTACCTACTGAAGCCTCGTTTGATATATCTTTGACATGTTTCGGAAGTTACTACTCGGCTTGGGCCAGGAGTTTCGGGTGAATTTTAATATGGGGTGACTTTTTTTTTATGGAATTGTGTATTGGGTACACATGTGCAACAGTTGGATATCTTTACTGTCGAAACGTTTTGCCTACAGAGTAGTTTTCTTTAGTCGAATATGGAAATGTTTAAATATGGAGACATCAGCAACATAAGGGAGAGGTAAAGCAGATGTAATCAGTCCTTGAACCTTGAAGTAGTTTTTGAAGTGGTCAGTCCCTCAGCCTGGAGCTGAACTTTTCTCAAGGCCGATAGACTGATCACTTCAAAAACTATATACAGTACTTTTTCAAGGTTGAAGGAATGATTACATTATTTTGCCCCTCCACTACCACTGTTGTCTTAATATTTAGACACCTGTATTCCACTGAGAAGCCTATTGTGTTGGCGAAAATTTTTGACCATATAGATGCCTAGCTGTTGCACATGTCTTGCTTATTCACTTGTCTGTATTGTATACAATTTTCATAATTATAAAAGATTTTTGTATTGCTCCTATTGTAAAGGTTATATATAAAATTATTTATGTATATATCCTGAGAGTTTACTTCAATCCCTAATTTAAGGATAAGTATTCTTGACTAGCGGTGAACAGGTTAAATGCAGCTTTAATGACATTGTGTAGTAGATAGGCTTTGAACCCAATTAAACAATCCTACAATTATAATTTTTTTTTTTACCATGATGGTAGTTTAGCTTGTACAGAGCTGTGCAAGTAGGTCCCAGCCCTCCTCAAATACCATACGTTCTCATTTTCTTTTGCTTATGGCTGGTTCTGCAGTTTCCTTGATGCTGGTGATGGTCTCTCTATCAAAGAGGTTTTCCTACACAGGACAAACTATCCCCTTGGATGAATTTGATTAATAATGCCTGTGCACTCTCCAATGCCATCATTGCGTCTATTACTTCCGTCAACAGCGCCCAGTTCATCACGCAACTCAACTTCATCTTTTGAGCTTCAAATTGCAAAGGCGTACCCAGTAGTCATTTCCAATTTAATTGCAAATTACGGATAAATACTGAAGATTTGAGGTATTTTATCTATGAGATGATGAACTGTTTCTTATTGATATTGTTTTGTCTCACCTCTGAAGGGGAGGTGAAAATTTATGACTAGTAGTGTTCTAGTGTGTGACCCCCATCATTATTCACACACACTTCAAATTTCATATGATCATTCATAGAGTTTGGTTCACAACCGAAAGGGCTTAACTTCGTCCCCGTGCGTAGCAAAATATGTGGGAAAGTCTCAGAACACCTGCCCCTATCGCCTACCAGTCAATACATACCTAGGCATTTGTGGACTGTTGGGGTTAGGGAATCATCGCTCATCCCCAACCTGGCTGTAGTTTGTGCTGTTGCTGCTTGATGCTGCACCCAGTCCTACATAAACACTAGCCAAGCTGGTTAAGAATAGTTTGCAGGTACTTGTCCATTCCCTGTTGGTAATTTTCTTACATATGAATGAGGTATTTAAAATGCTTTTAGACTCTGTGCATGAGTTATCATTTAAAGTTCCGTTCTTATTGAATACTTGCTTTCATAAGGTTAATTTGCTTGTATATGTACGACGGCCAGCTGGCCGCCATAAGCAACAACCTGGTTGATCAGGAAAGCAGACAAGCTTGGTCCAGGGCTAAAAACTCTTGAAACTCGTCAAATGTATATCAAAGGCATAATACAAGTAATATGATGAAATTAGTAGATTATCGCAATTGGTAGTAAAGTACTACTTTCCCTGAAACTTTGTAATACGTATATATAAATTTGTCATAAAGGAGTACGTGAGGTTTTGAATATTTCCTAGTTATTCTCAGCTACCTCATTGTTAGCCATTTTATTTTAATTTTATTGGTTGTTAGATATACATTATTTTGGGTTTATGTAACCTATCCTAGCTAATCCTACCTTAAACTTTTAAGTTTACAGAAAGCGTTAAGAAATTAATGTTGGGAACCTAGTTAGGAAAATTACGAAGCAAAATGAGGATGTATTTAGCTAATTGTTAAAAGCTCTGAAAAACCACACGGAGAGGGGCAGTCTAGTTTAAAATAGCTATCAACTCTGATCCATCACTGCTTAGTAAAAAGCAGACAAGTCACCAGTGCAGGAGTTGATATTCCTCGTGGAGGGTGATAAGAATGTGGGCGAAACAGCATCTCTGGAAGTTGAGAGGACATTGAACCGCGACGACCACAGTAATGCCTGTGTCCGACACAAGAGCACTCAGGGCCGCTTCATGAAGTATAGAGAAGCCAATTACATGATAAAAATAACCTACGTTGTCGAAAGTGTTTAGAAGCAGCTATGATAGCAGTCACCAGCACCGTCCCACAAAATCCAGTAGTTACAGCATTTCCAAGCTGCATACTGCAGTTGGGTGACACCAGCTAGCAAGATCACGCCTTCTGCCTCTACGGTGTGGGAGTAGAATCTGCAGTACTGAAGATAAATGGTTCAGTCACATGTGCAACGTTTCGGTATCTCTGAGGAAACGTTTCGCCACACAGTGGCCTCATCAGTCCTATACAAAGAAGAATGGCGAAGATCAGAAGGGGTTTGAGGTAATCAGTCCCTCAGACTGGAGTCGATGTAATCAGTCCATCAATCTTGAAATGAATACAGCATATGCGCGCGCGAAGTGGCTTGTAAACTGTAGACAGATGAGGTGAAGCGGTCGTAGGCGGTATCACATTGGACAAATCCAAGGTGGAAGTAGGTCATGCCTATAGGTTAGGCAATTGAAGAATTCCCTGCTTCACTTCGCCTGTCTACGGTATATAAGACACTTCGCGCATGTGCTGTAGGAATAAATCATAACCATAATTTTTAAACGGGGTGGACGGGTAAGCCAGCGGAAGACCTCGGTCAGATGACCAGACGCTCCAGCTGCGGGTCATCATATGACTAAGACCCGCATCAACAAACACTTGTCCTGTTTTCTGACAAACATTACCGACCAACTACGTATATGTTGCATTCTTCTCAAGATTGATGGACTGATTGCAGACAGGGGACTGATTACCTCAAACTCCTTCTGATCGTCACCATTTTTCTTTGTATAGGACTTACGAAGCCACGAGTGGCTTCGTAAGTCCTATGGAAGAAGCCACGAGTGGCTTCTTCCATAAATGTCTTCAACTGTGCGTAAATGTTTGTTTACACACGGTTGAAGTTCTTTAATTGTACAACCCCACTCACCTTAGTTTTCTCTTACTCAACCCTTCAACCACCCAGGCAGGCATCACCGTACCTATTTGTCATTTGAGTGTGAAATGAGTCATGCACAATCTTTTGCGCGCTGGCAGGATTGCTGGTCTTCTCTTGTTCTCATAATCATATATAAGATGACAGACAAACCTTACAAACTACTTCTTGTATTCAGTATACACTTACCTTTACTTTCCTATGCGTTTCTTAATGATATCTTCTTGCCCCGTAAGGTTTGATGTGAGAGCGGTGCGTGGGGATGATGATCCCGGAAACCATTAAGAACCCCTCCTCCCCCTCCTGTAGTCTCGTAAGAATATAACATTGTTCTCAGGTGGGCCGTAATCTATCTCGCTGTTTCTACTAGATTTAGCCTCGATTTTGGAAGGGAGTATATACCCCCTACCTGTCCGCCCGTTCGTTTTAGTATGTAGTGTTACCAGCACCTGTCTATACATCCGTTTTGCCATTCTAGCGTCGGAACAAAAGTTGAAGCTTCCACAGGAAACTGGACCACTGCCCACGTTAGACCATCCAGGGTGTGATGGCTATGTAGGCCTGCGGGTCACTGGCAGCAAGGGAGCCTGACCTCGGTTCAGGCTACGAAGGACAACTAATATGTCTCAACATATCCTGATCGGTTTGTTGCAGTTTCCTGAAAATCTAGTAAATCTTAAATTTGTTTAGGATTGCTGTTCACTGTTCAGGTTTTAGTTTGTGTACTAGAATGCGATTTTTACAGCGGTCTTAAGGGCATACAGGTGTTGTAGGCACATAAACAGCATACTATGTAGATTTAAGAAAGGATATCCCGATAAAGTAAGTGTGACTTTCAATTAGGATCCCTAGTGGCTCCTCCATTTGCTGACCTTTTCCGTCACAGTTCCCTCAGGGGTGAGGATAGCCCCTGCTACTCCTTAACACCCAGCCATTCCCGTACTCTGATACCGTTGTGACTTACCGCCAAACCGCTACAATAACCCTCACTTTGTCGGCGGCAACCGCAGCAACAGCAGCAGCACCACTTGCAGCAATATTGCCACCACCAAAAACAGCAACAGTAGCAAAAATAGCAGTAAAACAGCAAAAACGCAGCAGCAAACAGCAACAGTAGCAGCAAAAATAGCAACAGCAGTATCACCACCACCTCTCTCAGCGGCGGCGGTAGGCAATAGGTAAATGTCCTTGATGCAACAGGTGGTTGCGAGGACGGCGTATTGCGTGAAACATTTGCGACAATTACGCACGATAACCCCCATCGTTCTTTCCCTTTCTCCACTCTTCCCACCCATCAACACACGCACGAGGTGAACAGATCTCGGAACCTCTTTAGGAGCCTCGGTAAGTCATTCTTTATGACTTAAAACATGTTTGGTCCATCTTAGAATACTCTGCATCAGTTTTAAGTTCTCACTTGTTCAGTCACGTTCACACACTTGGAAAGGTCAAGTTTACAATTAGGGTTGTTCCAGAGCTGATAGGAAAGTATTGTGAAGAGACTGAAGGATCCTGACGACTTGAAGACTTCTTGTGGAGACACGACTAAGACGTTCAAGATACTCATGAAGTAAAAGGGAATATAAATAGAATGTAAAAATTGGGACGTATAAAAGTATATTGTTCAATGTCGAGGTTGTAAGGCAATAACAAATTTGATGTGAAAGTAGTGGAGGCAGAGTCCATACAGTTTCCAGAATGCTGGTCGACGAATCTGAGTAGGAGGGATCCAAGAGCAAAGATTCGACCTTGGCGAACACAAATTAGTGTGTGTAGACACGCACGCGCGTGTACGTCCTTAAAATCATTTTGTTTACCATTTGGGGGATTGCGTCTTTTTTGTTTAATCTCTCCGTTTTATATAGACTTGAAACACGAAGATGGCATTGATGTACAGATGAAAGGGATGATTTGGAGTGTTTGATCTCATACTCTTGTTTAATAAACTTTAATGATTAAAGAACATATCAGAGCAAATAGAGTATTTAAACCTGTAAAGTATAGGACAAAATGAATGATAGGAAATTGCAGAACATAAGATATTGCACAACTAGTATAATTAAACCCACCAGCTAGTGGACTCTTAGAGTTTAGAATATTGTGTTCTTGTCTCAAGAGTAATCGTCTCCCAACTATAAATATAAAAAAAGTAGGCTAAATATGGTGATTGGTACGAGCATAAATAACAAAAAAAGCACAATACCGTGACTGGAACAGTACACACACAACCCGCACAAATAAAAAGAGAGGAGCTTACGACGACGTTTCGGCCCGACTTGGACCACTTACAAAGTCACACTGTGTGACTCTGTAAATAGTCCAAGTCGGGCCGAAACGTCGTCGTAAGCTCCTCTCTTTTTATTTGTGCGGGTTGTGTGTGTACGAGCATAGCTTGAATACGTGTTAATGTGAGTCAAACGTCGGTTTCTGTTGCAGCATGTAAAGCGTAGTAACTAGGTGGTGTTGTGGAGTAGTGTACCCAGTGAGAGATGACTGGTTAAATACTTGCTCTCTCCAGGCTACCAAGTCCAGGTTGTGCGACACCTTTACCGAAACCTCAGATCTGCCTACTTCAGCTCGAGGCCTCCTGTGTGTGTAAGGCTGAACCGCAAATATTTATTTTGTTGAATGAGATACATATGCAATATATGGGAATCTTTACTGATGAAACGTTTCGCTATACAGCGGCTTCATCAGTACAGTACAAAGAAGAACGGTGTAAGGAGAGTAATTTGAGGTAATCAGTCCCTCAACCTGGAATCGATGTGTTCAGTCCATCAGTCTTGAAGAAGGTTGGTCAAATATCCTGTTAGTTTGGGTTGGGCAAATATCCTGTTAGTTTGGGTTGGGCAAATATCCTGTTAGTTTGGGTTGTTTTATAACTGCGCAGTGTAACTGTCGTAGGATAACTGCGCAGTGTAACTGTCGTAGGATAACTGCGCAGTGTAACTGTCGTAGGATAACTGCGCAGTGTAACTGTCGTAGGATAACTGCGCAGTGTAACTGTCGTAGGATAACTGCGCAGTGTAACTGTCGTAGGATAACTGCGCAGTGTAACTGTCGTAGGATAACTGCGCAGTGTAACTGTCGTAGGATAACTGCGCAGTGTAACTGTCGTAGGATAACTGCGCAGTGTAACTGTCGTAGGATAACTGCGCAGTGTAACTGTCGTAAGATAACTGCGCAGTGTAACTGTGTAGGATAACTGCGCAGTTTAACTGTCGTAGGATAACTGCGCAGTGTAACTGTCGTAGGATAACTGCGCAGTGTAACTGTCGTAAGATAACTGCGCAGTGTAACTCGTAGGATAACTGCGCAGTGTAACTGTCGTAGGATAACTGCGCAGTGTAACTGTCGTAGGATAACCGCGCAGTGTAACTGTCGTAGGATAACTGCGCAGTGTAAATGTCGTAGGATAACTGCGCAGTGTAACTGTGTAGGATAACTGCGCAGTGTAACTGTGTAGGATAACTGCGCAGTGTAACTGTGTAGGATAACTGCGCAGTGTAACTGTCGTAGGATAACTGCGCAGTGTAACTGTCGTAGGATAACTGCGCAGTGTAACTCGTAGGATAACTGCGCAGTGTAACTGTCGTAGGATAACTGCGCAGTGTAACTGTCGTAGGATAACTGCGCAGTGTAACTGTCGTAGGATAACTGCGCAGTGTAACTGTCGTAGGATAACTGCGCAGTGTAACTCGTAGGATAACTGCGCAGTGTAACTGTCGTAGGATAACTGCGCAGTGTAACTGTCGTAGGATAACTGCGCAGTGTAACTGTCGTAGGATAACTGCGCAGTGTAACTGTCGTAGGATAACTGCGCAGTGTAACTGTCGTAGGAAAACTGCGCAGTGTAACTGTCGTAGGATAACTGCGCAGTGTAACTCGTAGGATAACTGCGCAGTGTAACTGTCGTAGGATAACTGCGCAGTGTAACTCGTAGGATAACTGCGCAGTGTAACTGTCGTAGGATAACTGCGCAGTGTAACTCGTAGGATAACTGCGCAGTGCAACCGACGTAGGGTAACTGCGCAGTGCAACCGACGTAGGGTAACTGCGCAGTGCAACCGACGTAGGGTAACTGCGCAGTGCAACCGACGTAGGGTAACTGCGCAGTGCAACCGACGTAGGGTAACTGCGCAGTGCAACCGACGTAGGGTAACTGCGCAGTGCAACCGACGTAGGGTAACTGCGCAGTGCAACCGACGTAGGGTAACTGCGCAGTGCAACCGACGTAGGGTAACTGCGCAGTGCAACCGACGTAGGGTAACTGCGCAGTGCAACCGACGTAGGGTAACTGCGCAGTGCAACCGACGTAGGGTAACTGCGCAGTGCAACCGACGTAGGGTAACTGCGCAGTGCAACCGACGTAGGGTAACTGCGCAGTGCAACCGACGTAGGGTAACTGCGCAGTGCAACCGACGTAGGGTAACTGCTCTGTGTAACCGACGTAGGGTAACTGCTCTGTGTAACCGACGTAGGGTAACTGCTCTGTGTAACCGACGTAGGCTAACTGCTCTGTGTAACCGACGTAGGCTAACTGCTCTGTGTAACCGACGTAGGCTAACTGCTCTGTGTAACCGACGTAGGCTAACTGCTCTGTGTAACCGACGTAGGCTAACTGCTCTGTGTAACCGACGTAGGCTAACTGCTCTGTGTAACCGACGTAGGCTAACTGCTCTGTGTAACCGACGTAGGCTAACTGCTCTGTGTAACCGACGTAGGCTAACTGCTCTGTGTAACCGACGTAGGCTAACTGCACTGTGTAACTGACAGAATAACTGCACAATGCAAGTGTACCCAGGTTCGTTAAAAAATATGAAGTAAATTTTGTTAGCATTATTGCTACTGCATTTTCCCTTACCCCCCCCTCCCCTACCCCCACTCCCGTACCTACTGAATCCAAGGTGGAATGATGAGCAAGAAGCATGTGCATCACTTAGATATTTTTATTGACGAAACGTTTCGTTTGCACAGCAGGCTTCATCAGTCCAATACAGGAGTGATAATCATTCTGGAGGCAGTAGAAGGGGTAATTGTTGAGGTGATCAGGCCCTTAGCCTTAATAGATGGTTAGACTAAGGGACTGATCATAGGCTAAAGGACTGTTCACCTCAAAATTCTATCTCTTCACTTTAGCAGTTTTCAGTATTGTATTCAGGTTTGGTAAGATTACTGGCTTCCTGAAGCGTGTTAATTCCTTGCTAATATTGCCTGTGCTGCACCCCAGTGACACAGTTCATATGTTTGTGGTTCCGGGGGTCATGTCTCCCTTGGTCTGGTCCTGGACCAGGCTTCCTGCTTGACTTGGCTGCTTAGGATCTGACTAGATTCGATCACGCACGATCTGGATAAATTATTCTTAAGAGAGCTAGGGGCCTTTTTTGTGACAGTAATAACTAGTTGTACTTAAAATCTAGCTAATAGGGAAATAATTCTCATCTCTCCAGGGGTGAAAAAACTTTTATATAAGCAAACAAGCATAACATAACATTTAAAAATTTTACATTGGTCTTGAGGGGCGCGCACATGTTATGGGCACAATAACATTACATTGTTGATTTAAACTAGGATAACCCAATAAAGTCTTACACTGACTTATTACTGATCAGAGACATTTTCAAGTTGTTTCACCAGCATCAAGGCAGAATAATGCAGTAATGTGAAATAACTACACAGTTTCGAGATTAAAAGTGGCAAAATGTCAGCTACACGCTCCATTAACATTACCAGCCTTCCGAGCAGGATACGCGAGTGTTGATATTTTAGAAGTTTATCAAAAGTGTCTTTAAAGTTATCACTTGGAAAAGAATTTCGGGAACGATCCATACGTAATAATTATAAATAATGGTGATAATTGTATTAGGGTGAGGAGAAAGCCTGCCTGGCTGTGAAAGTAGCGTCTTTAGCAATTAGAAGACGGTGAATCGATCGCTTCACACACACTGCTAAGTGAGAAGGGTGTACTCGCTGTGGTGGCTCACGTGGCGTGGGAATGGATCTAGTGTTTTGATGTGCACTGATTTTAGCCTAGCAAGCTAGGGTAGTGGATTGTGGTTGAGCATGTGGGCCAAGGAGGAGCGCATGCGCCGTAGTGCAGCTCCAGTACACTTGATAACTGTCACCAACACTGTTGTTGACGGTGAATGTCTGCAACACTGGACTTGATAGATATCGGATAGAGAGGACTTGATGAGGCTACAGTTTTTTTCCAACACTGTTGGTGGTGACGGGTGGAGAGGAAGGAATTTGCTAGGTTAGTTTCCACCACTGGCCAAGCCATTAATTAAGTCTCGTTACATATTTTACTGTTCTTGCTTACAACGGTGAAGAACCAGCTGCAGTAGTAGTCTTGGCTCACGAAGGGAGCTAATTTTTTTTTTTTACCCGCATACTCAATGCATAAAAAAAGGTTTTAAATTATTGCCGTGTACTGTCTAAACATCCACACGTCAGACATTTTCAGCAGATACAAAAACATGTAATGAAAAGAAGCCTTTAAGACAACGTTTCGCTCAGGAGCAAGTGGTAATGCTAACTAATAAACTTGTTGCTCCAATCATCAAATTTTGAATAGTAATTGGCAAGTAACTGAAACTAGCAGTGTGAAATACGGGTGCCAAAGTTAACCTTTAAATTAACCTATCCTAATCAGCACTTCATATTCCTCCTATCCTAATCTAAGTAGGTACGTCGCTGTGGTTAATAGGAATTATAAAGTGATTATTTACTGTAGAGTTATCTGGGTGGGTCCCCTTATTCTGTTTTCATTTTTATCGTCTGTGTATTGTTGCATATATTGGCATTGGCTGAATTTGTATTACTAGAAAACAATCGAACCTTATCTAAATAACGTAGAAATTTGCTTAAAACAGTATATGAAAAAAGGATGAAGGTTCTAAAGGGGATTGGTTGTTTTATTAGACTACGTTTCACCTTAAATAGGGTACATGTATATAAAATCTAATCTAATGAAATATCCGTTACGTGTTGCATTCTTAGGCTTGGATTACCCAGTTTTTAACACTATTAGATCCTAGGACGCTACTGTTGTGGTTAGTTTAAATCAGTTTTCAGGCTTCCGCTCCCATGGCTCTCAGGCCACATCCATTTTTGTAACAAAAAATATTGATACGATTTCTTGAACTTTGGCCGCAACTTAGTCATTTTGGAGTGAAATCAGTTCTTCCTCTCCCATTCCAGTTTCCTCATTGCTGATAGCTAGGAATAGATTGATCACCCGGTCTGGTATTTTAAACAAAAAATGATCCTGAAATCTGTCAGACATGTGTCTATCCAGCTAAGTCAGGTGTGCTCATTCTGGTAGGCTCCTCTCTAATTCATAGAGGCTCGGAAACTAGAAGAATTCACGATGGGCAATGTTACATTTGAATAACTGTAACCTGGACAGAAAAGTGGAAAGGGCTGATTCAACTTAGATAAGATTAACATCATTTAATTGCAATTGCAAATTAACTTCGTTGAACTTTGTGAATACATCTGACAAATAAGCAGTCTCATGCTTGATGTTTCTTAGTTCATCACATAGAACAATTGGAGTCTTGGAAGAATTCAACAACTGTTTTAAAAAGTAAATAGAAACATCCCAGGAAGTTTCCCTTTGACAGCCATCTAACTTCTGTGTGCAACAACAAACGTTCAAAATCTTCATCATTCTCAGTGCAGAGTTGTTCAAACAGTCGGGAATTGAGATCATGTGACTTGATTTTATTTACTACTATGCCTTGGCCTGGTAGACAACACACTCGCCGTTGTTCGATCCCCGACAAGGGTGAAAACATTGGGCGTGTTTCCTTAAACCTGCTGTCCCGTTCACCTAGCAAGCAATTAGGTACCTAGGTGTTAGTCGACTGGTGTGGATCGCATCCTGGGAGACAAGATTTAAGGACCTCAGTGGAAATAAACCAAGTCACTCGATGACGCACTGACTTTCTTGGGTTATCCTGGGTGGCTAACCCTCCGGGGTTAAAAATCCAAACAAAATCTTTTAACAGTTCTTAATGATTTGTGAAGTCGACCCCTTAGGTTTTTTGCAACCAGGTGTTGTTTGCGGATTACACAGTGCACCGTAGGCACACCAGGTATTTTTTTTTTCCCAGAAAGCGATGAAGCCACGATGACAACCTGTCATTGATGGTGCCCCATCTGTTGCACAAGCAAGAATGTTGGTAAACGGGATGTCTTTCTTTGCAAAAATTCTCAATAACACGAAAGACTTACTCCCCGTTTGTATCTGTTTCTAGTTGTCTTGCAAAACTTTCATCTTTGACGAAACTAACATAAGCAAGAAGCAAAGATTCATTGCCTGGCAGAGTGGACTTCTCTAATTGTAAGCCAATTCTGTTGCTTAAGCATGTTGCACATTGTGTCTTCAGCCATTTCATCCACTCTTCTTTGAACAGAGTTATCAATGAGAGGAATAACTTTAATAATTTGTTCAGATGACTGTGCGCAGAACTTCACTGCTGGCGTAATAAGCTCTTCCCCAATTGTATGAGACTTACCAGATCAAGCAATGAGATATTGTATGATGCACTCAAACCATCACTGGATTGTTGTGAAAACATGGTTTTCCGTTAATGCAAGTTTTCTCGAAGTGCCTGAAAATGTTAAGTTTTCGTCTTCTTTATCAATGTATTTTCTTCAAATGTTCAAGAAGCCTGGAAGATTTCATGTCTTCATTTGAAAATACTCTTTCACACAGTAGGCACATTGGTTGCTGTTGGTTATTTGGTGCTGATACGTATCCATGTTTCAGATATTCCTCCCTTGAGGGGGCAACAATTCACAACTAACGTATATTTTTTAGAGGAAACTAATCAAGGTTTCGGTCCGTCCTGGACTAAACTATTTGTCTCATGGCTTGATAATGGTCAGGACGGACCCAAACTTTTGGAATTTTCACTCCAAATTGTGAGTTAGTTGTGACTCGCTGTTCTACGGAGCACTTCATCATATTACTTTCATTGTATTCATAGTATACAGTACAGTTCCGACAGGTAGATTAATAAAACACGTGTGGAACCGTTGGAAACGTGGTCGAAACGTTTCGCCTGCTTAACAGGCTTCAATGTTCATCTCTATATTTCGACTGTAGAAGCCTGTTGAGAAGGCGAAATGTTTCTGCAATCAAGACACCGTTGTTTCTCTCGCCTCATTATATGTATTACTAATCCAAGAGAAATTTTCGTGATACTCAACAAAATGCCACTTACAGCTGACTGGACACCTAAGTTACATTGATAGACTGGCTGGCATTGGCATCCTTAGGGGAGTGAAAGCGACTGAACTATGGTTGACACACACGAGTTATCCCGGCCTCCACCGACAAGCACATCGTATTTGTTTTTATATTATACTGAATTTCCACCAATTTAAGGCTTTTTTTTTTTTTAGATTGAGCCTCATAATCTAAGGTTCAGTATAGAGAAGTGCGTAAATGCATGACCTTCAAAATACCGTTGTGTGTAGAACCTGCGATGCGATTTATAAACAATTAGGTACAACCGCAGTGTGGTGGTAGAATATTCGTCAGGAAACAGTCTCCTGACTGGTTTTAATCAGATAATGACCCTTTCAGTGGTTCAGTATCCACTGCCTCATCGGTACAAGTACATTTTCCACGTCATTTAAAAAGCGTATCCTTATGGATATCCTAAAGACACTTTATTACCTCGCAGTGTGCTGCTATATTCTATGCAAGTTACATGAAAGTAACAAAAGCTAGTTGTTTTCCCTGTCAGGTATTTCATTATTAAACCAAATTTGATACAGCCATTGTGTGGCTGCCCTATGAGTTAAAGAATGAGAAAAGCTAGCGGTTTCTCTCATTCCATCATGCGAGTTGCATAGGCAAATTAATGAAATATGTTAGTTTGAGCCAAGAGACTTTTAGTAAGGCGATGAAGATGTCAGTATTTCATCACGAGTTCAGTAGCTATGAGAGTTTTAAATCCCTTTGAGTGAGGGGGAGGTGGGGGTGGTGGTAGTTAGATGTTGGGGTATCCAGGAGTGAGGGAACGTTACCCACCTGCTAGTTACTAATATACAGGTTTCCACCTGGTGTTGGTGGTGCAGCAGCGCTTACTGAGCTTTATGGAGCCAGTGTGGTATCTTAATTCACAGTTGTCCTGAGTGACTCGCTATCACTCTTGCTTACATTCCACGTCAAAATAGTTGGCATTCCTTGCACATTCCTGTGCGGTCGGCTTCCTCCTTCCTCCCTCCTCGCCTTCCTCTTCCCTCCCCTTTCCCTCTCAATTTCTCGCGCCTCATCTCTGAACCCTACTGGTCTCCCAGCTCGGGCTGATACATTTCAACACTATATGAAGACCATCATGTGCGATGGAAATATAACTATTGTTGAATATGTAAGTTGTACGGAACTGGGCAGCAGCACACTTGATTTGTCCAATTTTATCGAATTAAAAATCTTAACTTTTCCGCTTATAGAGGCTCTGAAGTATATACACAAGTGTGTATATACTTCATTCCTTATTTTAGGGATTTAAATATGTTGGTCACTGGTGTACAGGTGAACTGACACCTTAAATGACTAATAGTGTACCTAAGTATCCGATAACAGGAGATATCGGCTAATTTTAATGGTATCGATATCGACAAGAAAAAAAAATAGTATCGTCCCATCACGTGTGATGCTGTCGCGGTATAGGGTTAATGACGGTCAGGCAGTCGATGCAGTCGCTAGTAAACCTCGAACCTAACACTATAACCGCTGTTATGTGACCTTCATATCATTGGGTTAACTTATGTTAAATATACCTTTGTTGTATACCTTAGTTATGTTTCTTCAGTAATACTGTATTATAATATTTAGTGTATGTAAAATATTTATAATATTTTTACGACTGAAGCTTATCTAAACTCTTATCGCACGGGTCAGTTTTCCTGCCTGGGCAGCTGAGTGCGCATGGTGTACACACAACTGTTGTCAACGTGCAGACATTTTCACACTTTCACGTTTGATGACACCATTATAGGTGGTGTTGCGTGCTTTGTCATGCCAGTGTGCTCAGGTCATTGCTCGTACAAGGACATTACACCCACCCACATGGAAGAACATGTCACTGGAGGATGAATTTGAACATCCAAGGTGTATACAAGGAAAAAACTTTTGGAGTATGTATTTATATTTCCAGAAGTACATCTCTGTTGAGTTGTGGCAAACTGGTTGTAATTACGTATTCTTCGGTGTATATATATAATGTAGTACAATGCACATACTCTTAGGACAGGTGGGGATGTTACAGTTTGGAGGCTTATTTGAGTCCGTGTTTGTTCACTTTGGCGAGACAGGTATTGGATGAATGCTTCCTTTCATGATCGCCTTATCTGGTGGGAGACGGCCTGTGGGGAAAAAGAAAAATGTAGAAAGACGTCTAGGTTATCATAGAAGTATGTATGTAATCTTAGTTAAAGTCGTCCTCTTCCTCCCTCGTTCTCTGCAGTTTTTGTTGCCCCGTTCTCTGATGAATATATCTTTATAAAAAAAATCCATTTCTCCTGTGTATGGTATAGGCCATCCTGGAATAGGTAATTCCTCAAGTACCAATAATTCCAGCTTTGCTGCAGAGAGACTTTTGAAGTCTCTGCTGAGCCGTTAATGTATAGCTTGACGATATCATTATTGTCGAACTGAAGTCTACCACCTCAGGCTGACAAATTTCAACACCTTGCATGAACTCGTCATGTGATGCAATAAGTCATGGGAACATAGCTAGCCTTTGTTCATACTATGTATCTGTCATAAACAATAGCAAAGCAGCATGTTTCTTCTGTATTTTATTTTTCTTAAAAAAAAGCAAAAACAAAATCTTTTACTTGAATCATCCCTGTACACGTGCACAGTAGCCCCCGTAAACTGGGGGAAACAGATATGCTGGTAGTCTTGAGATAGAGAATGTGTCGAAAAATGTCGTTCACATTTGAGGTGCAAGATTTGATTATGGTCTCCCAGGTGTAATGTCTTCCTTTACTTCAGGATGACTCATTCATTTACCTTCTACTTCGTATTCCTCACTAGTCTTCCTTTTCACCCTCCCGACGCTGGGTCACCCTAACGTAGTGACGGTGTTTGAACAACTTAGCCTAAGAACGCAATCCTTCCTTATTTGCCTTGTGTAGGGGATTTTTTTTTCCACAAATTAATTTTTGCTCAGATGCATTATGAAAAGGATCATTGTTACTCTCCCTGTTATCCCACCAGTTGTAGTATTGAGGTTCTCTGCAACACCCAAAGTAAACTGGACTTAGTGGACCGCCTAGTGGCACGTTGGGTGTTATACCTACAGGATGTCTGGTAGTGAAAGTATTTTTGGAGGTCACCTGCGAATCCAGGAATGGTGACTGAATTTGTGTGCATCTCTAGGTATTCTTATTAGTTTGTCCTTGCCCATACTAGCAGAGAGCTACTAGCACTTGTGGCATTCCCAGTCTGAATAGGCGATTTTGCTATGCTTTGCTCTCTTGATTCTGGGTGAGCCATCCTGGGGCTGTGTCCCCGGGTAGTGTAAGGCGTGGTCTTGGAAAGAAAATTGGTATAGAGTTTGGAGACTTCTGGCAGGACAGTGATTTCCTTTTATTAGTTAACCAATAATCTCCCGCTCCCTCTTTCTCTTGCCTGTCACTTTACATTTGCTTTTCGAGGCACCAACTTTCTGATTACTCTGCGTGGACATGGTTCATTGTAGCAACCTGCTATTGTTGGCCCTTTTTAAAAGGCATATGTAGGCCTCTAGTCCTGAGCTCTATTTGGGTAATGGTTATTCGATGCTGCTGTTATTTGTATTTGTTATGCAGGTTGTTTCTTCCTGGTATGACAAGCTTATGGGTTGTGGTTTTATTACCTTGTGCTGGCAAAGCGATTGTTGATGTATTTTAATTAATTCAGTGGCTCAGTAGTGGGTGGTCGGTGCCTTTGTCGGTCCCTTGGGGGACACTTTTATCTTCAACTTACAGCACTGACGTATGCTATGATCCTGCTCTGACTGTCTAAAAGTTGTGGAGTGCTCGTGACTTGATAGCGTCCTCAACGTACACACTGAGGGTCAGGGATCGATCCCAGGTACGGGTGAAACGTTGGGCGTGTTTCCTTACACTTGCTGCCCCCTGTTCACCTAGGAATTAGTAGGTACCTGGGTGTTTGTCGACTGTTGTGGGTTGCATCCTAGGCGATAAGTTGCCTGAAATGCTCTGCATAACCAGGAACTTTCTATATAGTATGCTAATGGTATCAGCTAGGTCTGTATCAGTTGTATCATGTATTTGTTGAAAGATTATTATTATTATTTATTGTAGTTAGATGCAGTGTGCAGAGATCTTTGACTAACTTCCGCCAGATCTCGAAGGATTATCTTGTGACAGACTTCCGGACCTAAACTGGTTTGTGCCCTTTTAATTTTGTGGTAAATCTGGTGACTCGGTGAGGAACGTGATATGGTTATTTAAACCAGATTCGTGGTGTAGTTTCACGCAGGTTGCTGGAGCAATGAAGTTTAGAGAACATTCAGCTTCTGATTCCTGGAGAGCTTGCGATTTGAAGGCTTAAGAGGAAGGTGGGTGGTGGCTGATGAGCCGGATTTTCCATCCTACATAGGCTTTTGATGGAAAGACCTGAATGTAGAGAGTTTTCTCTTCCCAATTTAACACTTTAAGTACCGGCATTTTAGCTTCTAGAGGAGCAAGTGTAAAGTAACCAGAAAGTTCCATTTGACGACTGACCCCTTAATTTTGATGGCAGCTGACATACAGGAGGGTTTCACCAGATGTCTTCATACTTTGGCAGCGGGCCTCCAGCAGCAACAGCCTGGTTGACCAGGCAAGCACCAGACGAGCCTGGCCCATGGCCGGGCTCAGAGAGTAGATACTCTCGAAACTCTTCAAAGGTATATCAAAGGTATACTTTGGCGGTCTTTGACCTGGAGAAATCCTGTGATACAATGTGGAGGTTTGGCATTCTCCACAGTCTCCAGATTCTTGGGACTGAAGGGCCGACTGTTCCGGTTTATTTAAGTTTTCGACCAACCCTCACAAGGTGAGGGGGTTGGCTCGTGCTACTCACAGCAGTTACCCCCTGAAGGAGCAGCATTTTGAGCATTACGCCTTTAATTGTAACCATGGATGGTGCAGTCAGTGTTGACCTTGATGTAATAGTCCTTGTTGTAAACTGTTCAGAGTCCACTCCAGGGACGGCGTGTCACCGGCTTCGGGTGGCATTGGACATTGCGGATTAGGCTGCTAACAGCTGCTAGTTTTCCGTTCGTTTTGCCCAGTCTCGCGTTAGATAACCTGCTCGCTATATGCTACTCCATAATGTGGTCCCGTGAGCAGCAGATAACATGTTTTTGGGAATGATCCTTGATCCTCGTATAAAGCTCTACGTGGATGCTCTGCAGGCACTGGACATGAAAGATGCTCTCCCACTGTACTTGGGGCAGATCAAGGGACCCCTGCTGTTCTATTGGCAATTTAATGGAATTTTTGACTGTTACTGAATCCTCTAATTGGGTGTGCTAGTATTATTTTTTATTTATGCGAGTCGTTCTTTGTTATTTTTACATTTGATGTTTTGGTTGTGTTTATTGCCAAGAGCGCTAAATCACCCACCCGCTCAAAGCTCTTTTCAAATCTCAAAACGACCTTCCTGGCTCTTCTATCTCCTGTTCTTGACTCCCTCATATTCCTCACATCCTCATATTCCTCACACCTACCTCACGAGCCCTTGCCTTCTACCTCATGTTCCATACTCCTCCCATTATTCCTGACGAATTATTTCCTTACTAATACTTCGTTTTTCACGTCTTTCTACATGATGCTGCTTATTAATAAAGTGCAAGTGGTTTTCACCTTCCATGCCGTTTAGACTCAGTATACCAATAAATTTGACGTACAGCATCAAGCAGTAGCAGTACATTTTATTAAAGTTGACCTTTATTAAATACCCTAGTTAATCTGACTTTGGTTTAGTTCCATGATCAGGGCTCTTCCTTTCAATGGAGGTACATATTTTGATTGCTACTTGATCCAGTTTCTTGGGTTCAGTTCCCTCTCGATTCCCAGGCATTGTGTGACCATTACAGATTTAGCACTTTCCTCATGACTATACAATAATAATAATAACTGATGAAGGCCCTTGGGTTGGCTGTAACATTGACTCACGAAATCGTAATGACACGATTGCAAACAAACCATACCACGGGAGGGGATAGAACGCAAAAACGCGCTAGCCACTGGGCCAGCTGGCTACAATAAGATTCATCCAACTAGGTATATTTGTACACCATAGTAAGGTTAGCATAGCTACCACTTGTGACCACAAATTCAAGTTTTTACAGACGAATCTCCCGCCAGCGCGTCGGTCTTGTGTTTGACTGATCGCACGTTCTATTCCCGCCCGTGGTATGGTCTGTAACATTGATCTACGTCAGTATTATAATATCCTAAGGGATTGGTCCCAGACCTGCACACTGAAATCATAATAATACAAAAGGTTTGACATAATATCCACAATACTTCCACAGAAAGTAAGAGACTCGATTAGTGCGCTAAAAGACAACTCAAAATTTTGAATTCAGAACTTTTGAACACCCTTTCTTCATGCATAATGGGAAGTACTAGTAAACCTCTTGCTCTCTTTAAGATGGAATTTGATAAGTTCAAATATATTCCTCTTAAGTTGGTCCGTATGCAGTTAGCACCAACAGTCTGGTAGATCAGATCAACAAACCAGGCGTCCTGGTCTAGAACCGGACTACAGGAACGGTGACCCCTCAAACTGACTACAGATAACGTACAGGTAAGCCTGATGCCTTATTGCTCTATGACCTCCACCTGTTTAGCAATTCACACCGCATATAATAATATATATAATAAAAGTAATACTAATTATAATTAGCATGATTTACATTATGTGAAGCTAATCACATGCGGTTTAGTAGAGGCTCGATCTTTCCTTTATATATTATATGTATATAACACACACAAATATAAAACCTTCAAATGAGTTGAGGCAGGTAAGTTTTTTTTAACTCGTAAATAACGATGAGAATTCTTAACCTAGCCTTGTAAAAAAAAAAAACTGTGCATGAAAAGTGATAGGCAAACACGCTGCTCTTCTAGTTGGAAGGCAGAATAACAAGAAGTTGGTTACTATAGTGATACAGCAGAACAACCCTTTATTAGACAACGTTTTGCTCAAAGGTGAGGTTTTCAAGCGATGACTTTAAAAACTGAGCTGTGTGTTCACCCTCGTAGTTGGTACAACATATGTTCACATATGTTGCCATTAGCACAGCGAGCGGCGGCCAGGTTGACTATGCCGGATACTCAACACATCATTTTGATGGTATTGGTATCATATCTATATCAGTGTTGGCCGGTATCGTCCCTTGCCTACTTCATCTGGTGAGTCATTCTCCTCTTTGATGTGCCGCAGAGTGGGATATATGCCAAGGAAACTTAGCTAAAGTTATTGACTTTGCTGCATCAGTATTGTCTTCACCCTCAGAGTTTGAACCTGCATCAGTGTTCAACCTCTTCCAGATTTTGAACCTGAATCGTAGTCCTTGAACTGCTTCCTGAGTTTCATCTTGGAAAGGCTGGATGTTTCTGTTTCTTTTCTTTTTTGTTCAGGAATCATGTTGATAGAATGATTCTGATAGTTCAGGTCTCTTGAAAATTCAGTTGAAATAAATTAGTATATACTTTGTTTCTGATATAAAAGTTTTGAAATATTTTTATATATTTTTTAGAGATAAGCATGGTGTAATCATTGTATCATTACTCATACTATGGCGTGGAGATACCGATGGTTGTACAAACATACATGATTAACACTACTTGTAATGTTGTATTATACATTAGTGAATACATACAATTAAAAATTACTTGATTTAAAACAATCTAAACACGCACTGTTGACGATTTTTTTTTATTTTTTTTTATTTGTCAGGCAAGTAGCACTGTAGTTCTGCTTTTGGCCTAATTAAAAACCTTTCAGGGATATGAAATTTTGAACATAATCTCTGTCCAATAGGGGAACTCCTCATCCAAAAGTAATGAGTCAATGAGGCCTGGCTGCTTCCCAAGTGTAATGAAGAGTTGATAGGGAAAGCAGTGTCATCCAGGAGAGTGGCTCACAGTCGCTCGTTAATGACACTTTAGACTAGCTCATTCATAACAAAAAGCAAAGTTACGACAGAAATCATAGGAATACGTATAAAGGTTTTAAACTGTCACTCTAATGTACTAGAAGCACATAGACATCCCTTCATTTTAGTGCGTTGTCCTTCAAAAGTAAATCTTGCTAAGATCAGGAATCGATGGTCTCTTTGCCTGCTTCATATGGATGTTTAATTAACCCTAGATAATCGTTCACAGGTATGGGTCGTGAAATTGATAAACCTCCCATTCACTTCTATCCTTGTTGTTTTATATTTCCTCAATATCAGTAATTAATTCTGATTAGAACTATTATTTTTTAACATTTCATCCTCACCCCGGATATAACGGAGGAAGACTGTTTCTAGAAGTATATCTCTGGGGAGGACCATAACAAGAGAAAGATCACGACAGCCAGGAAGATGACGGGGGGTGGGTATTGAGAACTTTCAAAACAAGGGAAATAATGCCGATAGTGACACTCCTCAAATCGCCAGTGCTCCCTCATTTAGAATATTACTCAGTGCTGACGGCCCCGTTCAGTGCAGGAGAAATATCAGAGCTGGAACAAAAACAGATCGTTTACGGCTCACATTGAGCCAGTAAAGCATCTAAAGGAGTGAGGAGCAGGGGTGCGGTGGGGACAATAAGGGAACACTGTATCAACATCCGGGGTCCCAGACTATTCAACATCTTACCAGAAGATATCAGAAACACGGCTGGAACAAGTATAGAAGCCTTTAAGAGGAAACTGGACAAGTATCTTAACCAGGTGCTAGATCAACCAGGCTGTGATGGATATGTGGGGCAGCGGGCCTCCAGCAGCAACAGCCTGGTTGACCAGACAAGCACCAGACGAGCCTGACCCATTGCTGGGCTCCGAGAGTAGTGAAACTCTCTAAACTCTTCAAAGGTATATCAAAGGCTTCAAAGGTAAGATAGATGGTAAAATGGGAAGTGTGTATACGTGTGTGTGTATATGTCTGCTTTGTTACAACCTAAAACCCAACAATAGTTAACCATTGTTGATGTTATTTACATGCATATGGCTTCAGTGTAATGTACTTGAACCCAAACAAGTCAGTATAAGCAATATGGCAGACTTCCACTCTCATGATGTCACGTGAAAACACAATAGACAGAGATTCACATCTGTGTGATTCACAATTGTGCACTCACCTTCCTAGTTGGCGCAGTAATAGCGCAATAATGATAAGGTGATAGTGTGGGCATCTGTAAAAATACTTAATATTAGCAGACATGTTCTTGCGTCATTGAACTCTGAACTAGAGGCCAGTCCTGGCAGCGTGTGGCAGGAAGTGCTGTAACCCACTCTGATAGTAGTGTTGGCTATGGTGTGCCAGAGTGGTGGAGTTGGTATTTGTTAATGGGGTGCTAGTCTAATGGTGCTGGCAGTAATGGTAATTTGAGTGGTATCACTTATTGTTGACAATAGATACTAAAGTGTTACACGTTTCATACTTATCACGGTGTGTGGGAGAGGGTAGCCCAGTGGTGGTGTTATAACGCAACAATGATGGGGTAATTATCCCAGTGATGGTATTGATAATCTTGTGATTGTCACTCTAGTGCAATCATTGGATGGTTGTTTACTTCTTCATGCATCCTGAGATCATGGTCCCCAGGACCCGATCTCAGACAGTCAAGTAAAGAACGTTTTAGAGGAAATTAAATTAATTCTAGAAGACCGTTAGAGATTTGTTATTAATTCTTGTATAAAGTTCTTTTAGTGCACTTATTACACTTGTGCTTGTCACTGGAAGCGTTTTTGCAAGCATAGCATAGTACTTTTTTATAACCTTTCTAAATGTGTATTTATCCAACCTGTATCTCTTGTTTCGAGTTGTTCTTGGGTCAGCTATCCTCACCACACTATTTATATTTCCCGTATTTATACCTGTGATCCAATTGTATACTTCGATAACATTTCCTCTCATTCTACGTCTTTCAAGATTAAAAGTGCACTACAACCTCTTTCCTTATCGCCTCTGCAAGTGAAGGAACGATACTAAAAAAAATTGCCGATGCCAATACTGAAACCATGTAAATTAGCCGATACACACCTATACTTACACTGTTTTACGCCGATACCAATACTTTGGCACACCCCTACTCTCAACCTGCCTGCCTTCTATCCTTCCTCAAGCCTCTCAACCTTCCTTTCCCCAGCCTCAACCTTCCTTTCCCCAGCCTCAACGTTTCCTTCTTCAAAAGCTTCTCCTTCGCTACCTATTCCCCTGCAATTCCCATCTCTCACATTTTTCTCTCTAATAACATATGTGATGTGTCACTATCTTATTAATGAAAATAAGATACCAGACTATAGATATATATCCAGACGTGTTCCTGTTAACCCTTCTGTGGCCTAGTTACTAGGATTTTTGTTTATCCATTTACTCTTGTGCTACCCTCCACAGGATGGATATAGGGTCCACAATAACCTAGTCGATTCGGCCGTAAAATCTGAAATTTTTCTCTCTCTCTCTCTTACCCCCGTCTCTCCCCGTCTCTCCCCTCTCCCTCCCCCCTCTCCCCACCCACCGTCATTGCCTTCACAAAAACTGCCCGGTCAACCTAAGAGAGGGAAAGTGTTGGTCAGGGGTGGAGGGACGACGTTTCTTCTGCAAGAATGTCTACCATCACACGCTCGGTGTTACCGGTGTGTGACACGCTCGGTGTTACCGGTGTGTGACACGCTCGGTGTTACCGGTGTGTGACACGCTCGGTGTTACCGGTGTGTGACACGCTCGGTGTTACCGGTGTGTGACACGCTCGGTGTTACCGGTGTGTGACACGCTCGGTGTTACCGGTGTGCGACACGCTCGGTGTTTGACCGGTCGTGTTCGACACGCTCGGTGTTACCGGTGTGCGACACGCTCGGTGTTACCGGTGTGCGACACGCTCGGTGTTACCGGTGTGCGACACGCTCGGTGTTACCGGTGTGCGACACGCTCGGTGTTACCGGTGTGCGACACGCTCGGTGTTACCGGTGTGCGACACGCTCGGTGTTACCGGTGTGCGACACGCTCGGTGTTACCGGTGTGCGACACGCTCGGTGTTACCGGTGTGCGACACGCTCGGTGTTACCGGTGTGCGACACGCTCGGTGTTACCGGTGTGCGACACGCTCGGTGTTACCGGTGTGCGACACGCTCGGTGTTACCGGTGTGCGACACGCTCGGTGTTACCGGTGTGCGACACGCTCGGTGTTACCGGTGTGCGACACGCTCGGTGTTACCGGTGTGCGACACGCTCGGTGTTACCGGTGTGCGACACGCTCGGTGTTACCGGTGTGCGACACGCTCGGTGTTACCGGTGTGCGACACGCTCGGTGTTACCGGTGTGCGACACGCTCGGTGTTACCGGTGTGCGACACGCTCGGTGTTACCGGTGTGCGACACGCTCGGTGTTACCGGTGTGCGACACGCTCGGTGTTACCGGTGTGCGACACGCTCGGTGTTACCGGTGTGCGACACGCTCGGTGTTACCGGTGTGCGACACGCTCGGTGTTACCGGTGTGCGACACGCTCGGTGTTACCGGTGTGCGACACGCTCGGTGTTACCGGTGTGCGACACGCTCGGTGTTACGGGGACGTCGTGTTACGTGTGCGACACGCTCGGTGTTACCGGTGTGCGACACGCTCGGTGTTACCGGTGTGCGACACGCTCGGTGTTACCGGTGTGCGACACGCTCGGTGTTACCGGTGTGCGACACGCTCGGTGTTACCGGTGTGCGACACGCTCGGTGTTACCGGTGTGCGACACGCTCGGTGTTACCGGTGTGCGACACGCTCGGTGTTACCGGTGTGCGACACGCTCGGTGTTACCGGTGTGCGACACGCTCGGTGTTACCGGTGTGCGACACGCTCGGTGTTACCGGTGTGCGACACGCTCGGTGTTACCGGTGTGCGACACGCTCGGTGTTACCGGTGTGCGACACGCTCGGTGTTACCGGTGTGCGACACGCTCGGTGTTACCGGTGTGCGACACGCTCGGTGTTACCGGTGTGCGACACGCTCGGTGTTACCGGTGTGCGACACGCTCGGTGTTACCGGTGTTTCACACCCCCAGTGTCACACGCTTATTGTTACCACTGTTACATCTCACCTGTGTGTGTCATATCATGGCGTGCTCAATGTTACCAGTGTCATATGTTATAATATTCTTGTGATAGTATAATATCCCTCTGGTGGACCAGGGCGCTGGAGCGTTGACCCCCAAAACACCCTCCAGGTATACTCTCTCTGTCTAGTGTGTCAGTGTGACCTCATCAAATCGGTGCCTAGTTCCATGTCTACACCTGCCTGACATGGCAGTTGCAATATCAGAACTTGAGACATCCATTACTAGATCTCAGAACATCACGTTTAATAAAAATGTCAGTGACCAATGTTCTGGCATTTTGAGTGATCAACACTGACCTTTTCCAGTCATCTGACAACAGTGCCCCAGGGCAGAGCTGGAGTTCGTAAGCCGTATTTGAATGCCCGGAGGCAATCTTCAGTGTCATATCCGCGTGGCGTGTATGCACCTTAGTGCCATGTCCAAACTTCATTCAGCAAGTAATTATGCTGGACCATTCATCCTAGCAATGAACCAGGAACCAAGTATCAACAAAAGACATCATACTAGCAAGCGTTACCCAGTGGTACTAAGTGTTCAACTATATATACTTTGTCCCCTGTAGAGGAAAGTGTTGACAAATATCTTTGACAGAGCTTGTGGAGAGGTTGGCAGGTCCTGGGTGAATAGACTGATACAAACATTGTCAGGTATACACAGATACATACCTTCATAAATGTTCCTAGTGTCACGTCATGGCACACTAAACATTGCCGGTATCACATTTGTGGCACGCTGAATATTACCAGTGCCACATTGCTAAATGTTATCTATCCCTAACCTCCACCTTATTAAAAACCATGTAATAATGGAAAATATCTTAAGTTTGTGAACTTATTTTTGATGGGCTTCGAGTTTTCCTACTGTAGTCTGGCCCTGACAGCCAGCTGGGTCTCAATCCATGGCAGCCTGGTTGATCCGGCACGTAGCGGGGGTACTTGTCTAGTTCCCTCTTGAAGACCTCCACGCTTGTCCTGGAAGTGTTGATATCTTCTGTAAAAATGGTGAATGGTAGAAAACCTCAAATGTTTATACAATGTTCTCGTCATGACCCCCTGCTACTCCATGGTGTAGTTCTTCCCTGTAAGCAGCTGGTGACATGGAGGTAGGTGATCATAGCCATGAGAGTCTCGTATAAAGCAACTTGGAACAGTATTTGTCCTTATTTTCTCTCTGATTCTCATATCCGGCATAAATCACAGCATAGTATCATCCTTTGCAGACGACAGCAAATGACATGGCACACCTCTAAGCTGATATAAAGTCTTCCAGTGAGTCACTGACAACACTATGTTCAATGAGAACAAGTTTCAGTTACTTCATTATGGAAAGGTTGAGGAAACAGACTGGAATGAAGTGTAAAACAAACGTGAATTACTTTATAGAACGTAAGACTAACGTGAGGCTTGATTGTCTGAAGATCTCGCCTTCAATTATCGTAAGCCACTATCACAACTGCAAGGAAAATGATAGGTTGGATAACTAGACCCTTCGAACAAGATATTCCAAGCCAGTGTTATTCAAGTTGCTTGTTCTCTCGGCTGAAATACTACAGTACGATAAAAGACCCATATGCGCCAGACACCCTTCTTGACGTCTCTTTTTACCCCACCCCCCCACCTTGACACACCTAACCTACCCTTCAGCAGCCGTCATAGTCCTCCCATCAGAAAACAAGATTGTCTTCAAGCAGTATGAAAATCTAGCTTTTCGAGATTGTTCAGAACGTAATTTAGCTTCTAATCTTCTATACCAACAAGTAAACCTCTCCTCACTTTGTTACTTAAATATTCTTGAGTTTCTTAACTTTCCCGTAATTAGAAACATTTTAGATAATATAAACCTATAAAAGCTTAAATTTAATAACGAAATTGCAAACTTAAAATGTCGCCACAGTGGCGACACTTCTAGCAACGTGGTGGCTGAACACATCCAGAACCGCAACGGTATCAGTGGTGAAGCCAGAATGAACATGGGCCATTAAACCGCAATCTTTGCATACAAGTTGAAAGTGAATAGGATTTGCTATGAGTTACAGCATGTTGTAACTAAGTGAGGCGCAGTATACCAAGGGTAAATTGTTGCGGTAGTGATACCTGCGTGTTAAACCATCAAAATATTGTCAATGGCATGTCAACTATTTGAATTATGATGCACGGTTTTATGACGGTATAATCATCATTAAAATGATGAGTAGCGCTGCTCATTAAACTCAACATCATGGCTACATCTAGGAAGTAGGCTAGTAGACAGGACGGTAATACTGTCTTGTTATAATTGTGTGAAACGGAAGATTAAATATTTTGTCCTCTGGCAAGATTGCTGGTCTATATCTCAAAAAGCGTGTAAAATGACAGGTAAATTTTCAATAATAGATGAATAAAACACATGTGCAACACGTGTATCTTCACTAGGTATCCCTGAATGTGGATCTTCAAGTGGTTCCCTGAATAGTTTTTTTCCTCTTCCCTCCCCCCCTCCCCTTCAACTTTTCGGGGTTTTTTCGCTCATAACTTGAGAAGGCCTCATCCGGTCGGCTTCAGATTTGTTATGCTTGTTTACGGTAACTAGGACGAGTTTCTAGGAACAGTTGACATGGGCAGGTGCCCTGTAACTAGTGTTGTTGAACCCATTTCTAGCATACTGGAATGGCGAAGAGAAAAATTCGTGAAGGTGCAGAGTTGCCCATTTTGTTTGAGGTCCACTGGACGACCTGATTTACATCCGTCAGATTCGCAGTGTCTTCTACGGGCTCCACTTTAGAGATTCTGGTGTTACGGTGATGTAATTTACGTCCTTGTCGATGTCAGCTGTAAGAATGAGCAAGAGGAACAATGCTTACAATGTGTAAATTTAACATAAACCAAAACGTCACTAGAGGGAATTAAAGTTTAAGTGAGTTTCTCATCAACCGGGTTATGTCTTCGTTGGACTGGTGCTGCTAGCACGAACTGGTAGATCAGGCCGTCAACCAGATGGCCTGATCTGGGACCTGACCTTGGAGGCATTGAATCCCGAATTCAGCAACAATTATGGGCGATACATTACCAAACCTTCCATGAATTATTATTATTATTATTATTATAAGGAAGCGTCAAACCTATACGAGTCACACTGCGCTTAGAAAAACGTAAGAGCCAGAACAGCAGCTTTACAAAGTCATCATGAGCTAGCAACCATATAGCTCAAGAAGCTTAAACTATTCAAAATTCAAGTCGTGGCATCCTTGTATTTGGTTGTGTACAGTCGAGGGCAGAGTGCACGCACGGCATATATCATGAGTGATCTCAGGGGAGCGACAACCAGCAGCAGAGAGGGTGGGAGGGAGAGGGTTTGCACTACAGGTAGGTGGCTAAGGTAAGCCATACAGGAGGCAAAGGTAGGTAAGGCAGGGACTAGATAAAGTAGAGGAACTTATGGAGCGAGAGATGGAAGGAATTGACCAATAAAACTAGTGACAAGTAGGGGTGCCATAGGCACAATAAGGACACACACTAAACATGTGGCCCAAGACTTAACTCTGCTACCAGCAGAACAAATGTAAAAGTCTTCAAGAGGAAAGTGGACAGACACTACCTCTGCCAAGGCTAGATTAACCACCCTGTCATCGAGCCGCTAACACCAACAGCCTGGTTAAACAAGCAGTTATTAATGAAGCCTGTCCAAAGGCCTTGCTGCGAGTGTTAAAAATAAAAAAAAAGTGTCAGAGTATACCACAACAGTTCCCTCCTCTTAAGTAACACATTTTACTGTTGTAAGATGCCTTCATCAATGGGAGACTGATGAAGGCATCTTAAACAGTGAATAACTGACGTAATGTCTACCGCGCATGGTGGCTCCTCGTTTTCTGTTTGCTCAGCGGAATTTTTATCGCCTTGTATTTATATTTTTCCGTTGTGCTGTATCATAATTCATTATTCTTTACAGATAAAAGACAACCTAACCAACTTAAATTTCCTGCAAATTGTACTTTTGAATTCCACACGGATGTTTATGGGAATTATGAAGTGGGTTAATCACGGTGGCTGGGGGGTTGTTGGGGGTGGTAGCGGCGGCGGCGGCACAGGGGAGGTTTGTTAGGCCGGCGGGGGCGTCTCTGTGGTGGTGGTGGGTCACACATGGGTGATGACGTAAACGTCCTTGACTCCCTGGCCTGGCTTCTCCAACAACCCCAGTTTCTCCTGGGTCGCCCTTGTGGCTTTCACCTCCCTCTGAGCTTTATCCATTGCTCTCTTGTTCTGCTCTTTATGGTAGTGTCTTGAATACATTCACACTGTGTGGGGGGGGGTAGTAAATAATAATTTACTATACGTCAGATAGGAAACATGTTGCTCTAAGTCATTCTTATTACGTTTGGTAGTGTGAATAATGATGTACTTGTGGATGACAGTACATTAGTATGGTAGTATTAATGACTTCCAACTCTAAAATGATGACAGTGATAGTATTAGTTTTAGCATCACCTGGGACTCCAGGTGATTATATACACAAACACAGATAGTACCATCTGTGAACACTGGTATAATAAGAGAGCGGAAGCCTGGATGAAACAACATGCATTACACACCAGGAACTCTTAACATGACACCTCCAACACTTTTAAAAACCCTTAAAATGTATGAATTTAAAGTAGACCCCAAACTGTCTTCATGAAGGAACTTAAGTTCCTGTAGTTGCTTCCGACCATCCCTTACCATTATACATCTCATGTTCATACAAAAATACTATCTTCTCTCTGGTCATTCTCACACTTTCCGTTACTTTATCTTTGTGTCTCAACGTTCTCGTCTCTTCTCTCCTCTCCTCACTGTTTTCCCCGTATTCCCCGTTAATTTCCTTTATCTTCACTTGTTTGTACTCTTTCTACCTCTCCGCTTCACTAGTTAGTCCTTATACACGAACTTAGTGCTGTTGCACCAGCTTATCGAAAGCTTTTGCATAGTCTATGTATACTTCATGTGTATTTTGACTTGCAGTGCATCGCAGACCATGGAATGGTCCAGCAGTTGCGAGAGACAAAGCAGGAGTGTGACCTGCTTTAACGCTTAGCATGTTGCCCTGCTTCACTTGTCAGAATGCCAACTAAATGACCTACTTTAAATGTCAGTAGACCTACTAAAGAACCTACTTCGCATGTTAGTAGGCCAATTGTAGGATCTACCTCACATGTGCCCATAGACCTACTAAAGCATTACATTTTTCTTGGGTTTTTTATTTTCTCATTCCGTTAAAATCCGTCCAGGTCGCAACATTTTTCTTTTACTATATAAATTTAATCCGGTTTCTTACACATGCACTACGTGAGATTTAGTTGATGTAAATTAACCAAGTTTAATGAGTTATAACAACACCTTACCGAGAGTTTCGATGCTACATCACAAAGTGGGGAAGACTGATTTAGTTCATATACCACAAAACAAACTTTCCAGTCGGTCGATTTTGAGCAGCGCTTTAAATTATAGTAAGAGCAACGTTGGTTGTGTGGAGGGTGTGACTGCCAGGCTGTCGCCACCATTTGGGTCATTACTGTTGATTATTCTGAGGCCAACACCGACGGCTTTTGTTGCCTAGTTAAGCGAGGGGGAGTGGTAGCAAACTTTCTATTACAAACTTAATTGTATGCTTCATCATTGTGCTGATACATTATTCATGTTTTGTTAATAGTGTGACTTGTTTCCCTGGAATTATCCCATCACTCAGGATGGGTTGCATACGTGAAGTAATGAAGTGTGTCAGCCCGAGCTGGGAGACTAAAGTAGGCTGACCAGGATGTAGTATTGTAGTTAAGCATTCCTCTAGGAGCTTCAGCAAAGTGACACTCGTTCAGTATTTTTGTTTTTTTTTGGGGGGATAGAGGTAATGAAGTTAGTCATGATTCTTGGGATTGAATGTTATTCTTTAACAGGAACAAGAAATTGGGTTGAAAGATGTTAGTAATAAAGGTAGAGTTACAGACTATATTAGGTAAAAAGACACATGTGCAACTATTATGACATTTTATTGTGGCAACGTTTCGCTCTCCAGGAGCTTTGTCAAGCCATTACCATACATGGCTTGACAAAGCTCCTGGAGAGCGAAACGTTGCCACAGTAAAATATCACATTAGTTGCACTTGTGTCCTTTAACCTAACATACTGAAAGATGTTAATGTTAGTGTATTTGTGGTATATTGTTTGCTTGCAGTGAGGATGTTAAACTTGAATCACTGGGAGACTGAATGTTAATGTCAGATGTTTGTTAATTTAATGTCGGAGGTGATTCTCCTCGCAGTTTATTTCCACCTTTTTTCTTCTGACCACACTGATCCTTTTTTTTTTTTTAACTGAGCAGATCTTTTCCTAAGTTATGTTTTTCATCACAAGACGTGAATTTAGCTACAACATTTGTTTACGAGACCAGAGCTACACTGTGTGGGGAGACCTACTTGATTTCTGCCATCAAAACCATACATTCTTACACAACCCGCACGTTGGTGAAAGAAGCTTATGACAACATTTCCGTCCCACTTTGACCATTAACTAGTCACACACTACTACTACTATTGTCGCGATACACGCCACTCTTTTGCCAATACCACTACTCCCCCCTACAACTACTACCACCACCACTACCAGCATTACCTCTACCACTATTATCTCCACTTTCTCCCTTCTCTGTCCCGTCCCTACCCTCCTCTCGTATATATTCTGGCTCCCTTACCTTCTTGTGTTAGTGTGTGACTTGTTAATGTTCTAAGTTGGACCGAAACGTCGTCATAAGTTTTACTATTATGTTCGGGTTATTTGTGTATTGTTGCAGTCACGGTAGTGTACCTTTTTGTTATTTTCCATATATTCTTAGTAGAGTGTACATACCTGAGGTTCATCTCCTGTGGCCAGCTTGGACCAGACCTCCAGTTGAAAGCTTGATCGATCAGCTTGTTTATGCTTACAGCTCGCATTCTTAAACAGTCAACATAGTCTGGCTGATAAGGAAGCCTGCAGGAACTTAAATTACTTTTTGAAAGGGCATTGAAAAGTCCTAATCCATACTTGACATAGCCAGGTTCAGTGCCTGGCTGCGGGAGGATGAAAAGTCTGGGACCCCGTCAAAGGGACATGTTCATGGGATTAAAAAAACCGTCAGTCGTACCAGTGAGCGAAGCGTGTGGCTGGTTTCTGTTTCACAGTTAGTTATGCTTATCAAGTTACTTGATTGCACTTGCTGCATGCACCCCTGCTTTGTTTTGTAGTTATTATATCTTGTAGTGTGCCGAGCCTACTTGCTGACCTACAACCTCTCCTCATTTTTACCTTGTTGTATTTCTACGTAGTTCACAACGCTAATTTCTGAACGTTTACTCTAAACTCCCGAATAATATTTTATGTGAAAGTTGAAATATTTATATTTCGCAATATTTTAATAATTTCCATTTTTAGAAGTTAAAAAAATCCATTACAGTTAAATAGAGCTTTGGGTAGGTTATTTTAACCAATTTAACCACGTAACAAGAAATAAAAAGAAGAGTGGCAAGTCTGGTAGTCTCATGGTGCAAACACTGGGTGCGACTCCAATGATCTGTTTAACATTTGTATATGTCGACTAAATTGCAATAGGTTTCCAAGTTCTATTAGAAGACTGCCCAGGGTCATTTGTGTCTGCAGTGTGTGTGGTAAGCCAGTGTGTATGTGGTACACCAGTGTGTGTGTGGTACACCAGTGTGTGTGTGTGCAACACCAGTGTGTGTGTGTGCAACACCAGTGTGTGGGGTACACCAGTGTGGGGTACACCAGTGTGGGGTACACCAGTGTGGGGTACACCAGTGTGGGGTACACCAGTGTGGGGTACACCAGTGTGGGGTACACCAGTGTGGGGTACACCAGTGTGTGTGTGGTACACCAGTGTGTGTGTGGTACACCAGTTGTGTGTGGGTACACCATTGTGTGTGTGTGTGGGGTACACCATTGTGTGTGTGGGTACACCATTGTGTGTGTGTGTGGTACACCATTGTGTGTGTGTGTGGGGTACACCATTGTGTGTGTGTGGGGTACACCATTGTGTGTGTGTGTGGGGTACACCATTGTGTGTGTGTGGGGTACACCATTGTGTGTGTGTGTGGGGTACACCATTGTGTGTGTGTGTGGGGTACACCATTGTGTGTGTGTGTGGGGTACACCATTGTGTGTGTGTGTGGGTACACCATTGTGTGTGTGTGGGGTACACCATTGTGTGTGTGTGGGGTACACCATTGTGTGTGTGTGGGGTACACCATTGTGTGTGTGTGTGGGGTACACCATTGTGTGTGAACATTGTGTGGGTGTGGGGTACACCATTGTGTGTGTGTGTGGGGTACACCATTGTGTGTGTGTGGGGTACACCATTGTGTGTGTGTGGGGGTACACCATTGTGTGTGTGTGGGGTACACCATTGTGTGTGTGTGGGTACACCATTGTGTGTGTGTGGGGGTACACCATTGTGTGTGTGTGGGGGTACACCATTGTGTGTGTGTGGGGGTACACCATTGTGTGTGTGTGGGGGTACACCATTGTGTGTGTGTGGGGTACACCATTTGTGTGTGTGGGGACACCATTGTGTGTGTGTGGGGGTACACCATTGTGTGTGTGTGTGGGGGTACACCATTGTGTGTGTGTGGGGTACACCATTGTGTGTGTGTGGGGTACACCATTGTGTGTGTGTGGGGTACACCATTGTGTGTGTGTGGGGGTACACCATTGTGTGTGTGTGGGGGGTACACCATTGTGTGTGTGTGGGGGGTACACCATGTGTGTGTGTGTGTGGGGTACACCATTGTGTGTGTGTGTGTGGGGTACACCATTGTGTGTGTGTGTGTGGGGTACACCATTGTGTGTGTGTGTGGGGTACACCATTGTGTGTGTGTGTGGGGTACACCATTGTGTGTGTGTGTGGGGTACACCATTGTGTGTGTGTGGGGTACACCATTGTGTGTGTGTTGTGTGTGTGTGGGGTACACCATTGTGTGTGTGTGTGTGTGGGGTACACCATTGTGTGTGTGTGTGTGTGTGGGGTACACCATTGTGTGTGTGTGTGTGTGTGGGTACACCATTGTGTGTGTGTGTGTGGGGTACACCATTGTGTTGTGTGTGTGTGGGTACACCATTGTGTGTGTGTGTGTGGGGTACACCATTGTGTGTGTGTGTGTGGGGTACACCATTGTGTGTGTGTGGGGTACACCATTGTGTGTGTGTGGGGTACACCATTGTGTGTGTGTGTGTGGGGTACACCATTGTGTGTGTGTGTGTGGGGTACACCATTGTGTGTGTGTGAGGTACACCAGTGTGTGTGGTACACCATTGTGTGTATGTGTGTGGTACACCAATGAGTGTTGGGGGGTACACCAGTGTGTGAGGTACACTGTGGGATACACCATCCCCACCCACTGAGTTAAATCACTGTCAAGAACCCTAATTCAGTGCCAGTCCTCTGCTGCTGCTGTTATCCTATCTGCATCCTGCTGCTGCTGATATCCTATCTGCATCCTGCTGTTGCTGTCGTCCTTACTGCAGCATGCTGCTGCTGCTCTTACCCTTGTTCAACCTGCTGTTGCTGTTGTCCCTACTGCAACATGCTGCTGTTTTTATCCTTGTTCAACCTGCCTAGTTGCTGTCTCCTACTGCAGCTGCTGCTGCTGCTTATTCCTGCAACCTGCTTGCTGTTCCTACTGCAACATGCTGCTGTTTTATCCTTGTTCAACCTGCTGCTGTAATCTGCTGCTGCTATCCATACTGCAGTATGTTTCTGCTGCTGCTGCTATCCTCACTGCAGTATGCTGCTGCTGCTATCCTCACTGCAGTATGCTGCTGCTGCTGCTATCCTCATTGCAGTATGCTGCTGCTGCTGCTATCCTCACTGCAGTATGCTGCTGCTGCTGCTATCCTCACTGCAGTATGCTGCTGTTATCCTGACCTGTTTCTATATTATATAAACTAACATGGAGGTGCGCTTGCACAGGTTTGGCCTGCGTTGCAAAGCGAATCGTAGCAGAGCGACTAATCCGTCTTAAGTGTCGTTGAATTTCATGACTCCTGATAGTGATGAAGATCATCATCGTATGTCAGGCAACCCGAGCTGACAAGATCCAGCCAGCCTTCAACTTCCTGCTGGGGTGAGCGACTTCTGCGTCGCTGTGTGTCGTCGTGTGTGTCTGCTGGGAACCATATTCCGGGTCCTGGAGTGGTGGTTGTACGTAGTTTACATAGTTCAGTGCATTTGATTTAGATTTATCAAGGCTGAGGGACTGATCACATGAAATGACCTCTTCACTTCTTGCACCGTTTATTTGATAAAGCCGCTGCTTGGCGAAACTTCTCCACAGTAAAGAAAGACACCAAAGTGTTGCACATATCTTATTCCTCCTCTTGTCTCATCTAATAATAATTCAAGAATCATTGTGCTCTTGGCCCGGTCACGGACCAGGCCTCCTAGCTGGAGTTACCTGGAGAGAGTTCCAGGGGTCAACGACCCCGCGGCCCGGTCACGGACCAGTCCTCATGGTGGATCAGGGCCTGATCAACTAGGCTGTTACTGCTGGCCGCACGCATTCCAACGTACGAACCACAGCCTGGCTGGTGAGGTACCGACTTTAGGTGCCTGTCCAGTGCCTGCTTGAAGACAGCCAGGGGTCTATTGATAATCCCCTTAAAAGGTGCAGTTAGTGTGCAGCAATATTCCAGCCTTGATAGAACAAGGGACCTGAAAAGTGTCAACCTGGGCTTGGCATCCCTGGTTTTGAAGGTTCTCATTATCCATCCTGTCATTTTTCTAGCAGATGCGATTGCTACAGTGTTATGGTCCTTGAAGGTGAGATCCTCTGACATGATCACTCCCAGGTCTTTGACATTGTTTTTTCGCTCTATTGTGTGGTTGGAATTTGTTTTATTCTCCGATGAAATTTTAATTTGCTCACGTTTTCCATATCGGAGAAATTGAAATTTCTCATCATTAAACTTCATATTGTTTTCTGCAGCCCATTTAAAGATTTGGTTGATGTCCGCTTGGAGTATTGCAGTGTCTTCAATGGTCGACACCTGAATCATGCAGATTCAGGTGTCATCTGCAAAGGAAGACACGGCACTGTGGCTTATATCCCTGTCTATGTCCGATATGAGGATGAAGAACAAGATGGGAGCGAGTACTGTGCCTTGTGGAACAGAGCTTTTCACTGTAGCCGCCTCAGACTTTATTGACTACTACTCTTTGTGTTCTACTTGTTAGGAAATTATAGATCCATCTACCAACTTTTCCTGTTATTCCTTTATCACGCATTCTGTGTGCTATTACACCTTGGTCATAATTGTCAGACTTTTGCAAAGTCTGTGTATGTAACATCTGCATTCTGTTTGTCTTATAGAGCATCCAGGACCTTGTCGTAGTGGTCCAGTAGTTGGGACAGACAGGAGCGACCTGCTCTAAACCCATGCTGCCCTGGGTTGAGTAATTGAAGGGTATCTAGATGAGTGGGCGATCTTGCTTCTTAGAACCCTTTCAAAGATTTTTATGATATGGGACGTTAGCGCTATTGGTCTGTAGTTCTTTGCTATTGCTTTACTACCCCCTTTGTGGAGTGGGGCTATGTCTGTTGTTTTTAGTAGCTGCGGGACGACCCCAGTGTCCATGCTCCCTCTCCATAGGTCTGGGCCTGGGGCGGAGTGCATGGGCATGTCATTTATCGCCGTTTCGAAGTCATTTGGCGTCAGGGTGATGTCAGATAGATCTGCGTCTATCAAGTTCTGTGGCACTCTCATAAAAAGTTCATTTAGGTCTTCAACTTTGTCTGGTTAGCGGCTCGCTTAAAACTGAGTCATACTGGGACTTTAGTAACTCACTCATTTCCCAATACTGGGTGTTGTTCTCGACTTTGATTTGGTATAAGAAAAGAAATACTTTGGGTTTCTTTCAATTTCATTTATGGCTTTTAGTTCTTCCTGCGTTTCTTGATTCCTGTAAGATTCCTTTAGTTTTAGTTCTATGTTTGCTATTTCTCTGACCATTGTGTCTCTACGTATTTCAAATATATTGGCCTCTTGTAGCCGCTTTGTTATTCTTTGCCTTCGTCTGTATAGGGAGCGCCTTTCTCTCTCTAGTTTACATCTCCTTTTCCTTAAGGGAATTTGCCTTGAGCAAACCTCAAGTGCCACAGAGTTAATTTGTTCTAGACATAGGTTAGGATCCGTGATGCTTAGGCTATCTTCCCAGTTTATATCATTTAGGACTTGGAAATAATGCCGATGGTGACACTCTTTAAATCGCTAGTGCTCCCTCACTTAGAATACTGCTCTGTGCTGACGGCCCCGTTCAGGGCAGGAGAAATATCAGAGCTGGAACAAATTCAGAGATCGTTTACGGCTCACATTGAGCCATTGAAACATCTAAATTATTGGGAACGCCTTCAAGTCTTGAACATGTACTCATTGGAGCGGAGGAGAGAGAGATACATGATAATATATACTTGGAAAGTACTTGAGGGCCTTGTCCCAAATCTGCACACTGCCATAACAACATAATGGAGTGAGAGATATGGGAGGAAGTGTAAAATAAACCCAGTGAGGAGCAGGGGTGCGGTGGGGACAATACGGGAGCACTGTATTAACATCCGGGGTCCCAGACTATTCAACATCTTACCAGAAGATATCAGAAGCACGGCGGGAATCAGTGTAGAAGCCTTCAAGAGGAAACTGGACAAGTATCTTCATCGGGTGCCAGATCAACCAGGCTGTGATGGATATGTGGGGCAGCGGGCCTCCAGCAGCAACAGCCTGGTTGACCAGGCAAGCACCAGACGAGCCTGGCCCCATGGCCGGGCTCAGACAGTAGATAAACTCAAGAAACTCTTCAAAGGTATATCAAAGGTACTTGGTCCCATCTTATGTTTTTGTTATTGAAGTTGAATTTGGTGAAGGCTCTCTCGCGACTGATCACATTTTGTCGGCCTGTGGCCTCCCGCATTCATGTCTGGACCTCTATTATGTTGTGATCTGAGTACATTGTTTTTGATATGATGACATTTCGTATCAGATCATCATTGTTAGTGAAGATGAGGTCCAACGTATTCTCCAATCTTGTAGGCTCTATTATTTGCTGGTTTAAGGTGAATTTAGTAGAGATTTAAAGCTCGTGTGTGTGTGCGAGTTTTCATCTGAGTTGCCCCCTTGTGTTATCTCTGCTACCACGTTGTTTGCAATATTCCTCCATTTTAGGTGCCTTAGGTTGAAATCCCCCAGGAGCAAGATGTTGGGGGTAGGAGCTGGAAGGTTTTCCAGACAGTGGTCAATTTTCAGAAGCTGGTCCTGGAATTGTTGGGACGTTGCATTCGGAGGCTTGTATACAACCACGATGACCAGGTTTTGATTCTCGATCTTTACTGCTAAAACTTCAACTACATCATTTGAGGCATTTAGTAGTTCTGAACATTTTAGTGACTGTGATATACAGGCCACCCCTTCCCTTCCTTTTGCCTGTTCACTCTGTCACATCTGTATAGGTTGTAGATGAATGGTTCAGAGAACCGACAAGTTCATAAATTAGACACATATGCAACACTTGGGTATCTTTATTGAGGAAACGTTTCGCCACACAGTGGCTTCATCAGTCCAATACTCCTCCTCTCCTTACAACTTTCTACTTTGTATTGGACTGATGAAGCCACTGTGTGGCGAAACGTTTCCTCAATAAAGATACCCAAGTGTTGCATATGTGTCTAATTTATCATCTGTATAGGTTGTAGCCCGGGATCCATATTTCATTGTCCAAGTGATCCTTTATGTGGGTCTCTGAAAGCCGCAAACATTTCATTTGACTCTGTAAGCAGTCCACGGATGTAAGGTATTTTGTTGTTCGTCGCTGGCTTTAGACCCTGTATGACTCACGAAATCGTAATGACACGATTGCAAACAAACCATACCACGGGTAGGGTTCGAACCCGCGGTCAGAGTGTCTCAAAACTCCAGACCGTCGCGTAAGCCACTAGGCCAGCTAGCTTCAATAAGATTCATCCAACTAGGTATATTTCTACACCATAGGAAGGTTAGCACAGGCACCACTGTGTCCACAAATGCAAGTTTTTATATACCTAGTTGGATGAATCTTATTGAAGCTAGCTGGCCTAGTGGCTTACGCGACGGTCTGGAGTTTTGAGAGACACTGACCACGGGTTCGAACCCCACCCGTGGTATGGTTTTTTTTTTTAGACCCTGTATATTTGCAAAGATGAATGTCGTCGGATTGGTGGTATGGGATGGGGTCTTTTTTTTTCTTGGCACTAATATCTGTTCTGGAGTGGAGGCCATTGACTGTGATTCCACTCCAGAAATGATTGCAGTTGATGTACGATTTCTGTCATTTCCTGCCAGCTTTTTTTCCTTCCTGGAGCTAAAATACCTCTCTGGAGTGGCTATGGCTACCCAGGTTTTCCCATGGTCTGGATGTTCTGTGTCGTCTTGTACCCGTTAGGTGGTATGCCTGGCAATATAAGTTATAGCACTTTCTTTCCTGAACTGATGAGTGGCACATTTAAGGGTGGAAAAGCTTACAGGAAGGGAGGTTGCATTTTCCTGTTGTCATATGGGCACGGTATTTTCTGGGGTGGTCAAAGTTGCATGTCCCATCTGTTTTCCCAGATATTCCATGCCTGAAGATACTAAGTGCATAATATTTGCATAGGCCTGGTTTCTGTTTGCCTTGTTTTTTTGTGACTTCCCTATTGTATTCCCTACTGGTGCGTGTTTTCCTGTCTCATTTCTATCTTCAGCACTAGTGCTAGGCTAGGTTAGCCACACAGGATTTAAACACCGTATGGTGTATGTGTGTGTATATACTGAGAGCTTAATCCTTATTGTGGGTGTTAGTATTTTTGACTGGTGGTGAAGTTAAACCCAGTTAACTAAACAACTAACCCAGGTTAGTTGTAGATGCTCAGGGAAGTATTGTCCTTGATAGTGTATTTGGTAGATTGATGTGGCTCCTGCACTCACGCAATACCTATGTACAGACACTTTTCTATAATTCCTTTGATTTTATTTAACATATTGAAAGTGTCGAGTGGTTGGCGTAAAAAAAGTTTGATTATTTCTTACTAGATGACTGACTGTTAGAGAAAGGCAGTGTTCTACCGTGGATGATTGTTTCCATGGAGGGAGCGGTAATGAGGCAAGCCATAGGTTCCTTCTCACTCTGGAGCCACTCCATATTCTTAACATTCATTTGGTATAAATTATTATTATTTATTATTACATTTGTGTGAAAGTGCTAAACCCATTGGAGTCGTACAGTGCCTGGAGAAGGGGAGGGTATCTCCAATGATTTGGATAAACAATCCATGACCAGCATCAAGGCACGTACACTTTAGTCTTACATTCACAGCATCTTGTGCTTGTCACTTGTTTTAAGATCTCTTAGCTCAGAGCCATATTGAACTTCATTTTTTTCACTGTAGTTAAATCATGGGCCTCGTAAAGAAAATAGCTATGTAATTATCTTCTATATATGGTATTGCATTTTTCCAAGTGAATGATTTATATTTGGCTTTGAGTGCTAACAGACCCCTGGCTGTCTTCAAAAAAAAAAAAAAGAACTGGACAAGTTTCTAAAGTCAATGCCTGACCAGCCGAGCTATGGTGCTTATGTTAGCAAGCACCTTTATACCTTTGAGTTTCAAGAGTCTTTCTACTCCCGGATGATGTTACCCTGGTCAACCAGGCTGTTACTGCTGGAAGCCCACCGCCCCACATATCCATCACATTCTGGTTGATCTGGCACCGGGTGAAGATACTTATTCAGTTTTGTCTTGACGTGTACACTTGTTCCAGCAGTGTTTCTGATTTCTGGTAAGATGTTGAATAATCTGGGGCCACGAATGTTGATAGTGTTCCCTTATTGTGCCCACCGCACCCCTGCTCTTCACTGGGTTTAACTTGCACTTCCTCCCAACAAGCCTAGTTGATCAGCTCACCCACTGGGAGGCCTAGTCTGGAGCCGAGCCGCGAGGGCGTTGACCCTCAGAATACACGCCAGGTAAACTCCAGGCAGACCTGTCTGGTAGGTAGGCTCTTACATAGAAATTGCAATGAGATTTGTACTTTGGGTGAGAGGTGAGTGAAAGACAAGTTGTGCTTACGTGCTAGAATAAGCCTATAATGTTTAAATGGCTTGTGATAGTTGAGGTTTGTGCCCCCTTCCCCTTTCTCCCAATCTCTTCTGTATAGTTTTTATTGCTCCCTCTGTGATGGAGATACTAGTGTGTTTGGGAAAGGCTGTCTTGATATGTGGTTATCTCCAAATAATAGAAATTCCAGCTATGCTGCAACGAAACTCTTGAGGCTTCTGTAGTTGATGTACTTTTAATGGAACAATTGACGATATCTTTAATCTTTTGTCACAGCTCAAGTTGACAAATTTTAACATTATACATGTGACCCATCCTGTGGGATGGAATATGACAGGGAAAATAGTTGGCTTCCCTTCCCATTGTTTAATTATCATATAGAATAGTAGCAGCACTGCTGATGTGTGCAATATCAATTAAAAAAAAACCACCTTTACTGCCACAGTCTCGGGAAACAGTTGACCAAATTGTCATGGTTGTCTCCCTATAGATGACTTGAACACAGTAGTTTCTTCGTTAGCAAAAACACTCAAGAATTAAAAAAAAAACTTAGGTATTTTTGATCAGTGTTTTGAGGTAGCATTAGCGCAAGTACACTAGAAAGTTTCATGCTTGACTTTGACAAATAGAAGTGATAAGGAAGAAAGAATGCAAGTCATAATATAGTGCTTGTAAAGAATTTGCAAGTCATGTACAAATTGGAAATGAGAGCTGGATGACGTTTGAATTGACAGGTTGTAACTGTAGGGCAGCGGAGGCTCCGGAAATTTGATATAGGAGGGATTTAGGTGTTGTTATCTGGTTGTAAGAATCTTTGGGACGCTGACGAAATGTTTGGCGACCACTAGTATCCCTAGATCACAATCCAACGGTGACAATGACTTGGGCGCTTTGCAGGAGTGCCGTTCTGGCGTTTCCGCAAGGAGTACCTGGTGGGTGACTACCCTCTCGTGGTGTGGCCGCCCTGCGTTTATTCCAGGGTGCCTTCTTCCTGCCCCTGCGATTACGTCAGTGAAATTTAGATAGCCTATATAAAAAAAGTTTCCACTGCTGTCTTTTGGGTTCATCCGGCCTACGTAAAGTGGTTATTTGTTGCGCCACCTCCTAGAACATCCTTCTTGAGAACTAGAAAGACTCGCCCCCTCAAGGTAACGTACTTTTGAGGGTTCAGGTTTGCTTTATTTTATTATATTTTTGGATATAACGCAAAAACTTAGTTTAAGTAACATTTTCTTTAAGTAAATCTACACTGCTAAATAACCTAATTCTTCAAAAAAAACCGTTTCACAATATAAGCCATTCTATACCTGGCTTAAAAAACTATTTAACCATAAATATACCATTGTATGTCTGGCAACAAGGTAGCCTAGGAAACACTAAACCTCTAACTGAACATTGATCATTTGTAGTGCAACATTGATCACTTGTAGTGCAACATTGATCACTTGTAGTGCAACCTTGATCACTTGTAGTGCAACCTTGATCACTTGTAGTGCAACCTTGATCACTTGTAGTGCAACCTTGATCACTTGTAGTGCAACCTTGATCACTTGTAGAATGCATTTAGCACCTTGATCACTTGTAGTGCAACCTTGATCACTTGTAGTGCAACCTTGATCACTTGTAGTGCAACCTTGATCACTTGTAGTGCAACCTTGATCACTTGTAGTGCAACCTTGATCACTTGTAGTGCAACCTTGATCACTTGTAGTGCAACTTGATCAGGTGCAACCTTGATCACTTGTAGTGCAACCTTGATCACTTGTAGTGCAACCTTGATCACTTGTAGTGCAACATTGATCACCTGTTGTGCAACATTGATCACCTGTTGTGCAACATTGATTACTTGTAGTGCAACATTGATCACTTGTAGTGCAATATTGATCACTTGTAGTGCAACATTGATCACGTGTAGTGCAACATTGATCACGTGTAGTGCAACATTGATCACTTGTAGTGCAACATTGATCACTTGTAGTGCAACATTGATCACTTGTGGTAAAAGAGTGGGCTGGCTGATGATTGCTTAGTTGGTTAATTTGATTTAATTTATTTTTGAAGAACCATTGATATCACTACATTGTTTAAACTCTCTACCCACCACCTGAATATTAGTATCCGGACTACTTAATTACTCGTCCACTTCTGCGCTGAATTACTCATACGGATGCGACCCAGAATAGTCTTTTAAAATTCATTGTTTAAATATATGTAGTGTAGGGACAGCAAATATACATGGAAATTTGCCCATACGTTTCGCTAGCCTGAAAATCTTTAAATTTCAGCCAGATAGAAGTCAAGTCTCCGTCATTCAGTGCCAGCGTTAAGTCACCTTCACTTAGTTGTGAGAACTTGAGTGGTTTCTGCTTTCTTTCCAAATGTGCCACTTTCCCTTCAGGGTACCCTTTTTTTATTAAATTAACATTTTTGGTCCGAGAAGCTAGTTTATTGGACAGTTCCACGTATCCTGTGAGTGGACATACAACCGTGCATTGCATCCCCAATAGTTGACACACCATTGGCGATATCAACTTCATCCTTAGCTGCTTCATTATACACTACGAGTACCACTGCTTTTACCATTGTAATATCATTATTTACTGGTATCATTTGTGTAATATCCATGCATCTCTGTCGGTGTAAATGGTATAGATGTTTACCGTTTTGTGTAAAGTTGATGAAACTTGTCTTGTGAATTCTAATTATGGATATGGTTTGTAGTATGTGAATAACTGACGTTGAATAATTTTAATGCTTAAAGCACTAAAATAATTAAATTGTTCTAGTGCTTTAAAAGTAAAAAAGATCTTGAAGGATTCCAATGGTGGTACTCATTGTACTCTATGATTTGTTTGTCGGACCTTATACCTATTGACACTGTACTGGCTTTATCTCCCACTTCCTCATCCAATTTGTTGACGTTTTCTTCCAACATGAGGCTCAAATACTACCACCATACCCATGATTCGTTTGTCGTCGTGTCCCACTTGTGTTGTCCTGGTCGTCGTAATGGGGTTAGTGGTGCTGGTGTAAAGGCTAACTCAGTGTTAGATTCTTTTTTCATTTATTGGCGTTGATATGTTATAACGTAAATAGAAAAATGTGAGGAATCCACATTGAATTTGCAAGGATGGATTGTAGTAGTAGTAGTAGTGTGGTCTTGGGAGGTTTTGGAGTTTGTGGTGTAGGTGGAGGTAGTGGGTGGTATGTTGCAGGTGGTGGTAGTGGGTGGTATGTTGCAGGTGGTGGTAGTGGGTGGTATGTTGCAGGTGGTGGTAGTGGGTGGTTTGTGGGTGGTATGGAGGGGTGGTGGTAGTGGATGGTATGGAGGGGTGGTGGTAGTGGATGGTATGGAGGGGTGGTGGTAGTGGGTGGTATGTTGCAGGTGATAGTAGTGGGTGGTATGTTGCAGGTGATAGTAGTGGGTGGTATGTTGCAGGTGATAGTAGTGGGTGGTATGTTGCAGGTGGTTATGGGTGGTATGGGAGGAATGGAGGGGTAGTTGGTGTTATGGGGGAGGGAGGAGTGGTGGGAGGTATGGAGGGGTGGTGGGTGGTAATAGGAGGTATGGAGGGGTGGTGGGTGGTAATGGGAGGTATGGAGGGGTGGGTGGTGGTAGTGGGTGGTATGGGAGGTATGGAGGGGTGGTACTGGTGGAGGGGTGGTGCTGGTGGGTGTGTGGCACTCCTGGGGAACTCAGATCCGGGACAGTGTTGACACGACAGAGTGCATTGTTGCCTCCACTCCCGCTGCCTTAGACTCCTCCTCCTCCTAGTGTTAACTTTCACCCTCTTGCTTTCTTTTTTTCCATTCCAATTATATTTTCATACTTTCGTCATTTTCTGTCATTTTCCCAGTTCTTGTATTTAGTATTTTCGTCTTACATTTATTCTGTTGTTATTATGTTACTAGACTGAGAGAGGTGGTGGTGCTAGGATAAACACAGCCACTACCCCCTCCCCCGCGTGTGACCCCTCTTGTCACCTCCCTTGTATGACTCACCCTCATGTTTCACTCCCTCCCCCTCGTGTTTCGCTCCCTCCCCCTCGTGTGACTCACCCACCCCGCGTTTGACCCCCTCGTGTTTCACCCCCACCCCCGCGTGTGACCCCGGCGTGACTCACCCCCCCTCGTGTGACTCCCACCTCCTTGTGTGACTCCCACCTCCTTGTGTGACTCCCACCTCCTTGTGTGACTCTCCCACCTCGTGTGACACTCCCACCCCCCAGTGTGCTTGTATGACTCTCCCACCCCTTGTGTGACTCCCACCTCCTTGTGTGACTCTCCCACCCCTTGTGTGACTCCCACCTCCTTGTGTGACACTCCCACCCCCTTGTATGACACTCTCACCCCCCTCATGTAACTCCCATTCTCTTCATTGTTATTCCCCGTTGTGACTCGCTTCGCACACAAGCATGGATGGAAGCACAAAAAAAAGAGCTGGAAATATGTGAAGCAAAAGTAAATATGATAGTCAGAAGTGGAGGGAAAGATGGTATATTCCCTGAGGAATGTCACTTAGTGGAAGAGTGGCAGTACTGATCTGACATGTATGCAGATCTGAAGAGAACTTCTGTGGTAGACTTAACAGACTATACAGCAGGGGTGATGCAGACAAAGATGTAAGGTAATTGTTATAGAATACACAAATATCCCGCACATATTAGAGAGGCGCTTACGACGACGTTTCGGTCCGACTTGGACCATTTACAAAGTTACACCCAGCACTTTAGAATCGTTCCAGGACCACAATATGACCATGGCAGGACAAAAGCAATTAAAAGGCAGCACTGTAAGCCTTGGAAGAAGGTGCACAAAACTACTAAAAGCAAAACTGTTAATTATGTGAGCGTTTAACCATTATAAGTTGATTAGGAGAACCGTGGATCACACGGACCAGAAAGGTGGAGATAAAAAATGAGCGAGGCGGGAGCCGGAAACTTGACGAACCAACACATTGACCCCACAAGGCCACGAGAGGAGGAGGAACCAGCAAGAGTGGATCCATCTGCTCATTATTGAGAGTTAAGTAGAGGTAGAAGACGTACAGTGTTTGACAAGCGAGGATGAAGAGAGGAAAGAGAGACTACAGGAGAGAGAATTATACTAGGATGATAGTTAAGGAGTGGGTAATAACAAGGCTACTCAACAAGTGCAAGAAAGCCACAGAAAGATGTATGTCAACACGGAGTATAGAGAATACAAAACAAATGCATATGTACAGGATAAGACTAAAAGGGCATAAAAAATATATATAGGAAAATGAGGATGACAAAAAAAGAACTAATCAGAAGGGTTCGAAATAACTGAGAGGATGAAATGGGAAGTGAAAGAAAATTAAAGAATGACATTGCAGCGGAGGTCAAAAAAAAAACTGAAGCTGATTCAGAGCAACACAAGATAGATGACAGTAAGGGACCTAGTAACAAGACCTGGAGAGTGAGATGACAGTAAGGGACCTAGTAACAAGACCTGGAGAGTGAGATGACAGTAAGGGACCTAGTAACAAGACCTGGAGAGTGAGATGACAGTAAGGGACCTAGTAACAAGACCTGGAGAGTGAGATGACAGTAAGGGAACTAGTAACAAGACCTGGAGAGTGAGAGGACAGTAAGGGACCTAGTAACAAGACCTGGAGAGTGAGATGACAGTAAGGGACCTAGTAACAAGACCTGGAGAGTGAGAGGACAGTAAGGGACCTAGTAACAAGACCTGGAGAGTGAGATGACAGTAAGGGACCTAGTAACAAGACCTGGAGAGTGAGATGACAGTAAGGGACCTAGTAACAAGACCTGGAGAGTGAGATGACAGTAAGGGACCTAGTAACAAGACCTGGAGAGTGAGATGACAGTAAGGGACCTAATAACAAGGCCTGGGGAGTTCCGAATTGAAGTAGAGGAATATGCACAACTAAATACAAGGTTCATGAAGATCTCCATTAAAAATTTTGTAAAGAAATCTGAAACAAGAGAAGCAAATAAACCAGACAGATGTTGCTTTGTGTTTTCCTTCACCTAATGGAGAGCCATTTATGTACAAGTTTAGCAGTCTTAGTAAAGCTGGACACCTGCCAGACACCTGCAAAACTGCAAATATAATTCCAATAAATATACATACAAATTATATATATATATATATATATATATATATATATATCTTTATCTTTCCGTCTACCACCGATGCAAGGTGACCCGAAAAATAAACTCTTTACTAACACTGTCTTGCCAGAGGCGCGCAGATAATGATAATTTTATTTCCTTGTAAAGCTTACAATGTTTGGTTTACATTACATTTAAAGACAATAATAATTACAAAGATGGCCGTTAGCATGCCTGGGCATGCTAGGCATTTCGGGCAGACTTAATACTAGTTCTTAATCTATATTGCAAATTACATATGAATACAAATTTCAAATGATTAAATAGATTCACAATAGTGAGGTAGTTCAGAATATTTAGATTGTAAAGAAATTAGTAATAAGAATGGTTTTGTATTGACATGTTAAACAGTTTCTATTAAAGCTCCAATATTGGAGTATATCAGGAAAATTAAGACTAGTTTCAGATTTATTAGACAATAGCTATATTCGGGATTTCATGTTTACTGTCTTTTGGGTCAGTGCTGGTGTAGATGAGGATGTGTGCGCGCGCGCGTGAATCGGTGGTTTTTCGTGTGTGTAGGTGATGGTGGGGTGTTTTTTTTTTTTTAATGATAGTGTTGAAAATGGTGGCTGAGTCTGCAGTTTTGGAGTTTTTCAGGTAGGGAGTTCCAGATTGTAGGCCCTTTAATGTACATTGAACGTTTGTATAGATTTAGTTAGACACGTGGAATGTCAGAGATTTTTGTGTCTGGTATTGTGTCTATGGGTCCTCTCACAACTATCAAGAAAACGTTTTAGTTCAGGGTTAATATTGGAATTTATGGTTCTGTACATGTAGGTTGACAGTTTTGTTGTCTCCAAAGCAAATATCCCAAACCCCTCCTTTAGAGTACAGGCACTGTACTTCCCACCTCCAGGGCTCAAGTTCGGCTAAACGGTAATAAACTATGTACCTATTTTTTTCTGTAACATACTGACCAGTGTACTGAAAGAGAAGAAAAAGATCTGGTAGAGAAAAGCCTGGCTCCAGACCTGACTGTGACAGTAAGAAGACTGGAAACAGGTCAAAGGTATGTCACAGGTGAGAGCAATCAAAGGTGGAGAGAGCGTTAATCCGCTAATCCTGATGATTAAGACATGTGCAGTAGTTGAGTATCTTTATTGTTGAAACGCTTCGCCTACGCGGTAGGCTTCAGTTAAATACAGAGTAGAATTGTAGACAGTTGGAGTAGTGGCGAGTGAGTCCAGTTCAGTCTCTTCTTTCTATCATGCAGGAAGAGTGGCATGTTTGTAGAGCATCCAACAAAGTCAGCAGATTTGGTTCTTATTACCGTCTGGCTTCAGCTAGGCTACAAATACCTTTCGTGAGTCTGCATCCCCAGCTGATGTACTGTAGGCCTAACTAAATGTAAACTTTACGAGCAGAACTATTTTCACATCCTGCGTCATTATATCCGAGTACACAAATGTACAAGAAATTTCTAACTATGTCAGTTACACTGTAATTAACAAATATGGCAAAAAACTTTCTAATATATATCCTAACCTCGAACTTGCTTCATTAATAGAGCAACTTTGCCAGTACCTTGGACTGTATGTGTGTGTACGTACTCAACTAATTGTGGTTGCAGGGGTAGATTCATAGCTAATGGCCCCGCCTCTTCACTGGTCGCTACTAGGTCACTTCCTCTGCTCCGTGACCTTTATCATACCTCTTCTTAAAGCTATATATGGATCCTGTCTCCACCACCTCCCTTTCCAGACTATTCCACTTCCTGACAACTCTGTGACTGAAGAAATACTTCCTAACATCCCTGTGACTCATCTGAGTCTTCAACTTCCAATTGTGACCTCTTGTTGGTGTGTCTCATCTCTGAAACATCCTGTTCCTGTCCACCTTGTCGATTCCTCTCAGAATTTTATATGTTATGTCCCCCCTGTCCTCCAGTGTCGTCAGTTCGGTTTCCCTTAACCTCTCCTCGTAGGACATGCCCCTAAACTCCGGGACTAGTGCTGCATACTCCAATATAGGCCTAATGTACACGGTGTACAGGGTCCTGAACGTTTCCTTATTGAGATGTCGGAATGCTATTCATAGGTTTGCTAAACGGCTGTATGCTGCAGCAGTTATTTAGTTGATGTGCGCCTCAGATGTGCTCGGTGTTATACTCACCCCAAGATCCTTTTCCTTGAGTGAGGTTTGTAGTCTCTGGCCCCTTAGACTGTACTCCGTCTGCGGTCTTCTTTGCCCTTCCCCAATCTTTATGACTTTGCACTTTGTGGGGTTGAACTCCAGGAGCCAGTGTCTGGACCAGGTCTGCAGCCTGTCCAGATCCCTTTGTAGTTCTTCCTGGTCCTCGACCGATTGAATTCTTCTCATCAACTTCACATATATCAGAAACAGCACCGGTCTTAGGACTGACCCCTGTGGAACCCGCTCGTCACAGGCGCCCACTCTGACACCTCGTCACGTACCATGACTCGCTGTTGTCTTCACGACTGGTATTCCCTGATCCATTGCAGTGCCTTTCCTGTTATGCTACCTTATCCTCTAGCTTTTGCATTAACATCTTGTGTTGAACTGTGACAAACGCCTTCTTACAGTCCAATAAATCGCCACCCACCCCTCTCTCTTGTCCTACTGCTTTGCGTGTACTCGCCTAGCTGTGATTGCTGGGGTCGATTCACAGCTTCTGGCCCCTGTACTCACCTAGTTATGGTTGCAGGGGTCGATTCATAGCTCCTGGCCCCGAGTCATAGCTCCTGTGTGTGTGTGTGTGTGTGTATGTAACATTCAATATTATTCATTGGCATGATCATATGACTTAATTTAATTAACGTATTAGTCATTACTATTTGTTGATTATTTATTTCTAAATAATTGGTTGTTTTTGTAACTTAGCGATCACACTGCTGGGCTCAGTTGTGAACGCTTTTCATGCTTCTAATGTTTTGACTACTGTCTACAAGATGAACTGGGATTGTTTACTAAAGCTATGAAATTGTATGTCAACTGTTGTCATGGTATATGTTCTTGGTATGATGGTTTAGGTATGTTTGTAAATAAGATCATGTGTGCGGGAGTATCCCAGCTGACACTCGAGGTTCGTCTTACATGTTATTTATATCACTGACACGGTCTCTTGCCTTCCACACAACTACTTACGTGTTCTCTCTTTCCAGGTACACCTCGTCTCGCCTCTGCCCTAACCTGTACTCGTATGTATTATGGTGTTGGGGACGGGAGATGGTGTTGGGAGGATGGTAGGGGTTTCTCTGATGTGTATGTTTCCATTGAATGACCGTAGTATCATAACATCAGAGTTGGCACAATAATAGTAATGATGAACATTAAACTACCTCTAAATTATGTCTTTTTTGTGTGTGTACTCGCCTATTTGTGGTTGCAGGGGTCGAGTCACGGCTGGCCCCGCCTCTTCGCTGGTAGCTACTAGGTCCACACACTCCCTGCTCCATGAGCTTTTTCGTAACTCTTCTTAAAGCTGTGTATGGATCCTGCCTCCACTACATCACTCTCCATATTGTTCCACTTCCTGACAACTCTGATTAAAGAAATACTTCCTAACATCCCTGTGACTCATCTTTTTCAACTTCCAGTTGTAACCCCTTGTTGCTGTGTCCCATCTCTGAAACATTGTCCCTATCCATCTTGTCAATTCCTCTCTGTATTTTATATGTCGTTATCATGTCAACACTATCCCTCCTGTCCTCCAGTGTCGTCAGGTCGATTTCCCTTAATCTCTTCTCGTAGGACATGCCCTTTAGCTCTTGAAGTGTTTGACCAGGTGTGGGTTCCATACTGGTGCTGCATACTCCAATATGGGACTGACGTACACGGTGTACAGTGTCTTAAATGACTCCTTACTCGGGTGTCGAAACGCTATTCTTAGGTTTGCCAGGCGCCCATATGCTGCAACAGTTATTTAGTCGATGTGCGCCTCAAGAGATTTGTTCGGTATGATACTCGCCCCAAGATCCTTTGCCTTGAGTGAGGTTTGCAGCCTTTGGTCCCCTAACCTATACTCCGACTGCGGTCTTCATGACTTTGCACTTGGTGGGGTTAAACCCCAGGAGTCAGTTGTTGGAACAGGCTTGCAGCCTGTCCAGATCCCTTTGTAGTCCTACCTGATCCTCATCCGTTTGAATTCTCTGCATTAGGTTCACATCGTCTGCAAACTGGGACACCTCTGAATCTGTCCCATCCGTCATGTCATTCCCATATACCAGAAACAGCACCGCCCTAGGAATGACCCTCTAGGAACTCAGTTCGTCACAGGCGCCCACTCAGACACCTCTTCATGTACCATCACTCGTTTCCTTCCTATCAGGTATTCTCTGATCCATTGCAGTGCCTTTCCTGTTATTCCTGCCTGCTCCTTAGATTTTGCACTAATATCTTGTGCGGAACTGTGTGGAAAGCCTTCTTACAGTCCAAGAAAATGCAGTCTTCCCATTCTCTCTCCTGTCTTACTTCTGTCACCTTGTCGTAAAACTCCAATAGGTTTGTGACAGGATTTCGCCTCCCTGAAACCGTGCTGGTTGTCATATATAAGCTCATTCCTTTCTAAGTGGTCCACCACTCTTCTGATAAGCTTTTCCGTGACTTTGCATATTATACATGTTAGTGACACTGGTCTGTAGTTTAATGCTGCCTGTCTCCTTTCTTAAAAATTGGGACTACTTTTGCGCGCGCGCGTGTGTTTGTGTATGCATGTGTGCACGCACGTGTAAGGCTGTAGGTGGGCTCTGCACGCAGTCTGATGCCAGCCTGATGGTGAGGATTTGCCGCTGCACACTTGTGTGATAGTTTATGGCAAAGTGTGGTGGCATTTGGCATAAATGTTGGATAATTAATAGGTACCGCACAACCCGTTCTCCCATCACCAATGTTAGTCATGCAGATGTGATTTTTTTCTGATTGCTTTTAGCTACCACTTTGTCAGACGTATTGGGCAATATTTTTAATTTGCTTATTTGTGGTTAAATAAATGTTAATCAGTGAAAACATACACTGTAAATTAATTTTTCATGGATCGACTTAACTCGAATCTCACTAGACTTGGAGGATGCTCATGCTCTGGCCCAGGCCAAGTTTATTGTAATTCCATGTTCATCAAGAAACCCCTATAATGTGCCTTAAATATTCTAGATGTACTCAGAAGTCTCTCCACAATATTAACAATGGATATAGCCTCATTCCATAACAGTGGCAGTAAAATAATTTCAAAAATGTATTAACTGATAGTAATAACGTTTCAAATTATTAAAAAATATGAAGGGTTTTAAAAGGAATTATTGTTAATTACGAGGATTCACAACACTTGCACAACTCAGGGCAACATGGGTTTACAGCAAGTCGCTCCTGCCTCTTGCAGCTACTGGACCATTACGTGGTCTTCCATGCACTGTAAGACCAACCAAAGTCAGACGTATTATACATAAACATTCCAAAAGCCTTCGACGAATGCGACTATGGTGCAAAAGGAATGACTGGAACAATATGCAAATCGATTTTAAACTTCCTAATAAATAGAACTCAGAGTAATAGTAGTAAACCAAGTTAAATCGGAGGCTACGCCAGTTAAAAGTTCTGTTCCCGAATTCTCTTGATCCTCATATCCGACGTAGACTTAAAACAGCACTACCAAAATTTGTACGAGTGGCAGCATCCATCGAGGACACCCCAAACTCTAAGCTGATATAAACCAAAATTTCAGATGGGCCACAGAAAACATGACGTTCAAATACAAATTTCATTTACTCATCTATGGAAATATTGAGGATATTGGCATTATTTCCCTTGTTTTGAAAGTTCTCATTATCCACCCCCGTTGTCGTCCTGGACATAACTATTCGCAAGTCTTCAAATAAGTGATAGAGACGCTTAATTACGAATTTTATGAAACGACACTTATCTGCTCAACTCAAACTAGCAAGGTTTTTAGAGCTGGAAGGTCATGCTTGTCACAGCTGGTAAACCACCATGATAGAATTAAGGAGGGGCTTGAAGAAAACCAAAACACAGATGTGTGGTATACACGGATTTTATAAAGGTATTTAACAAATGTGATCATGGGGTGATAGCACACAAAATGAGGATTTTAGACATTATGGGGAAGGTGGGCAGATGAGGTTCAAGTATCTGACATAACATAAACTAGTAGTAGTAATCATAAAAATCTAGCATTAGCGAAGTTTTAAAATGCTCAGTACCCCAAGACACTGTCTTGGCGCCTCTGTTTCTTATCCTCATAGGAAACACACAGTTTTGTCATCATTTATGGATAACTCCAAAATAAACATGAGAAACAACTCGGTACAAAACAAAAAAATGGAGGAAGACATAAGCAGGGTTTTCCATTGGGCACTGGGAAACTCTTAACAAAACCTTGTAAAAATCCCGTGTAAACAAAAAAATTTATCGGTGATAAGTTGCAGCTGCTTACGTATGGAAAGAATGAACTTGAAAGGAATACTGTATACTAAACCTTAGAGGATCTCCAAATATGAGGTACTACCAAAAAGTAACAGTATTCGAATTTTCGTACGCTTCCTAGGATGACTCATGGGAGCGGCAGAGATTACGCTGTGCAGTATACTCCTCTGTGACATAGCCTGGTATGTGTCGTTGCTCGCTCATTCTGTTGAGATTAGACGGGCTGTTTTTTTTTTCGTGTTAGTGTGTTGCTATTTTTCATGCAACAGAATGTAATCTTTAAAACAAAGAACAATGTGTGTGTTTGTGTAATTGTTCCAAGCTTGATAAAACAGTGAAACTCTCAGAATGCTTCATCAAGAATTTGGCCACGAGACAATGGGTCGGACACAGTGTTTTGAATACTTTAATAGATTCAAAGCAGGACAGTCATTTGAAGGTCGTGAATGCTCTGGTCGTCCATCAGTGCCAAAAACAGATGCCAACGTCTGCGGTGGGCACACTAAAGGAACACTGTATCAACATTCGTGACCCCAGATTATTCAACAGCATACCAGAAGATATCAGAAACATTGCTGGAACAAGTGTAGACGTCGTTAAGAGAAAACTGGACAAACATCTTCACTAGGTGCCGGGTCAACCAAGCTGTGATTGATATGTGGGGCTGCGGGCCCCCAGTAGCAACAGCCTGATTAACCAGGCTAGCACCAGACGAGCCGGGCCCATGGCCGGGCTCCTGGAGTAGAAACTCTCGAAACTCATCAAAGGTAAAGGTAATATGAAAATTTGAGATTTTATTCACTAAGATCGCCGTCAGAGAATTCAGGGGCATTTTTTTATTGGTTGTGTCGAAGCATTTTGACAAAATTTGAACATGAGGTGAGTGGCTGCGAGTGCCCTGCTTGCCGACTCTAAAGAACAGAAGGACCAATGTTTGCTAGCCAGAAACATGGCTGCCTTTTTCCCATCCTCACTACTGTCCAGATATAACCCCCTGTGACTTCTTTCTCTTCCCAAAAGTAAAAATGGCACTCAAGGGGCGGAATTTTAATGACGTGATAGAGATTCAAACATAGACTGCGCTAAATGCTGTTAGGAAAGAAGAGTTCCAGAAGGCATTGTGATCAGTATACATCCTCCCAAGAAGAGTACCTAGAGGGAGACAACTTCAACTAGATGATTTGCTAAGCCTTTATATACAGGGTGTCCACAAAAACACTCCCTGATTTCAAACAGGTATAACATGTAACTTTATTGTAATAATTTTTCATAGTAGCTTCAGATGCAGGATTTCATTGTTTCATGTGGTATAGGGTAGCATTAAAGGCACTCAATGTGCGCTCCTCTGGTTGCTCGCCAAACATCGATGCGATACTCCAGTTCGGTGCAGACGCTCTGCAGCATATCTGGAGTTATCATGCGAACTGCTTCAGTGATCGAAATTTTCAGCTCCTCCAGGGTTGCAGGTAGTAGTGGTACGTAAACTGCTATTCACGTACCCCCCAAAGAAAGAGGTCACAAACGGTTAGGTCCGGTGACCGTGGGTAGTTATCGCATGATAACACCAGATATGCTGCAGAGCGTCTGCACCGAACTTTACTATCACATCGATGTTTGGCGAGCAATCAGAGGGGCGCACATTGAGTGCCTTTAATGCCACCCTATACCACATGAAACTGAATGAAATCCTGCATCTGAAGCTACTAACTGTGAAAGATTATTACAATAAAGTTACATGTTATACCTGTTTGAAATCAGGGAGTGTTTTTGTAGACACAATGTATTTTGTTTTGCGAGTCCAGTAACTTTTTGATAGCTCCTCATAAAACGAAAGAAATACATCAAAGACCTTAGTAATCATGTCGGCTGACCTTCTTTCAATGACCTCAGTAAGGGAAATGTCACGACATCCAGGAAGATGACGGGGCGGGTAATGAAAAATTTCAAAACAAGGGAAATCGTGCCACTGGTGTTACCATTCAAATCGTTTATGCTCTCTCATTTAAAGTGATTTTCAGTGTTGGCGGCCAGTTCAGGGCAGGGAGGATATCACAACAGGAAAAGATGAATATTATTTACGGCCCTCAAAACCAATATAAAACATTTAAATTACTGCGAACGTCTCAAAATATGTACTCGCTGGAGCGAAGAAGACATGATAGTATACACGTACGCGGAAAGTACTTGAGGGCCTAGTCCCAAATTGCCACACTGCCATAACACCATACCGGAGTGAGAGATATGGGAGAAAGTGTAAAATAAACCTAGTGAAGGAAAGGGACGGTGTGGACACATACGAACACAGTATCAACATCCATGGTTCCTGATTGTTCAGCATCTTTCTAAAATATATCAGAAACGCTGCAGGGACAAGTGTACAAGTCTTGAAGAGAAAACTGGACAAGTACCGCCACCAAGTGCCAGGAGCACTCCTGCTCCTCACTGGGTTTATTTTACACTTCCTTCCATATCTCTCACTCCAGTATGTTATGGCAGTGTGCAGATTTGGGACCAGGCCCTCGAGTACTTTCCAGGTATATATTATGTAACACTCTCCTCCGCTCCAATAAGTACATGTTCAAGACTTGAAGGCGTTCCCAAAGCACCTAAATTTCTGGGAACGCCTTCAAGTCTTGAACATGTACTCCAATATTGGAGCGAAAGAGAGATACATGATAATATATACATGGAAAGTACTTGAGGGCCTGGTCCCAAATCTGCACACAGCCATAACAACATAATGGAGTGAGAGATATGGGAGGAAGTGTAAAATAAACCCAGTGAGGAGTAGGGGTGTGGTGGGGACAATAAGGGAACACTGTATCAACATCCGGGGTCCCAGACTATTCAACATCTTACCAGAGGATATCAAACACGGCTGGAACAAGTGTAGAAGCCTTCAAGAGGAAACTGGACAAGTATCTTCAGGTGCCAGATCAACCAGGCTGTGATGGATATGTGGGGAAGCGGGCCTCCAGCATCAACAGCCTGATTGACCAGGCAAGCACCTGGCTCATGGCTGGGCTCAGAGAGTAGTGAAACTCGAAACTCTTCAAAGGTATATCAAAGGTAAGGTAGCGGGCCGCCAGCAGCAACAGCCTGGCTGACCAGACAAGCCAGACCCAGGGCGGGGCTCCTGGAGTAGGAAAAACTCTTGACACTCATCAAAGCTGGGGGCTGTGGGTGAGGTTGGGTTATGATGATATGGAGTAATGTGTAAGGTGCTTGCACAGTAATGAGCTAAGCGAGTGTGGCAAGTGACATTTGGGATGCTGTGTGCTGTGCTATGTTGGGCTCTGCAGATAGTGGCTGATAAAATTCCGAGTTTCAGATAAGCGAGTGATGACGTAGATACCAGCTTAGTCAGGTTATTAGTAATGTGTTTGTTATATTAGTAGTGTGCTTGATATTGATGGTTCTGCTTGTTATATTTGTTGTATGCTTGATAATGGGCCGGGCTCCCAGAGTAGCGAGACTCGAAACTCATCAAAGGTATTGACGGTAGTGCTTATTATATTTGTAGTGTGATGTTAGATTATTGTTAATGTTGTGGTGTTAGATTGTTGGTAGTGCTGTGATGGAATTAGAGAAATTTGCTGAAAAGTCTTGAGAAAGTTCTGTTAACACTGGTAATTCAGTGGGGCGTATTTGATAGGTTGCTTACTTATATTAAAGAGCTCTACTCTATTACATTATCAGTTACACCTGGTTGCCTGTCTGCTTGTACGAATCGCTTATCAATTAATATATAAAATTTGGAATGATACTGCAAAAAAATGTAAGTAAATAACGTTTAAATTTTATTTATACATATGGTGTGGGCCGTTTGTGTGTGTGTGTATGTGTATGTGTGGAAACAGTGATGGCGGGGGAGGCTGGACTTGGTAACTTGTTGACATTGTGCGCTGACACTACACTTTCAAAAGGAAACAAACTGCTGATTTATTATAAGTAAAAACAACTAGCTTTTTTTTGTATGATTTTTTTTAACCTTTTTCTGGCTGTATGAAACCTGTTTCCGCTCTGAATTATGTTGTACAACTGAAACAGTATACACAAATAACCCGAATATTGGAGAGAAACTTATAACGACGTTTCGGTCCGACTTGGACCATTTACGGTCCAAGTTGGGCCGAAACGTAGTCAAAGTTTCTATGTGCAGGGTAATTGTGCATTGTTACAGTCACGGTATTGTGACTTTGTTCTTTTTGAAACAGTTTCTCTTCCATAGTTTTTGAAGTATTAGTTCTGGAGTGGCATGTACACCATACGTGCTTGTTGCTTATGACAGAGGTTGAGCTGCCCAGCCGAGGTCAAACTTGTTGCTGGATCCCCACTTGACATCTCTGTGGCTTCATGTGGTGTTTTCTCTCTCTCTCTCTCTCTCTCTCTCTCTCTCTCTCTCTCTCTCTCTCTCTCTCTCTCTCTCTCTCTCTCTCTCTCTCTCTCTCTCTCTCTCTCTCTCTCTCTCCTCTCTCCTCTCTCTCTCTCTCTCTCTCTCTCTCTCTCTCTCTCTCTCTCTTCCTCTCTCCCCCTTTCCCTACATTACTTTTGCTTCCTCATCTGGTTCTATTTTTCTTGCTCTCATCTACCTTCCAGGCTCATTCCTGCTTTACTCTCCCTCTGATGAGGCGCCTCTTCTTTTGCTTATTCTCGTTCCCTTTTGCCTCTTCTCTCCTTATCCTATTTCTGCTATTGTGGAAAAGCAGAAACGGTTATACATGTAGTCGACAATTCTCAACATAAGCCAATGTTGACATCCAGTGTTGACATCCTAGGCAAAGTATGACATCCCTTATAAACAAGTATTCCTGTTTTTAACTACACTAATTACTACGCCAGTTTAGCTGATAATAACACGTACTTTTTTCATGTTATGGTAATTACAGTGGGAACAAAAGCTAATGTTTGTTATTCCCGATGGCTATACAAGTTTTCCATCGATTCATCACACAGGATGGGGCTCATACAAGTGTTCTGTCATTTCATCACACATGGTCCAAGGTGTTTCCTGTTATTCCATCACACAGGATGAGGGCTCATACAAAGGGGTTTCCTCTGTCATATTCCATCACACAGGATGAGGCTCATACAAGGTGTTTCCTGTCATATTCCATCACACAGGATGAGGCTCATCAGGTGTTTCTGTCATATTCCATCACACAGGATGGGGCTCATCAAGTGTTTCTCTGTCATATTCCATCACAGGATGAGCTCTACAAGGTGTTTCCTGTCATATTCCATCACACAGGATGGGCTCATACAAGGTGTTTCCCTGTCATATTCCATCACACAGGATGAGGCTCATACAAGGTGTTTCTCTGTCATATTCCATCACACAGGATGAGCTCATACAAGGTGTTTCTCTGTCATATTCCATCACACAGGATGGGGCTCATACAAGGTGTTTCGCTGTCATATTCCATCACACAGGATGAGGCTCATACAAGGTGTTTCTCTGTCATATTCCATCACACAGGATGAGGCTCATACAAGGTGTTTCTCTGTCATATTCCATCACACAGGATGGGGCTCATACAATGTGTTTCTCTGTCATATTCCATCAAAGGATGAGGCTCATACAAGGTGTCTCGTCATATTCCATCACAGGATGAGGCTCATAAGTGTTTCTCTGTCATATTCCATACACAGGCTGGTCTCTTGAAGTTAAAGACACTGCGTGGTCATTTTTGACTTTACCTGAGTGGTCTTCAGGCAGTGGACAACATGCCGTTCAGTGGTGATACGTTCCAGCTGCTTAGGTATGCAAAAAATGAACTCAGAAGGAACACTGTATACAAAATTCAAGAGGATCACCAAATAGAACGAAAGGAACACGTAAAAGTCTTGGGAATAATTATGTAAGTTGACCTTTCTTTCAAAGAACATAATTAAACAAAGATCACGACAGCCAGGAGGATGACGACGGGGTGGGTATTGAGAACTTAAAAAACAAGGGAAATAATGCCAATGGTGACACTCTTCAAATCACTAGTTCTCCCTCATTTGGAATATTGCTCAGTGCTGACGGCCCCGTTCAAGGCAGGAGAAATATCAGAGCTGGAACAAATACAGAGATCGTTTACGGCCCACATAGAGCCAGTAAAGCATTTAAATTACCGGGAACGCCTTAGTCTTGAACATGTACTCACTGGAGCGGAGGAGAGAGATACATGATAATATATACCTGGAAACCACTCGAGGGCCTGGTCCCAAATCTTCACACTGCCATAACATACTGGAGTGAGAGACATGGAAGCAAGTGTAAAATAAACACATTGAGGGTCAGGGGTACGGTGGGCACAATAAGGGCACACTGTATCAACATTCGTGGCCCCAGACTATTCAATATCTTACCAGAAGATATCAGAAACTCGGCTGGAACAAGTGTAGAAGTCTTCAAGAGAAAACTGGACAGGCATCTTCACCAGGTGCCAGATCAACCAGGCTGTGATGGATATGTGGGGCAGCGGGCCTTCAGCAGCAACAGCCTGGTTGACCAGGCAAGCACCAGACGAGCCTGGCCCATGGCCGGGCTCAGAGAGTAGTAAGACTCGAAACTCATCAAAGGTATAACGGTGGTAGGAAAATTTCATTTTTCTCAATTTTATGTAGCTTATCTGACTATTATTGATATAGCTTGAACTCTTAATAACTTTAGACCACCTGACGCCTAAATTGTGTGACTTGCTGCAATTATCTACCTACCTGGAGTCTACCCGGAGAGTGTTCTTAGGGTCAACGCCTCAAGGCCCGGTCCTAGACCAGGCCTCCCAGTGGATGACCTGATTAACCAGGCTCTTGGTGCTAGCCGCACGAAGTCGAACATAGCACCATAGCCCGATAGATCAGGCACTAACTTAAGAGACTCGTCCAGCTGGTTCTTGGAGGCAGCCAGGGATCTCTTGGTAATCCTTGTGTATGAAAGGAAGACGTTGAAAAGTTTGGCTCCTTTACACTTTATCAGTTTTCTTTAAGTGTGTTCCCCAGTGCACCGTTGCTTTTTATTGGGGGTATTTTGCACCTCTGCCAAGTCTCTTACTTTTATGGGAAATCATGCGTGCGCGTGCGTGTTCGCACGCACGCGCACAGAGTTGGAACCAATCCTAGTAATTTTTTGGTGTACATTATAATGAATATTTCTCGCCTATGTTCCAAGGAGTACAGATCAAGGCACATAAAACAAGAACTGCTTGAGTGGAGCAGTACCACAGCCTAGAGAGAACAAGTGACTTGGTATCATCATTGGCTTGATATCCCTTGTTTTAGAGATTCTAGTTATCCAGCCTTTCATTTTCCTTGGATAGTGAAACTGTTGTGATCCTTGAAAGTCAAATCTGACATTGTCTTATGCTCTGTTGAGTGATTATAGTTTTTTTTACTCTGTTCCTGTCTTTATTTCCCCAATCTTTCCATAACGGAGTATCTGAAACTTGTTCTCATTGAACATCATATTGTTATCAGTGGTTCACTGTAAGACTGTTTATATGAGCTTGGAGGTTTGCCGTGTCTTCAGTGGCTGCCACTCTGATACACATTCTAGTATCGTTTGCACAGGATGATGCGGTGGTATGATTTGTCTATGTTTGATATGAGAAAGAACACACCATTATTGTGCCGGGGGGAACGAAGCTTTTCACTATGGCAATTTCCGATTTCACTCTGTTCACTAATAAACTTTTGGTTCTCTTCGTTATAAGAGAACCCAGTGTTAATATCCATCTACCCACTTTTCTAGTTATTTCTTTTGCACGCATTTTATAATTTATTATACAATGATCACACGGGTCAAAAAAAAGTCCAGTGTAAATTACATCTATATATTGCTTGTCTTTCATTGCATCTAACATTTAATAATGGTCAAGCAACTGCGAGAGTTAGAAGCGACCTGGTGTAACCTCATGCTGCACTGGGTTGTGCAGTTGAGGTTTCTTAAGACTTAAGATTTTAATGTGGGACGTCAGCGTTATTTGTCTATAATTTTTTGGTATTACTTTACTGCCCTGCCACCTTAGTGGAGTGGGGTTATGTCGGTGTTTTTTAACGACTGTTCAGTTATTCCTGTGTACAGGAGCACAGAATATTCAAGACACGAGATAACGGTTTCTTGCAGCTCTTACTGAATAAAGAGTGCAGTGAGTCAGGGCGTGGGGTAGAGTGCAGTGGCTTTCTCGAAGTCAAGTTGAGTCAGCTGTCGTAATTAATGGAGATGTGCGCAGGGTTTTGAGTCTCATCCATAAAAAACTCATTTGAATTGCTAATCTTCAGACTGATAATGGCGCACTGAACACAGTGATTGCAACTTCAGCATTTCACTCTTTTTCTTTGTTGTAGTCATCAGTGTAGGTTCCATCTCTTTTAAGAAAGAGTGCTTTATTAGGTTTAAAGCCTATCGACTACAATAGGCTCATTAAGGCTGCGTGTAACTTGTGCGCCACCAGTAAAGAATACTATATAATCTTTAATATGGGGATTATAGTAAACTCTCAGCATATATACACTGATATATAGTGTATAAAGTACCCTTCTTGTAAGGGAGAGGAGGAGAGATGTCCATACCTCATAATGGGAGAACACTGGAAAAAACAATTGATAAGTTTATGTTCACAAGGAACTATCGAATATTTAGCCTGACTGTTTTAAAGCTAGGCGAGGCTTGTCAGGAAACAGGATAAATTTCGTGCCTGACACGGGTCATATAATGACCCGTAGCTGGAGATTTTGTAGCCGACCGAGGCCTTCCGCTGGCTTACCGGTCCACTCCTTTAAGAGTACACCATTTAATATTATTTTAAGGATGTTACAAATGTCGATCTGATAATTGTCATTGTAATAGGCAGTGAGTGGCACACTGCATCACCCGCCTTGGAAATGCTGACAAGGAGGGGTTATTCCTACTCTTGAAGGGATCTTGATCCAAGGAATTAAGGCTGTTCTCCACTTGGATCAAACGTGTAGTGAATGGCCATAGCAGACATAAACTAAGACAATATTTTGCCCTAAGACGACCTGATAGTAACTTTGTTTAGGGCGAGACGTGATCTAATAGTCTCCCTCTGCTTCAGGTTTCTTGGATCAAACTTTCTTAGCTCCCCTTAGGCGCTGCATGACCCCTGCGCCTGAGGAATGGCAGATAATCAGGCTAGACCCCAGGAAGAGAAGATCGGCTTCAATTCCTTAGCTGAAGAACCCTTCAGCATGAAGGCGCCTCACTTGTAGAGTAGCCGCATACAAACTGTAGCACAACGTGCCTCCCCCTTCCCACCGCTGGTATTGGTACCCTGCTTCTGGCTGTATTACGTTGTTTTGGGATGCTGTCAAATGGAAATAAATCAGCCACGAATGAGATTTTTTGTCCATGTAAATATTTTAACCCTTAAACTTTATATTTCACCTTTTTTTTTATCGTAGAGAATTATAGAGCAGCAACAACCCAAAAATGTCTGAAAGAAACCTGGGACATATTGACATCTCGCGCTCCACTAACTTGTTTCTTATTCCATCAAGTTCTATAATGTTATTATGCATTTATTTATAAGTTTTCTAAGGTACATGCTTCGTTGTGTGGTAATCCATGAAACATGGCCACATACAGTGCCGCATCACACAGTCATAGATTTTTTTTTTTTTTTTTATTAACACATCGGCCGATTCCCACCAAGGCAGGGTGGCCCGAAAAAGAAAAACTTTCATCATCATTCACTCCATCACTGTCTTGCCAGAAGGGTGCTTTACACTACAGTTATAAAACTGCAACATTAACACCCCTCCTTCAGAGTGCCGGCACTGTACTTCCCATCTCCAGAACTCAAGTCCGGCCTGCCGGTTTCCCTGAATCCCTTCATAAATGTTACTTTGCTCACACTCCAACAGCACGTCAAGTATTAAAAACCATATGCCTCCATTCACTCCTATCAAATACGCTCACACATGCTTGCTGGAAGTCCAAGCCCCTCGCACACAAAACTTCCTTTACCCCCTCCCTCCAACCTTTCCTAGGCCGACCCCTACCCCGCCTTCCCTCCACTACAGATTTATACACTCTCGAAGTCACTCTGTCTCGTTCCATTCTCTCTACATGTCCAAACCACCTCAACAACCCCTCCTCAGCTCTCTGGACAATCGTTTTGGTAATCCCACCTCCTCCTAATTTCCAAACTCCGAATTCTCTGCATTATATTCACACCACACATTGACCTCAGACATGACATCTCCACTGCCTCCAGCCTTCTCCTCGTTGCAACATTCATCACCCATGCTTCACACCCATATAAGAGCGTTGGTATAACTATACTCTCATACATTCCCTCTTTACTTCCATAGACAAGGTTCTTTGTCTCCACAGACTCGAAGTGCTCCACTCACCCTTTTCCCTCATCAATTCTATGATTCACCTCATCCTTCATAGACCCATCCGCCGACATGTCCACTCCCAAATATCTGAATACATTCACCTCCTCCATACTCTCTCCCTCCAATCTGATATCCAATCTTTCGTCACCTATTCTTTTTGTTATCCTCATCACCTTACTCTTTCCTATATTCACTTTCAATTTTCTTCTTTACACACCCTACCAAATTCATCCACCAACCTCTGCAGCTTCTCTTCAGAATCTCCCAAAAGCACAGTGTCATCAGCAAAAAGCAACTGTGACAACTCCCACTTTGTATTTGCTTCTTTATCTTTTAGCCCAACACCTCTTGCCAAGACCCTCGCATTCACTTCTCTTACAACCCCATCTATAAATATATTGAACAACCACGGTGACATCACACATCCTTGTCTAAGGCCCACTTTTACTGGGAAATAGTCCCCTTCCTCCTACACACTCTAACCTGAGCCTCACTATCCTCATAAAAACTCTTCACTGCTTTCAGTAACCTTCCTCCTATTCCATACACCTGCAACATCTGCCACATTGCCCCCTATCTACCCTATCATACGCCTTTTCCAAATCCATAAATGCCACAAAAACATCTTTACCCTTATCCAAATACTGTTCACCTATATGTTTCACTGTAAACACTTGGTCTACACACCCCCTACCTTTCCTAAAGCCCCTTGTTCATCTGCTATCCTGCTTTCTGTTTTACTCTTAATTCTTTCAATAATAACTCTACCATACACTTTACCAGGTACACTCAACAGACTTATTCCCCTATAATTTTTGCACTCTCTTTTGTCCCCTTTGCCTTTATACAAAGGAACAATACACGCTCTCTGCCAATCCCTAGGTACCTTACCCTCTTCCATACATTTATTAAATAATAGCACCAACCACTCCAAAATTATATCCCCACCTGCTTTTAACATTTCTATCTTTATCCCATCAATCCCAGCTGCCTTACCCCTTTCATTCTACCCACTGCCTCACGAACTTCCCTACACCCACAACTGGCTCCTCCACACTCCTACAAGATGTTATTCCTCCTTGCCCTACACACGAAATCACAGCTTCCTGTCTTCATCAACATTTAACAAATCCTCAAAATATTCTCTCCATCTTCCCGATACCTCTAACTCTCCATTTAATAACTCTCCCTCCTATTTTTAACTGTCAAATCCATTTGTTCTCTAGGCTTCCTCAACTTATTAATCTCATTCCAAAACTTTTTCTTATTTTCAACAAAATTTGCTGATAACATCTCACCCACTCTCTCATCTGCTCTCTTTTACATTGCTTCACCACTCTTTTAACCTCTCTTTTCTCTCCATATACTCTTCCCTCCTTGCATCACTTCTACTTTGAAAAAACCTCTCATATGCTAACTTTTTCTCCCTTACTACTCTCTTTACATCATCATTCCACCAATCGCTCCTCTTCCTCCTGCACCCACTCGCCTGTAACCACAAACTTCTGCTGAACACTCTAACACTACATTTTTAAATCTACCCCATACATTTTCGACCCCATTGCCTACACTCTCACTAGCCCATCTATCCTCCAATAGTTGTTTATATCTTACCCTAACTGCCTCCTCTTTTAGTTTATAAACCTTCACCTCTTTTTACTTACTGATTCTATTTTCCTTGTATCCCATCTACCTTTTACTCCCACTGTAGCTATAACTAAAAAGTGATCTGATATATCTGTAGCCCCTCTATAAACATGCACATCCTGAAGTCTACTCAACAGTCTTTTATCTACCAATACATAGTCCAACAAACTACTGTCATTACGCCCTACATCATATCTTGTATACTTATTTATCCTCTTTTTCTTAAAATATGTATTACCTATAACTAAACCCCTTTCTATACAAAGTTCAATCAAAGGGCTCCCATTATCATTTACACCTGGCACCCCAAACTTACCTACTACACCCTCTCTGCATGTTTCTCCCACTTTAGCATTTAGGTCCCCTACCACAATTACTCTCTATTTGGTTCAAAAGTTCCTATACATTCGCTTAACATCTCCCAAAATCTCTCTCTCCTCTACACTCCTCTCTTCTCCAGGTGCATACACGCTTATTATGACCCACTTTTCGCATCCGACCCTTATTTTAATCCACATAATCCTTGAATTTACACATTTATATTCCCTCTTTTCCTTCCATAACTGATCCTTCAACATTATTGCTACCCCTTCCTTAGCTCTAACTCTCTCAGATACTCCTGACTTAATCCCATTTATTTCTCCCCACTGAAACTCGCCTACCCCCTTCAGCTTTGTTTCGCTTAGGGCCAGGACATCCAACTTCTTTTCATTCATAACATCGGCAATCATCTCTTTCTTATCATCCGCACTACATCCACGCACATTCAGACAACCCAATTTTATAAAGTTTTTCTTCTTCTCGTTTTTAGTAGATTTGTACAGGAGAAGGGGTTACTAGCCCATTGCTCCCGGCATCTTAGTCGCCTCATACGACACGCATGGCTTACGGAGGAAAGATTCTTTTCCACTTCCCCATGGACAATAGAGAAAATAAAAAGAACAAGAGCTATTAAGAAAAAGAAGAAAAACCTAGATGTGTGTATGTATATATATGCATGTGTATGCCAGTGTAGTGTGACCTAAAGTGTAAGTAGAAGTAGCTAGATATACCTGTTATCCAGCGTGTTTATGAGACAGAAAAAAGACACCAGCAATCCTACCATCATGTAAAACAGTTTCAGGTTTCTGTTTCACAGTCACCTGGCAGGACGGTAGTACCTCCCTGGGTGGTTGCTGTCTACCAACCTACTACCTTAGCAGTCATAGATAACATCTATATATCATGCTTAAAATACCCAGGTATTGTATATGTTTTATCAGCTTGTTGGTATTGTATTCCACTACTGCTACCATACAGGTACAGCGTATGTGGACTTTAACGCCACACAAAAACACACAGCACTTTAATTGGGATGTTTGTGTATGAAAACTATAATAGACCCCGGGAAGTGTTTAGCATCCCTGAGTCGAAACAGTCACTTGCATCACACTAGATACACAGCTTCAGAGGCCAGAAATCTGTGTGATCATAATACTTTCGTCTCCCACAACTTTGTTATATTCGTCACTTCTCTCATTATCAGCTCTGCTGTCACTATCATGTAATGACGTAAATACATTTTTGTGCGGAGAAGTATGCTTAGGAATCCCTGAGGTTGAGGTCGCAACTATATCTTAAAGTTTATAAGGACACAAAAATGAAGGAGCATTGCAATTATTCTATGCTAGGCAATTCTAACTCGAACCTATGACCCTTATTGGTTTAGCGCTTTCTTATGATTAAAATCTAACTCGCTGAGTTTAGAGCAGGCCGCTACTGTCTGTCCCAACTACTGGACCACTATGACATGGTCCTGGATGCTCTGGAGGATAAACAAAATGCAGATGTATACAGAGACTTTGCGAAAGCCTTCGACAAGTGTGACCATGGTGTAATAGCGCACAAAATGCATGATAAAGAAATAACTGGAAAAGTTGGTAGATGGATCTATAACTTCCTAACAAATAGAACACAGAGCAATAGTAAACAGGGTAAAGTCTGAGGCGGCTACAGTGAAAAGCTCTGTTCCATAAGGCATAGTACACTCTCCCATCCTGTTCCTCATCCTCATATCTGACATAGACAGAGATGTAAACACCGTGGGACTAGAGGGACTAGTCCCAGATTTGCACACGAAAATCGCTCCCTACGAAAGCAAAAGACTCGGCAGGAGATGCAACATCCCTTCCCCCAATGAAAAGCAGGGGCGCCACGAGTACGCTAAGAGACAACATAATAAGTGTCAGGGGCCCAAGACTGTTCACCTGTCTCCCAGCATACATAAGGGGGATTACCAATAGATCCCTGGTTGTCTTCAAGAAGGCGTTGGGCAAGCACCTAAAATTAGTACCTGACCAGCAGGGCTGTAGTTCCTACGTCGGTTTGTCCTAATCCACCGCGGGGGCGTTGACCCCCCGAAACCCTCTCTATGTATACCCCTCACGAACTCGTCCGACCTATATTTAAAGATAACCAACATTCTCGCCCCAATTATGCTACTTGGGAGTTTGCCCCACCCATCCATAACTCCATTACCAAACCAGTATCTCCCTATATCTATGTTAAATCAAAATGTCTCAACTTGAATCCATTGCTGCGAGCCCTGTCTTAGATATTTTCAATACGTTAATTGTATCCCTTTATTTTTTCTGTTTTCCATTTGTACACTTATCATATCCCTCCTAATTCTACGTCTTTCCAGAGTGCAGATTCAGTACCTTTTTCAGCCTACTTAGAGAAAGTCTCTGTTACATGGGATAAACTTCGTCATACCTCTCCGTTTATTTTTCCAGCGTGCTCTTGTCCTTTCTGTAATATGGAGACCGGAACTAAATAGCGTAATCTAAATGAAGCCTTAAGAAAGATATATAAAGCTGAAGTATAACCATAGGACTAAAAGAAAAAGTTATTGATCCCTGTCAGTCTTGATATGAAGCCAAGAATCCTATTAATTTTATTGGCTTGACTTTGTTTTTTGCTAACCAGAACTCCCACACCTTTTTTTTTTTAATTCAGTTTGACTAAGCTCTACATTATTTAGATTGTAAGTACCTTAGCTAATTATTTTCTTTTCCTAGGATAACCATATGTTTGTCCATATTGAATTGTATCTGCCACTACCTGGACTCGCAAGTTATCTGATGGCCTAGATCAACCAGGCTGCGATGGATATGTAGGTCAACGGGCCACCAGCAGCAACAGCCTGGTTTGACTACGCAAGCACCAGACGAGCCTGGTCCAAGGCTGGGCTCTGGGAGTAGAAAAACTCTTGGAACTCGTCAAATATATTCAGTGTCATCAGCCAACTTGTGTCGTTTGTATGATGTAAACAATAAGGGTCTCAGTATTGACCCATGTGGCACATAGTGTGTAACGGGTCCCCCATCCTAATTTCTCCCTATTTATGCACGTTCTCCGTTGCCTATCAGTGAGCAAGACTTGACCCAGGAGATAATTTCTCGTCCTATACCATGTGCTGCTACTTTCACTGTTACTCTGGAACTCCATCAAAGGTCATGCAGTGTGTTGGGGTGGGTAGTCATGCAGTGTGTGTCGGGGGTGGGTAGTCATGCAGTGTGTGTTGGGGTGGGTAGTCATGCAGTGCGTTGGGGGTGGGTAGTCATGCAGTGTGTGTTGGGGTGGGTAGTCATGCAGTGTGTGTTGGGGGTGGGTAGTCATGCAGGTTGTGTTGGGGTGGGTAGTCATGCAGTGTGTGTTGGGGTGGGTAGTCATGCAGTGTGTTGGGGTGGGTAGTCATGCAGTGCGTTGGGGGTGGGTAGTCATGCAGTGTGTGTTGGGGTGGGTAGTCATGCAGTGTGTTGGGGTGGGTAGTCATGCAGTGTTGGAGGTGGGTAGTCATGCAGTGTGTGTTGGGGTGGGTAGTCATGCAGTGTGTGTTGGGGTGGATAGTCATGGCAGTGTGTGTTGGGGTGGGTAGTCATGCAGTGTGTTGGGGGTGGGTAGTCATGCAGTGTGTGTTGGGGTGGATAGTCATGCAGTGTGTGTTGGGGTGGGTAGTCATGCATTGTGTTGGGGTGGGTAGTCATGCAGTGTGTGTTGGGGTGGGTAGTTATGCAGTGTGTTGGAGGTGGGTAGTCATGCAGTGTGTGTTGGGGGTGGGTAGTCATGCAGTGTGTGTTAGGTGGGTAGTCATGCAGTGTGTGTTGGGGGTGGGTAGTCATGCAGTGTGTGTTGGGGGTGGGTAGTCATGCAGTGTGTGTTGGGGTGGGTAGTCATGCAGTGTGTGTTGGGGGTGGGTAGTCATGCAGTGTGTGTTGGGGGTGGGTAGTCATGCAGTGTGTGTTGGGGGTGGTAGTCATGCAGTGTGTGTTGGGGTGGGTAGTCATGCAGTGTGTGTTGGAGGTGGGTAGTCATGCATTGTGTTGGGGTGGGTAGTCATGCAGTTGTGTTGGGGTGGGTAGTCATGCAGTGTGTGTTGGGGTGGGTAGTCATGCAGTGTGTGTTGGAGGTGGGTAGTCATGCATTGTGTTGGGGTGGGTAGTCATGCAGTGTGTGTTGGGGTGGGTAGTTATGCAGTGTGTGTTGGAGGTGGGTAGTCATGCAGTGTGTGTGTTGGGGGTGGGTAGTCATGCAGTGTGTGTTGGGGGTGGGTAGTCATGCAGTGTGTGTTGGGGTGGGTAGTCATGCAGTGTGTGTGTTGGGGGTGGGTAGTCATGCAGTGTGTGTTGGGGTGGGTAGTCATGCAGTGTGTGTTGGGGTGGGTAGTTATGCAGTGTGTGTGTTGGGGGGTGGGTAGTCATGCAGTGTGTGTTGGGGGGTGGGTAGTCATGCAGTGTGTGTTGGGGTGGGTAGTCATGCAGTGTGTGTTGGGGTGGGTAGTCATGCAGTGTGTGTTGGAGGTGGTAGTCATGCATTGTGTTGGGGGTGGGTAGTCATGCAGTATGTTGGGGGTGGGTTGTCACGCAGTGTGTGTTGGGGTGGGTAGTCATGCAGTGTGTGTGTTGGGGGGTGGGTAGTCATGCAGTGTGTGGGGTAGTCATGCAGTGTGTGGTAATATACACCTGGTATAGCAGAGTTAGGTGGTGCGGAGGGAAGCCTTGTAAGTATATCTGGTAACTTATCATACGCACAAAGCCAGTTTGTCGCGTGGCAGCTTACATGCATCAGTGCAAACGTCTTAGCTAGGCAACACTGCCACTACAGTGCAAGTAGGTTAGTCTTATTATTTCAGCAAACAAAAGAAATGCAAACAAAAGTTTAGAAGGACAACATGAAGACTGTTGCTTGAGGCTACACGAGGCTCCCCCCTAACCTGACTCATCCCACCCACACATTCTGGGTCAGGAACTCACAATCAAACATATATGTACTTGCACTTTGTTTATGTGACGAGGTTTCGCTCTTATGTGGAGATTCGTAAAACTCCACAGAGAGAAACGTTGTTATATGAAAGTGTTACTCTAGCCATATATGTGATTCACCACTTGTGGGCTTCTGTCCATATTGCATAATCAGCAATAATTCAAGAAGATGAAAGCAAAGAAAGTCTTCATGAAACAATGTTTCTTTTGTGTATATTGTGAACCAGGAGTGTATGCTGTACGCAATAATGCAAATGCAACAAAAACGAAAGAAGCAACTCAAGTGATGGTATTCATCAGTTACGTTCTCGCACGTAGAATATTGTTTTGTTTCATTGTCAAAGACAAAGATAATAGAAGAGTTGAAAAATGTGCAGCCGTGGTGGGGGCGAAATTTATACTACTATCATGAATATGGCGTGTAAACTACATACTTGGAACGCCTCAGAGCGCTTCCAGTATTCTCTCTAAAAACGTAGGAGGAAGAAGGAACTTCAGAGGCTGGTACCATAACTTACTGGAGTGAGAGATGGAGGCCCAGTGAAGAGCAAGAGAACAGTGTCAACTTCAGAGTTCCAATACTCGTGTTGCTACCAGTAGACATCAGGAAATTGCCAGAATGTAGATGAGTTTTAAAGAAGGAATTACAAAGTTATTTTATAAAAGTTCTTGATAAACCGGCTTGTGACGGCTTGCCAGACGCTAGCACCAGCAGCCTGGTTGACTACGCTGTAATTAAAATAGCAGAGTCGTCTGCAGGACTGTTATGATAGAAACACCCTCGAACCAGGTCACGGGTATATGTTAGCAGCTGACACACTACAGTAGTCACCACAACGCCACCAGTCAAGACCAGCTAAGTCTTAGTCTAAAGATTAAAGTGTTACATGGGCTTTCATCCCTGGAACACGTGTATACACGTGTTGTGGTAATGTACAGTGTACGAGTGAATCAGTGGTGTACAGTGTACGAGTGAATCAGTGGTTGTACAGTGTACGAGTGAATCAGTGGTTGTACAGTGTACGAGTGAATCAGTGGTTGTACAGTGTACGAGTGAATCAGTGGTTGTACAGTGTACGAGTGAATCAGTGGTTGTACAGTGTACGAGTGAATCAGTGGTTGTACAGTGTACGAGTGAATCAGTGGTTGTACAGTGTACGAGTGAATCAGTGGTTGTACAGTGTACGAGTGAATCAGTGGTTGTACAGTGTACGAGTGAATCAGTGGTTGTACAGTGTACGAGTGAATCAGTGGTTGTACAGTGTACGAGTGAATCAGTGGTTGTACAGTGTACGAGTGAATCAGTGGTTGTACAGTGTACGAGGGAATCAGTGGTGTACAGTGTACGAGTGAATCAGTGGTGTACAGTGTACGAGTGAATCAGTGGTGTACAGTGTACGAGTGAATCAGTGGTGTACAGTGTACGAGTGAATCAGTGGTTGTACAGTGTACGAGTGAATCAGTGGTGTACAGTGTACGAGTGAATTAGGTGATTTCAAAAGTACCAAGATATAAACCAGACTTGGGCAAACTGCGGCTCCCGAGACAATATTTCATTGCCATTTTTCCTAAAAAAAAAAAAAAAAAATAATCTAAAGTAGTATGTTATATATATGACGTGCCGAATAGGTAAAAATTGCTGTTTTGGCTTAAATAGCAACGCTCTCCTTGCCGAATAAAGCAAGCGAAAATTTACGTATGCAGTAATTTCGCAAAAATCATTCTGAACTTAACGAAAACAAAAAAGTATTTCATTGTGTTTGTTTATTATTAAATTACCGTAAACTTATCTTAAATATATTTAGTTGGATTAGGCTAAATTAAATTGCGCTTATAATAAGGTGTGTGTGTGTGTGTGTGTGTGTATATATATATATATATATATATATATATATATATATATATATATATATATATATATATATATATATATATATATATATATATATATATATTATATATATATAACTTTATTTCAAGACAAAATACATTGACAAGAATACAATAGGGAGTAGAACAACATAGATAACTCAGAGCTACATGTCAAATACTTCGTCCAGCTCCCCGGCAGTGGGCCGCGTGCCCAGAATGCTGCAGGCATTTTCCCTCTGGATCGCAACACTGAGTCTCTGAAAGAGGGAGCTGGTCGCTCTGTGGTCCTTGGTTTCTATGATGAGTTTTTCTCACACACACACACACACACACATACACACACACACACACACACACACACATACACACACACACACACACACACACACACACACACATACACACACACACACACACACACATACACACACACACACATACACACACACACACATACACACACACTATACACACACACATACACATACATACAACAGGCCTAGTGTCTAATCGACATGTGCTTAGGACAAAATGGTAACTAACATACACACACACATACACACACACACACACACACATACATACATACATACTATATATATATATATATATATATATATATATATATATATATATATATATATATATATATATATATATGCAAACAATCGCAGATGGGCGATCTTAACTATGCAAGACAAGCCACAGGGGTGGAAATCTTTATCTCAAGTACTTTCACACTTCTCGGTGCATCATCAGGAGCTTTGCAATGTTGCAAGAGAGAAACTAAAGCAGGGAGAGAGTTCTCAGAGTAGCGTAGTGTGGATGAGTCACAGTCCACATTGCAAAGCTCCTGATGACGCACTGAGAAGTGTGAAAGTACTTGAGCTAAAGATTTCCAACCCCCGTGGCTTGGCTTTGTGTATATGTATATATATATATATATATATATATATATATATATATATATATATATATATATATATATATATATAAAATAGGGAGGTACCACCTCTGGAACTGTGCTGGGACCCTCATCCTCAGAGAAAGAATAAACTTACTCCAGAGAAAACTCAAGGTTCTCCCTGGAGGTGTTTGAATATTGCCGCTTTGTGATCCTTGGTTTCTGTGATGAGTTTTTCACCCAGCTCTTTGGGGAACTTTTGAGCACACTTTCCCCATGCTCCAAGGGTCTCCGACCCCACTGGGATGAAGTTATAGCAAGGGGGCAGGTCTTCTGGGTCTCCCTACAGCTGGCGGCTAAACCCCCTTCAGCTTCAGAGTATGGCAAGTAGGTGTCCGCCAATGTGGAGGCACAGGCGTAGTCCCAGGTAATCTGCTTACCATCTTTCCAGGGTAGCATAGTGGCTCCATCAGGACGTTTTTGACTTCCGTCAGACCTCTGTACTTAGGGTTCCCGTTGAGCTGGGCAACGGGCTGTAGCAAGGCTTCTCTTTATGATGTAGTTGACCTCATGTCTAGCATACTTTCCTTCTGATGTGTGACACACAAGACCATGAAGTCCGAATTGATCAGCCGTCGCCCTACCGCAAATACACCTATGTTCGGTGAGTATGGGGGCGGCTAGGCGAAGAGCAACACCAATCCGAATGGCCTGTGGGTCGAGTCGAGTGCCCAGGGAGGCATTGGGAACAGCTAAAATCTCCTGAATGTTGTGCATTCACCGCTAGGAGACGAGCTTTGTCCTTTCCTGAAACGTTGGTGAGCATTGTGTTGGCAATTTTTTCCATGATCGGTTTGTCCCATTGGGACTGTTTGTGCTCTTTGGGAGGAATTGGTCTACTGGAGGAGTCTGCAAGGGGGGTAATTTACATTGTTTTCAAACATCCACATACATTGTGTCTAAACTGCTTCTTGAGCTGCAGGGAGATGTGGGTTTGAAGCTAGTACATAAATACTCATTTCTAACTGACTTTTCGAAACAAATCCCAGAAGCAAAGTATCCCAGTCTTCAGAAAACTGGCTTCAGACTACCACTCTTTTTGGGGCAATTTACTGATGTGAATCTCTTCTCTGTAATGAAATATATCAAGTCAAAACATCGTGCTATCTTCACTAACAGCCACCTCACTGAGCTTTCTTAGAACAGCTTTGACATCCTACCAACAAGATTTTAAACTATTAACTGCAAAAATGAAGACTCAAAGTCTTCAACGAGCAGAGATTAAACATTCTGCTTTGGTGAGTAGGACTATTATACAGTTGTATATTTGTATTATTTATAAACACAATTTTAAAATATTTTCTGTGGCTCTTCAACATTCAAAAATTTATTGAAAAGTATTATATGTTGCTCTTGTATTTAGATAATTATTAAATTATTTTTGTGGCTCTTGTTAACGAAGAATTTGCCCACCCCTGATATAAACAATAGGCTGGTGTGTGTTCATTGATAATTTATTCCTCAAAATATCCAATATTAGACGGATCAAGGCATGGATATATGTAGTTTTATTTTATGGAAATTGTAATAATTGTAATTGTAACTTAACCTAAAAGAGCCTAACGTAGCAACCTTACTCCGCCATTGTTTACATTCTATGCATCTTTCTTTACTCTGCTGTGATTGGCCAGGCACGTTACACGATTTAAATCCTCACCGTTTATTGGCCCTGGCGCGGCATTGGATCCAAAATTATAATTTGCACAAGCAATTACTGTTTTTGTTGGTGTTCGGTTAGTTCGTTAAAGTAAATGTAAGGATTAAACCCTGGCTACCATGGTGGCGGGCGGATAATTGAAGCTTATAAAAGTGCATTAAGTTGAGTGAAGAGGTCGTCATGCCTCCACGACTCTGCTGAACTATGCTGAAAATGTGATTTATCTGTGATCTACAAAATTATTTTGGGTGATAAAACTTCCGGCAAATATGATAAGACAGTGTGCCGAACAAATATTTATAGACTATTTTTTTTGCTCTAAGTAGAGCTTGATTAAGTCTTTGACTTTAAAAGCTCTGGAGAAAGACAAAAATGGAGAGAGAAAGTTTATTGGGATGTTTCGTCTGTGGAACAGACTTCTTCAGTCAATACACAACATGCAAATTTATGCAAACGTAGTAAAGTGCATGGCCGGGGCGGTGAGGTCACTGCTTGTGTGTTCTACTTAGAGCGAGATATCTAGATTCTTTGATCTGCTCTTAGTGTCTTCTTACCATAGGTCTGTTATGGACTGGAGTTTACCTGGAGAGGGTTTCAGGGGTCAACGCCCCCGCGGCTTGGTCTGAGACTAGGCCTTATGGTGGATCAGGGTCTGATCAACCAGGCTGTTAATGCTGACCGCACGCAAACTGACGTACGAACCACAGCCGGTTGGTCAGGTACTGACTTTAGGGTGCCTGTCTAGCGCCTTCTTGAAGACAGCCAGGGTCTATTAGTAATCCCCCTTATATATTCTGGGAGGCAGTTGAACAGTCTTGGGCCCCTGACACTTGTGTTGTCTCTGTGTACTCGTGGCGCCCCTGCTTTTCATCGGGGAAATGTTGCATCTCCTGCAGAGTCTTTTGCTTTCATAGGGAGTGATTTTCAATCAGATGTCAGAAATAGTTTTATTCTGCATAAATAGATCTTAGAAAGTTATACCAGCAGAGTAAAACAGCCACTGTGGTTGGTACGTGTGTTGGTGCGAGGCACCAGGGTACGTGTGTCGGTGCGAGGCACCAGGTTACGTGTGTTGGTGCGAGGCACCAGGGTACGTGTGTTGGTGCGAGGCACCAGGGTACGTGTGTTGGTGCGAGGCACCAGGGTACGTGTGTTGGTGCGAGGCACCAGGGTACGTGTGTTGGTGCGAGGCACCAGGGTACGTGTGTTGGTGCGAGGCACCAGGGTACGTGTGTTGGTGCGAGGCACCAGGGTACGTGTGTTGGTGCGAGGCACCAGGGTACGTGTGTTGGTGCGAGGCACCGACGTGGAGGCAGTACGTGTTGGTGGCGCGAGGCACCAGGGTACGTGTGTTGAGGCAGGTACGGTGCGAGGCACCAGGGTACGTGTGTGCGAGGCACCAGGGACGTGTGGCGAGGCACCAGGGTACGTGTGTTGGTGCGAGGCACCAGGGTACGTGTGTTGGTGCGAGGCACCAGGGTACGTGTGTTGGTGCGAGGCACCAGGGTACGTGTGTTGGTGCGAGGCACCAGGGTACGTGTGTTGGTGCGAGGCACCAGGGTACGTGTGTTGGTGCGAGGCACCAGGTACGTGTTGGTGCGAGGCACCAGGGTCGGTGTTGGTGCAGGCACCAGGCACCAGGGTACGTGTGTTGGTGCGAGGCACCAGGGTACGTGTGTGGTGCGAGGCACCAGGGTACGTGTGTTGGTGCGAGGCACCAGGGTACGTGTGTTGTGCGAGGCACCAGGGTACGTGTTGGTGCGAGGCACCAGGGTACGTGTGTTGGTGCGAGGCACCAGGGTACGTGTGTTGGTGCGAGGCACCAGGGTACGTGTGTTGGTGCGAGGCACCAGGGTACGTGTGTGGGTGCGAGGCACCAGGGTACGTGTGTGGGTGCGAGGCACCAGGGTACGTGTGTGGCTGTGAGACACCAGGATACGTGTGTGGCTGCGAGGATTTAGGGTGTGTCTGACCCTGCGAGGGATCAGAGTATGTCTGATCCTGCGAGGATCATGGTATGTCTGATCCTGCGAAGGATCATGGTATGTCTGACATTGAGAGGGATCAGAGTATGTCTGATCCTGCGAGGGATCAGGATTCGTCTGATCCTGCGAGGCACCATTGTCCGTCTGATCCTGCGAGGCACCATTGTCCGTCTGATCCTGCGAGGGATCAGGGTCCGTCTGATCCTGCAATGGATCATGGTCCTCCTGATCCAGCATGGCTTTAGAGCGGGTCGATCATGCCTGTCACAGCTGCTGAACCATTATGACAGAATTACGGAGGCATTGGAGGACGACCAAAACGCAGATGTGATTTACACAGATTTTGCAAAGGCGTTTGACAAATGCGATCATGGAGTGATAACGCACAAAATGAGGGCCATAGGCATTACGGGGAAGGTAGGCAGATGGATTTTTGAGTTCCTAACACAAAGAACACAAAAAGTAGTAGTGAACAGGGCAAGATCCAGCATCAGCGAGGTCAAAAGCTCAGTGCCCCAAGGCACTGTCCTGGCACCTCTGCTGTTTCTCATCCTCATAGCAGACATAGATAAAAACACCCAGCACACTTTTGTATCATCATTTGCAGATGACACTAAAATAAGCATGAAAGTCACTACGGTAGAGGACACTGAAAAATTACAGGAGGACATAAACAGGGTCTTCCAATGGGCAGTGGAGAACAACATGACGTTCAATGGTGATAAGTTTCAGCTGCTTAGGTATGGAAAAATGAAGAACTCAAAAGGAACACTATATACAAAACGCAAGAGGGTCACCACATAGAACGAAAGGAACACGTAAAGGACTTGGGAATAATTATGTCTGCTGATCTGTCGTTTAAAGACCATAACAAGACAAAGATCACAACAGCCAGGAAGATGACGGGGTGGGTATTGAGAACTTTCAAAACAAGGGAAATAATGCCGATGGTGACACTATTCAAATCGCTAGTGCTCCCCCACTTAGAATACTGCTCAGTGCTGACGGCCCCGTTCAGGGCAGGAGAAATAGCAGAGCTGGAACAAATCCAGAGATCGTTTACGGCTCACATTGAGCCATTGAAACATCTAAATTATTGGGAACGCCTTCAAGTCTTGAACATGTACTCATTGGAGCGGAGGAGAGAGAGATACATGATAATATATACCTGGAAAGTACTTGAGGGCCTGGTCCCAAATCTGCACACTGCCATAACAACATACTGGAGTGAGAGATATGGGAGAAAGTGTAAAATTAACCCAGTGAGGAGCAGGGGTGCGGTGGGGACAATACGGGAGCACTGTATTAACATCCGGGGTCCCAGACTATTCAACATCTTACCAGAAGATATCCGAAACACGGCTGGAACCAGTGTAGAAGCCTTCAAGAGGAAACTGGACAAATATCTTCACCAGGTGCCAGATCAACCAGGCTGTGATGGATATGTGGGTCAGCGGGCCTCCAGCAGCAACAGCCTGGTTGACCAGGCAAGCACCAGACGAGTCTGGCCCATGGCCGGGCTCAGAGAGTAGATACTCTTGAAACTCTTCAAAGGTATATCAAAGGATCCGTCTGATCCTGCGAGGAATCAGGGTTCGTCTGATCCTGCGAGGGATCAGGGTACGTCTTATCCTGCGAGGGATCAGGGTCCGTCTGATCCTGCGAGGCACCAGGGCCCGTCTGATCCTGCGAGGGATCAGGGTCCGTCTGATCCTGCGAGGCACCAGGGCCCGTCTGATCCTGCGAGGGATCAGGGTCCGTCTGATCCTGCGAGGCACCAGGGCCCGTCTGATCCTGCGAGGGATCAGGAGCAGTCTGATCCTGCGAGGGATCAGGGTCCGTTTTATCCTGCGAGGAATCAGTGTTCGTCTGTTCCTGCGAGGGATCAGGATCCGTCTGATCCTGCGAGGGATCAGGATCAGTCTGATCCTGCGAGGGATCAGGATCAGTCTGATCCTGCGAGGGATCAGGATCAGTCTGATCCTGCGAGGGATCAGGATCAGTCTGATCCTGCGAGGGATAAGGATCAGTCTGATCCTGCGAGGGATAAGGATCAGTCTGATCCTGCGAGGGATAAGGATCAGTCTGATCCTGCGAGGGATCAGGATCAGTATGATCCTGCTAGGTATCAGGGTCCGTCTAATCCACCCAGGAATCAGGGTCCGTCTGATCCACCCAGGAATCAGGGTCCGTCTGATCTACCCAGGAATCAGGGTCCGTCTGATCCACCCAGGAATCAGGGTCCGTCTGATCCACCCAGGAATCAGGGTCCGTCTGATCCACCCAGGAATCAGGGTCCGTCTGATCCACCCAGGAATCAGGGTCCGTCTGATCCATCCAGGAATCAGGGTCCGTCTGATCCACCCAGGAATCAGAGGGTCTTCATCCCAGGAGGTGGCGCTACTACTCTCCATTCCCTCGGATCGTATCTCCCAGGTGATGTTTAAGTTTGGTGTTATCGTAAAACATCCTGTTGACGCCACAACACAGTGAAGTCCTCACTATACTTAGACATTGCCTCACAATACTTCACCATTAATCCACACTAATCCATTAATCCATACATCCACACTAATTCCATTACCTACTAACAGCCCCACTTTAAACCTACAAAATTACTGACCTGCAAAATGTCGAGACCTATAACTGCATTAATGCTAACATCTAAATTATTGTAAATTTCCAAAGTTACTTATCTGTACTTTCTCCCCGGAGTGAAGGTAAAAAAAAAAACTCATATTTTACACCTGGAGTGAATGATAGTAAGGGTGTTGCTTCTTTTTTATTTGGGTAGGTTTGATGAAAAAAAAATATCTGTATAATAGTGAAGGGATTTGTCCCAAATATCCTTATATGGGTGTGATATGTGCCTGAAGGACGTTTCCGGGGGACAACGACCCTGCGGCCCGATCCCAAACCAGGCCTCCCGAAGGCTCAAGGTCTGATCAATCTGGTTGCTGCTGCTGCCCGCACGCAGTCCAACGTATGGACCACAGCCCGGCTAGTGAGAACTCATTTGAAGAACACGTAGAGTTCCCTCGGAGTGAGGAATGATGAGGGGTAGAGACGAGCGACGCGGGATAGGGACGAGCGACGCTGAATACCTTTGATGAATTTTGAGTTCTACTCCCGGAGCCCGGTCATGGGCCAGGCTCGTCTGGTGCTAGCCTGGTCAACCGGGTTGTTGCTGCTGGAAGCCCGCAGCCCCACATAACCATCACAGTCTGGTTGATCTGGCACCTGGTAAAGATACTTGACCAGTTTTCTCTTGAAGACTTTTACACTTGTTCCAGCAGTGTTCCTGAGATCTTCTATTAAGATGTTGAATAATAAGAGGCCACGAATGTTGATACAGTGTTCCCTTATTGTGCCCACCGAACCCCTGCTCTTCGCTGGGATTATCTTGCACTTCCTCCCATAACTCTCGCCCCAGTATGTTGTTTTGGTAGTGTTCAGATTTGGGACCAGGCCCTCGAGTACCTTCTAGGTATATATCATATATTTCTCTGTCCTCCGCTTCAATGATTACATATTCAAGACTTTAAAGCTTTCCCTGTAATTTAAATGCTTTACTGGCTCTATGCTATCTCCTGCCTTGAACGAGGCCGTCAACACTGAGCAATATTCCAAATATGGAAGCAGTAGCTATTTGAAAAGTATCACCAATGGTATTATTTCCATTGTTTTGAAGGTTCTCAATACCCACCCCGTCAGCCTCCTGGCTGTCGTGATCTTTGTCTTATTATGTTTGAAAGAAAGATTAACTGATAGGGACGAGTGATGCGGGATAGGGACGAGTGATGCGGGATAGGGACGAGTGATGCGGGATAGGGACGAAGTGATGCGGGATGCGAGTGATAAGGAAAAGCAAGTGATGACGGATTGGGAGGAGTGATGTGGGACAGTGAGAAGTGATGAGGGATTGGGAGTGATGAGGGATTGGGAGTGATGAGGGATAGTGAGAGTGATGAGGGATAGTGAGAGTGATGAGGGATAGTGAGAGTGATGAGGGATAGTGAGAGTGATGAGGGATAGTGAGAGTGATGATGGATAGTGAGAGTGATGAGGGATAGTGAGAGTGATGATGGATAGGGAGGAGCGACGATGGATAGGGAGGAGCGACGATGGATAGGAAGGAGCGACGAGGGATAGGGAGGAGTGACAAGGGATAGGAAGGAGTTGTTGTTCTTGGTTCGCTGGTACTCTTCCGGCCCGGGTCTTTTCCAGAGTGACGAGGGATAGGGAGGAGCGAGTGATGAGGGATGTAGGAGAGTAAATGGTGAGTGAAGAAGTGGAAAGTGATGCATGGGAGGGATTGACGAGCGAGTGATTATTAAGGAAGGAGAGTAATTAGGGAGGAGGAGGGAAAAACTTTAGAATAGTGAGGATGAATACTGTGCCTTTCTGCTATACTGCAATGTACAGTCATTGTTCTATAGCAGTAACATTATATAGCCTGTATAGCTAGTAATATTCATTACGCATGCGTGCCCAGTGAGACGCCCCAGCCTTGGGGCGTGGAGCGTCAACACTGTTGTGAACTCTGCTGTCATCAGGTACGCGTGTTGCTGTCAGTCTCCTTTGTTCAACCACAACAAAATTATCATTTAGCCTTTCCCTAAAAACAGTCAAGGATGTAACGCATTCCAGAAATACAGGAATGAGAGTGATGGAGGAGGAAGTAGTAAAAGTGAGAGGGAGGGAGGAATGAACACACATCACTGATCTGTCATCCATGTTGCCTCAATACTTCACAAGAACAATATTGTTTCAGACGCACGAACACAATATAAAAAAAAACTTTTCTTAACTACATATCTTTTTGATTTCCTCTATTTTAAATAAATTCAAATTGATTCGATGTTTGTTTTGCATTTAGTGAGAGCAATAACGTAGTACACTAGTTCCAATTTATCTACAGGTGCAATATTTTATTGAACCGCTTTACTGTATTCTTGACGCTAGACAATAAAGGGCCAATAGAGAGTTCCAAAAAAATCCATTATCTAAATTTGAACAATAAATTTCACGTGGACACTTGTAGAAAGCTCATCTTGATGTTTTAATATCACCTGTCTACCGACATTTAATTGAATATAGAGCATAGTGAGGATAACAAAATAACTATCTTGACTCAGGAGGAAGGCGGAAGTTAAGAGATGGGGGCACAGACGTGTGGTTGTTTTGAAGTGGCTGGGGTGTCCTTGAGAGGTCCCACACGTTATGCCGTCTCACGGCTGCTACTCCCTCCTGTCTACAGTTCGCTCAAAAGTAACAAGTCGCCACTAATACTGAAGCTGCTGCACCATAAATGTTTTTATGGAAATGCTTGGCTAAGTGAGGGCTTCACATTGGTGCTACATACTCAAGGATTGGGAGAAATTAGGATGAGTCCTACTCTAGGTTTTAATTATAGCAGAAAATAAACGTTAAACGCTAACGGGTAATACACCGGTGTTTAGGTTCATAAAGGCAGTTTATAAGTTTGCTAGGCTGGCGTGCACCGCTCACATTTTTCCTCAGGTATACCTCTTTTTGAGATCGAGGGGTCACCGTGCCGTTGCCCGCTCCCAAATCAAATCTCCTGGATGACGGCCTAATCAATCAGGTTGTTGATTCTGGATATAATGTAGTCTAACGTTGGTGCCACAGCCTGGCTGAGCAGGAACTGACTTGTTAATTTATCTATTCCTTAAAGACACTTGGGGGGTCAGTTGATAGTTACCCTTATATATGAAGGGTGGATTCATTATCAGAGTTAACTCTCCGTGCATGTATTGTATCCCTGTGTTTCACTGGTGGTATTGTATTCCTGTGTTTCACTGGTGGTATTGTATCCCTGTGTTTCACTGGTGGTATTTTGCACCGTCTGCGAAGCCTCTTGCTCTCGCAGGTAATTATTTTGTTGTGCACAATGGGGACTGATCCCTCAAGAATTTTCCAGGTGTAAATTATGATGTATATTACCAGAATAAATGGTAGGTTAAACTCAATTCTTAAGCTACAGTTTAAGAGCAGCTCAGAATTTTTTCCTCGTATCCTTATTCCTAACATGGTAGTTTCTTTAATCAGGTTTTACCAGGAGTCAAGATTTAAGGTATATCACACTCAGTAACACTAAAAATAAAAAATGCAATGTACACCATACACAGTATTGTTCTTGGCAGAGAAAGCCCAACAGCAGTTGATGCAACTATTACAACATACAAAAATGAAATGAAAGGGATGAGTGAGCAGTTGCACGTAAAGATATCTTCCAACGTAGGAACAATGAAAGGATGGCTATGGACCCTTGTCCAACGACCTTCATGACCAAACATGCACAGTTGCACCAGCTTGGACATACCACACGCGCCTCACACACTGTGGCATTATACCTGCAGGCTATGTACGCCATTACCATGCTTTCTAGTTTATTCGTCTAGGAAAGTCATCTCACAAGGATCATTATCCTGCTCATCCTTGCGAGATTTGAAGAGCTCTTTGACCTATGACGTGCAACAATCTCGGTAATAAAATAAAATCTGCCTAAAACACCTATCATTTACCTGCATTTCACCTGTGACAGATTTCGAAAGTTTTCCTACTTCGCAGTCCGGACTGGATCTAGGCTTCCTGTGAAATTGACAGGTCAACTAAGTTGTTACTGTTGGCAGCCCACTGGCCTACATATCCATCACAGCCTGGTTGATCTTGCATACAACGGAAGCAGTAATCAAGCCTCCAAAACTTGTTCCGGGAATATTTCTATTATGTGTTGGCAGCAGCAGGTGAGTAGTCAAGGCCCACGGCAACCAGCAGTGGTCTGGGAAACTCCAGTCGAAACCCTAGAAATACTATCAATCATTAGGACGAAATCGACAAATTCAATTTAAAAAAGAACATCAACTGGGACCAAATAAATCGTGACCCAAATGGGATACGTTGAGAAGAAAAAACGACCACCGTGAACCTAAATCAGTTCCTCGGGAGGACGAACTCTACGGCAAAGGAGATGCAAACTCAAGAAAGAGGAGATCCAGCTATAAGAATAAGCAAAATACTGAGGTCATAATAAGACTATGCTCGGTGAACTATTCGCTTTGTAGAGTTTTTCTTATGGCTCAAAATATCGCCAAAATCTCTTAAAATGTCTCATATAGCCCTATCGACAGCATACCTATGCTGTCGATAGGGCTATATGAGACATTTTAAGAAACCTATATGACACATTTTAAGAAACCACTATCTCTAGCCTTCAGTATTCTATGGAGAAGGAACCTGGACATAGATGTCAACCCAATCTTAAAAATAACTGATACTTCCCAACTTCACAAAGCTGGCACTAAAGCTATCACGAAAAACTATATACCAATAGCGCTTATTTCACACATCTTGGAATGGGGTCTAAGGAACAAGTTTGCCAATCACATGGAATACCACCAATAGAACAATCCAAGGCAACCTGGGCTTAGAGCAGGTCACTCCTGCCTTTCACAATTGCTAGACCATTACAGCATGGTCATTTGGACATCAAAATCCCTTTATATGAAAGTGAGAGATTTGGTAGACGGTGAAGAGTACCTTAAATAAAAAACAAGGGCACGACGAGTACACAGAGTGAGCTGAGTGTCAGATTTCTCTGCCTTTTTAACAACCTTCGCGCATAAAGGGAGTTCTTAACCAAAACTCCCGCTGTCTTCAAGTTCCTCGATTTAGTTCCTAACCAGCCGGGCTGTAGAGCGTAAGGAGTGCGTGCGGCCAGCAGTAACAGCTTGGTTGATCAGGTCTTGATTCACCAGGCGGCATGGTCTGGGCCAGGGTTCGGGGGGCCTGGACCCTTAAAAACATCCTTATCCTCTTTCAGGTGCATGCAGTAGGTTTCAGACATCACAATCCTGTGGCCCGGTCCCAGACTAGGCTGCTGGTCTAATCGACCAGGCTATTAGTGCCAGCCGCACGCAAAACATACGACCAGGAACTGAGGAATAAGTATCAATTCTATTTTAAGAAGACAGCTAGAGATTTGTTGGCATTCCCTTTATGAATGAAGGGAGAGCACTGAGTCTTGGTTCCTGTACATTGTGATTTTTGAGTGTACTCATGGCATCGTTGCTTCTCACTGGAGATAATCTGCAGCATTACTGCTACCATTTACACTGTCTGCCAAACAAGTCTTTTGCTTTTATATGGAGCTGTTTTGATGTGTAATTATTGACAATTACTGATAATGTAATAATGTGCTTATACAGTCATTTATCATAATCACTGAATGCAAGCATTTATATAGACTACAGTACTGGCATAGCGCCGTCATTGTTAGGTCCAGTACTTCAAGCACAGCTACAATAAAACACTACACAGTTTCAAGAGTAAATACGGTCAGCCTTCGGGGCCTGTCTATAGGGGTTAAAAGGGAGGGAGGCCAAGAGCTATGAGCTGACCCTTGTAAGGACAGGTACACCACCACACAAACACACCTGAGTGTGACTCAAATAGCAGGGATTTCCGGGACATGAGCACTCTCGCCTGGCCTGGCGCTCCCGGCCACTCCTTGTGCCTTATGCTGCCACTTGATACTATCATGCCATACACCCCGCTTAGCTGGCTCATGTCTGCAAGCTGCTGCTAACACAGTTTGTTCAAACCACTGCACGCGAACACAGTTTCGCCTTGTTTGGGCATCGCCAAGTTCCACGAATGTATTTCATAAGGGGAAACATTCTATAAAAGATTAAAAGAACATGAAACTAACACAGAACCACGAACTAAATAACCAGGAAGGCAGGCTAGGCGCCGGACAAACTAGGGCAATACGGTTCAATCTAAGGTAGAACATAAAAGTGAAGCAAGCGCACACCAACCCTATCCTAACCTTCCCCACATTACTTCATCCTCGAACTCTACTGTTTCATTAGCTGAAAATATTTGGAATAAGTTAATGAACGACAGGGAGGCACAACCATCACTCTTCCAGGAAATCTGCACCGTCTTTTACACATACTACGTCTCCAGTTTATTTAATGTATTTAACCATCCGCTCCTCAGTTCCCTCATTTTTTATTCGCTCCACAATAATTCTCTCCTCTCCAATTCTCTCTAAAATAATTTTTCTCCTTTCAATTCAAAATCAACATTTTAAGTCATTTAACTAATGAATAAGTAAAATAATTTTAACTGGAAGAGTTTCCAAGCAGTTAAAAAGCTCTGTTCATCACATCCTTTACCTCGTCCTCCATCTCCTCCCTCGGTGCCTTACCTTTCCTAGATTCTAGGGGTCATCGACCCTGTGGCCCAGTCCCACACGAAACCTAGTTCCTGGCCTGACCAACGAGGCTCAACCAGAGTCGATAATTTCCTCAAATTCACATGTTAAAAGGAAGTTCTACTATACAAATCTGATCACGAACTACGTTTCAAAGTCTGTCACAAACCCACCAACCAACATGATCTTCACTTCTACTCGCACCACCACAAAACGTGGCATTACAGGATTCTTCCTAGGTGTCTCTTCTATCACGGGTCTGTTAATCTCATTTATGAGGGAAAGGTACCTAAAAGGATGCTTCTGGGGGTCAGCGCCCCCCATGGCACGGTCCCAGACCACGGCTCCTGGTGGATTCAGGCCTGATCAACCAGACTGTTTCTGACGGCCCCACACAGTGCTTATCTCTGCCCTGGCTGACACCAGCCCCGCCCTGGCTGACACCAGCCCCGCCCACCCGACCTTATCACTATCAACCACAACATACACTTGTTCTCCCCATGATTCTTTCCTTTCTTATAATCGAACAAATTATTATGTCATATCATCCCATATAGATAATGTGTACGAGTGGTATCCATTGAAGACAGCAATTCTCTAAGCTGATATAAATCAAGTCTTCCAGTAAGCAACAGAAAATGATACTTGAAAGACGTTTCCACGGGTGAACGCCCCCGCGGCCGGGTCCCAGACCAGGATAAAGGCCTAAGCGACCAGGCTCTTACTACTGGCTGCACGCATTCCAACGTACAAACCACAACCCGGCTGGTCAGGCACTGACTTCAAGAACTTGTCCGGTTCCCTGCGCCCCTGCTTTTTAATGGAAAGAATTTCCCATGGTCTGCCAATTGCTGCCATTCGGAGTGATTTCGGTGTTTAAGATTGGGACAAGTCCCTCCTGGATTTTCCAGGTGTAAATTATATACCTTTCCTGCCTGCATTCCAAGGATTAAAGTTTAAGTGATTTCAAGCATTGCCAGCAGTTCAGACTGACAGAGTGTATGCGAGGAGTGAAAGTTCTCTCTGCGTTTACCAGCTCCACAATCTCGCCTGCCTATATAGGGGAGGGCCACTAGTATACCGCAGTATTCGGCCTGGAGAGAACAAGTGACTTGCAGACCTTGTAGGTTATGCCATCTGCCAGCAGACCTTGTAGGTTATACTATCTACCAGCAGAACTTGTAGGTTGTACCATCTGCCGGAAGACCGTGTAGGTTGTACCATCTGCCAGCAGACCTTGTAGGTTATACCATCTGCCAGCAGACCTTGTAGGTTATACCATCTGCCAGCAGACCTTGTAGGTTATACCATCTGCCAGCAGACCTTGTAGGTTATACCATCTGCCAGCAGACCTTGTAGGTTATACCATCTACCAGCAGACCTTGTAGGTTATACCATCTACCAGCAGACCTTGTAGGTTATACCATCTACCAGCAGACCTTGTAGGTTATACCATCTACCAGCAGACCTTGTAGGTTATACCATCTACCAGCAGACCTTGTAGGTTATACCATCTGCCAGCAGACTAGTACCATCTGCCAGCAGACCTTGTAGGTTATACCATCTACCAGCAGACCTTGTAGGTTATACCATCTACCAGCAGACCTTGTAGGTTATACCATCTGCCAGCAGACCTTGTAGGTTATACCATCTGCCAGCAGACCTTGTAGGTTATACCATCTGCCAGCAGACCTTGTAGGTTATACCATCTGCCAGCAAACCTTGTAGGTTATACCATCTGCCAGCAGACCTTGTAGGTTATACCATCTGCCAGCAGACTAGTACCATCTGCCAGTAGACTAGTACCATCTGCCAGCAGACTAGTACCATCTGCCAGCAGACTAGTACCATCTGCCAGCAGACTAGTACCATCTGCCAGCAGACTAGTACCATCTGCCAGCAGACTAGTACCATCTGCCACCAGACTAGTACCATCTGCCACCAGACTAGTACCATCTGCCACCAGACTAGTACCATCTGCCACCAGACTAGTACCATCTGCCACCAGACTAGTACCATCTGCCACCAGACGTACTATCTGCCACCAGACTAGTACCATCTGCCACCAGACTAGTACCATCTGCCACCAGACTAGTACCATCTGCCACCAGACTAGTACCATCTGCCACCAGACTAGTACCATCTGCCACAGACTAGTACCATCTGCCACCAGACTAGTACCATCTGCCAGCAGACTAGTACCATCTGCCAGCAGACTAGTACTATCTGCCAGCAGACTAGTACCATCTGCCAGCAGACTAGTACTAGTGTAGTGTGACACACAACTTCACCCTCACTGCCTCTAGCAGCAGACAGTGATACAGGGTCCCTCTCAGTGTACTCAGCACCGTCGTTACTCAGGTGTTGAGTGTTAGCACTTCATGGTTCTGGGATCGTCGTCCCAGGAGTCACCTCTCAATACGCCTCCAAAATGGCAAAGGAAATATTACATAAAGACTTAAATGTATAAGATTATTTTCATGGGGAAGCGCTGAGCTCCTAGCGCTTGGGACATGAGCAATGACTGGCAATCAGATCTGATCCAAGGAAGTGCTGGGTAGCTCCAATTCCCTGGATCAAGAGCCACTAGCTAGGGACTTTATCAAGTGGGCGAACACTCGAATAAATGAAAGGTTTATACCATAATGTGTCGGCTTAAACGCTTCTGTCCAGATAGTTGTAAGAAAAGCACAGGAAAGTAAAGATAGGTCTATACTGAATGTTAAGTTGAATTTTGATATTAACCTTCTCTTTGTGAAGCAAAAAAATAAACTGTATATTTAGGTTTGCATCTGAAGCTTTCTTCATGTGAGTGCACGCTGAAATATTCACTCTCTCTTGAGTGGGTCAGTATCACATTGCACTTGTGTTCTCATAAGTACAAGTGCACAAGAATGATCTGCCACCTTACGTGTACAAGTGAAAAAAAAGACCAGCATACCTTCCAAATGGCACTCATGACATGATGGTAATATTTCCCCAAGATGGTTATAATCTAGCAACCTTGGAGCGCAGATCAGAACAACAGTGAGGCAGGAAAAGCTGTACCTGGAAAGAGAGAACACGTGTTAGAGTGGATGTGGCACCATTTAAGGCAATACTCATTTATTTGCATTCTTGAATCATTGTTTTAACTCCAGTTCAAACCCATTCATTAAAATGTACAGAAAGAAATGCTGTACTTTGACACCCAACCATTCACCGCTGTATACATTGTACGTCATTCGACGTACAATCACACAAGATAAAACAAGAGTTAAAATGTTAAATATCTACACTCTTAAGCTAAAAATCGGGGCATAAAATCTTTGCCTTCAACCTCACCGAGGTCGTCGCAATTATTTCAGTCTCAAGTGCAAAGAGGAGAGCACAGTTAATATGTTCGAGTCAGCGGCACTGAAGATGTATAAGAGGTGCAGGATCCCTCAGAATTGGTAATTATTAAAGAAATGTGATCAATCCTCAACTGACAGAAAATAGTCTACTGTCAAAAAATAAAAAAAATATCGACCTGTCAAATACTCTATAGCTTGCACACACAAGTACGATAAAGCACCTAAATTACTGGGAACGGTTGAAGGTCCTTGATCTGTATTCCCTGGAACGCAGGCGAGAGAGATACATGATAATATACACTTGGAAGGTCCTGGAGGGATTGGTAGCAAACCTGCACACGAAAATCACTCCCTATGAAAGCAAAAGACTCGGCAGAAGATGCAACATTCCCCCGATGAAAATCAGGGGCGTCACAAGTACACTGAGAGACAACACCACAAGTGTCCGGGGCCCAAGACTGTTTAACTGCCTCTCAGCATACATTAGGGGGATTAACAATAGACCCCTGGCTGTCTTCAAGAAGGCACTGGACAGTCACCTAAAGTCAGTACCTGACCAACCGGGCTGTGGTTCGTACGTCAGTTTGCGTGCGGCCGACAGTAACAGCCTGGTTGATCAAACCCTGATCCACCATGAGGCCTGGTCTCAGACCTGGCCGCGGGGGCGTTGACCCCCGAAACCCTCTCCAGGTAAACTTCAGGTCAACAGCTTTCCAAAGCATAACACCTGGATACCTAAATGGTGCTTCCGGGGAGCAACGCCCCCGTGGCCCAGTCCCAAACCAGGCCAACGTATGAACCACAGCCAGGCTAGTCAAGCAATGATTTGAGGAATTTGTCCAGTTCCATCTTGAAGACAGCCAAAAGTCTGCTGATAATTTTCCTTATGTATGAAGGGCGTTGAGGAGTCAAGGACTTCTGGCACTCATTGAGCCCCTGCTTGTTAGTGGAGGTATTTTGCATTGTCAGCCAAGTCTACTGTTGTCATAAGGGGTAATTCCAGTGTTTAGGTTCGGGACTAATCTCAAGATTTTTTTCTTCAATTGTAAATTATGATATACCTTTCTCGCCTACGTTACCAGGAATACAGATGATGAGACTTCAAGTGTTCAAAGTAGTTCAGATCCTTGACGATGTACACCGGCTGTGAAAGTTCTCTGTATATTATTCCAGCTCAGCAATCATTCCTGCCTTGAAGGTGGCGGGTCAGTATACAGGAATATTCCAGACTGGAGAGAACAAGTGGCTTGAAAAGTATCATTTGTTCAGCATCTCTCGTCTAGAAAGTTTGTTATCCAGTCTATTATTTTCCTTGCTGAAGCAATAGAAACATCGTTGTGATCCTTGAATGTGAGATCTTCCATCGTTATTCCCAAGTCTCGTACGTGAAACTTTTGCTTATTGAAAGATGCGAGTTTGTCTTGCACTCCATTTCAGTCTATTTCCTCTAATCTTTCATAGCAGAGCAAATGAAACTTGTCCTGAAGATTTGTTGTCTCTTCAACGGATGTCACTCTGAGATTGTAGGGTCTCCGAAAAAAAAAGTTACGGTGGTACGAGTTATAGTCTTGTTGATGTTCGATATAAAAATGAGAAAAGTGGTGTGAATACTATGCCTTGAGGAACAGAGCTTTTCACTGTAGCAGCCTTCCACTTCACTCTTTATTACTCTCTGCGATGTATTAGAAACTTAAAAATCCGCCTGCCCACATTTTCGGCCTGGATTTTACACAAGAGACGTATTTAGGATTTATTTTAATTACGTTATGGCTTACCTTTACCTTTGATAGTCAAAGGTAAACCTCTCTCTCGTGGACTATGCGAATCAGTCAGTTTATGATCAATGTTGTCCATATCTTCAACCAGTTTCTTTTCTGTGCCTGAGAGTAACTGCTCTCTTTGAGATGTCATATCCGTCGTCTTCGCCTGTATAAAGAGTGCCCTCCATCCCTCTCTAGTTTGCATCATCTCTGCCGTATAGGTGTGTCTGGAACATACTTGGAATGCCTATGAGCTCATCTCGACGAACTGGTTTAGGTCATATCGTCATCCCAGCGTATGTCGTTCGCGATATTTTTTTTTTTTTGTCTCGGTTGGTCTTGTTGAAAATGAGTTTCTTAAATTTGACCCTTCCGACTGATAGTCTCTCTCGGTCTCCAGTCCTTGATTCAGTCTTCCATTTACTATGTTTCAAACTGAAGTCTCCAAGCAGCAAGATACTTGAGGACAGGTTTGATAGGCTGTCAAGGTAATGTTGGATCTCATGTAACTGGTCCTTGAAATGTAAGGAAGTTGTATCCGGTTGTTTACATGCAAGCACAACAACTAGGTTCTGGTTTTCGATCCTGACTGCCAGAATTTTGACTACATCACTTGTGGTGTTCAGTAACTCAGTGCCCTCCAGGTAGTGCATATGAGAGACTAACATAAATGCCACCCCACCCCCTTTGTTCCCAATTTTTTTCTGGTCGCTTCAAAACAGACTATCCTGGAATTCCACATTTCGTTATCAAAATAATCATTTACGCAAATCGTCGTGAAGGCTGTAAACATTGCATCTGACTGCAGTGTTTACAGCCTTCACGACGGTGATGCATTCTTAACATTTCTTGCCATTTTGTTCTGCTGCCTGGCACTAAAACATCCATGTTGGTTAAGTGATTATACTTTGCATGTTCGTATTGACATTTAGGAGGTTTTATGTTCCTTTTGCCCTACTTGTGGTGGTCCTGACAATTTAAATCTTAGTATTGTTCTTTACTGACAGAACTACGGCGCATTTTTGAGTGAATGACCTTACAGGACCTGGAGCGACATGTGCCTTTATTCAGGAGATTTTGACATTTTTGTGATGGTTGTACAAGCAAGTTCCCTCTTTGTTAGTACCAGTACCATATTTTCAGATACCCCAAGACTTAGAGAACCATCATTGGCCTGGCACCTCTTAAGGCTTTCATTGTCCATCCTATCATTTTCCTTGCCGATGTGATAATGGCACTGGTGTGATCCTTTTACATTAGTTTTTCACTATTCTGTGGTTATACTTTTATATTCCATTAAAATTTTATAGTAATTAAAATTTGTCATTGAACATGACATTGTTTTCTGTGGTTATTACAAAATACGATAGCCATAAAGTATAGACATCTCCAGAGAATACTAGGTCAACTTATTGATCTCCTTCTAGTTTCTGGTTTTGTAACTGTCAGAATAAATTTTAGTCCAGTTATCCAGTAAAGTTACGACATTTTAACAGCACTTTGCGATTCCAACTGGTTGAACTTAAACCAACGAAATAAAATTTGAGGTCTTTAATAACAAAGGTGTCTAGGTGGACAATATAAAAGTAAATAAGTTTGATATAATTTACACTTCTGTTGTAGTTCAATGTTAAATTGTACATATAGTAGTATAGTGCTGAGGGCACATTTCGTAACAGTACAACTCACCAGTACCATCTGGTACGCTGATATCAAGTATAAGAATAATACTAGTATATACATGTGTGTGTGTGTGAATGTATGTGTTCAAAGTGGTCGACTCTACTACACTTAAACAGTGACTGCCAAGTCTACAAATAATCTATCTTCTCAACCATCAAGGCAACCAAACAGCTTGCTTGAACAATATGACTAACCATTCGCCAAACAATAATGTACAAAGCAGCAGCTGGAACAAGGAGACAAAATAACGATCCTAACTGGGGACCTTCAGCAGATTCTCCATAAAAGGCATAAAATTCTAGTAAAACTGAATCTAAGTTCAGCATAACCAAATCCCCGACCACGACAGTGCGTAGATGCCACAAAGTAGGTCAGAAGCTTCAGCTTGGGACCAGGGTTGAATAGTGCCAGTACGACACAACCTCAGCAAAACGTCAAAAATCACTAAGTCTGAACAATGCTCTGTAAAAAGAGTTACAAGAAGTATGTTTCGGCTTTCCAACGAACTCATATTCTACCAAAACAGTCTAAATCACGAACAAACAGCCAGACAAGAAAGATGCTTCTAGGACAAGAAGCAGATATCGAGAGTGAAGCATGGACTACAGGCCTCACATCAGGTGTGATCAACCAAAACTGCTCTGTTTTTGAAGACAGCCAGGGGTCTGATGGTAACTCCCATATGTATGAAAGAAGTACGTTTATTGAGCGTTTCCTCAGTGTATTCACTACACTCCTGCTTTTCATTGGGGGTATTTTGCACCATCTGCCAAGCCTTTTACTTTCATGATGAATGATTTGTGTGTGCAGATTTGAAACCATTCCTTTAAAAAAAATCCAGGTGTAGATTATGTCTCTTTCGCCTATGTTCCAAGGAGTACAGATTAAGGGACTTCAAATGTTCCCAGTAATTTAAATACTTGATTAGGTATGGAAAGAATGAAGAACTCCAGAGAAACACTATACAAAACTCAAGAGGGTCACCACATAGAACGAAAGGAACACGTAAAGGACTTGGGAATAATTATGTCTGCTGATCTTTCTTTTAAAGACCATAAGACAAAGATTACAACAGCCAGAAAGATGACGGGGTGGGTATTGAGAACTTTCAAAACAAGGGAAATAATGCCGATGGTGACACTATTCAAATCGCTAGTGCTCCCTCACTTAGAATATTGCTCAGTGCTGACGGCCCCGTTTAAAGCAGGAGAAATATCAGAGCTGGAACAAATACAGAGATCGTTTACGGCTCACATTGAGCCAGTGAAACATCTAAATTACTGGGAACGCCTTCAAGTCTTGAACATGTACTCATTGGAGCGGAGGAGAGAGATGCATGATAATATATACCTGGAAAGTACTTGAGGGCCTGGTCCCAAATCTGCACACTGCCATAACAACATACTGGAGTGAGAGATATGGGAGGAAGTGTAAAATCAACCCAGTGAGGAGCAGAGGTGCGGTGGGGACAATAAGGGAGCACTGTATTAACATCCGGGGTCCCAGACTATTCAACATCTTACCAGAAGATATCCGAAACACGGCTGGAACCAGTGTAGAAGCCGTCAAGAAGAAACTGGACAAGTATCTTCACCAGTGCCAGATCAACCAGGCTGTGATGGATATGTGGGGCAGCGGGACTCCAGCAGCTCTATCTTGTTTTTTAATGACTTTGGAATGACCCCATGTCTAGGCTACCTCTAGAATATTTAAGGATCGTGAGTTTTTTTTTATTCCAGTTCTTGATAAACATGGAGTTCCATGAGACTGGGCCCCAGTACATGGGCACACTTTTCGTAGTCAAGTTGGGTTAGGGTTATGTTGGATATTTTGGAGATTTTGACAGTGTGGAGTCTCTTCAAGAAAAATTTCATTTGGATTGTCAACCTCTAGTCTTATTAATGGCTCGCCGAACAATGATTCATGTTGTGACTTCAGTATACAACTATTTCATAGATTTCGTTGACGTAAGTTCTATCTTGTTTGAGCAAGGGCCCATACTGGATTAATTTTTCCTTGATATACCTTTGAACCTTTGAAGAGTTTCGAGAGTATCTACTCTCTGAGCCCGGCCATGGGCCAGGCTCGTCTGGTGCTTGCCTGGTCAACCAGGCTGTTGCTGCTGGAGGCCCGCTGCCCCACATATCCATCACAGCCTGGTTGATCTGGCACCTGGTGAAGATATTTGTCCAGTTTCCTCTTGAAGGCTTCTACACTGGTTCCAGCCGTGTTTCGGATATCTTCTGGTAAGATGTTGAATAGTCTGGGACCCCGGATGTTAATACAGTGCTCCCGTATTGTCCCCAACGCACCCCTGCTCCTCACTGGGTTTATTTTACACTTTCTCCCATATCTCTCACTCCAGTATGTTGTTATGGCAGTGTGCAGATTTGGGACCAGGCCCTCAAGTACTTTCCATGTATATATTATCATGTATCTCTCTCTCCTCCGCTCCAATGAGTACATGTTCAAGACTTGAAGGCGTTCCCAATAATTTAGATGTTTCAATGGCTCAATGTGAGCCGTAAACGATCTCTGGATTTGTTCCAGCTCTGCTATTATTTGGATAGGCAAAACCAGAAAAATACCTGAAGGAAGCTTCTGGGCATCAATGCCCCCATGCCCGGCCACAGACTAGGCCTGGTAAATCAATTCTTCATCAGTCAGGCTGTTACTGCTGGCCGCATGCAGTCCAATGTACGAACCACAGACCATACTACGGGTGGGGTTAGAATCCGCGATCAGTCTCTCAAAACTCCAGACCGTCGCGTTAGCCACTGGACCAGCTAGCTTCAATAAGATTCATCCAACTAGGTATATTTCTACACCATATGAAGGTTAGCATAGGCACCACTGTGTCCACAAATGCAAGTTTTTACAGACGAATCTCCCGCTAGCATGGCCGTGACGAACTCTAGCTCAAGTCCCCTCAAAGCCGTCAACATGACTCACGGCTATGCTAGCGGGAGATTCGTGTGTAAAAACTTGAATTTGTGGACACAGTGGTGCCTATGCTAACCTTCCTATGGTGTAGAAATATACCTAGTTGGATGAATCTTATTGAAGCTAGCTGGCCCAGTGGCTAACGCGACGGTCTGGAGTTTTGAGACTGTCTGATCGCGGGTTCTAACCCCACCCGTGGTATGGTTTGTTTGCAATTGTGTCATTAAGATTTCGTGAGTCATACGAACCACAGCTCCGGGCTGGCCAGGAACTGATTTGAAGAATTTGTACTGTTCTTAAAGACAGTCAGAGGTTTGTTGGTAATTCCTCTTGTGCATGTAGAGGGCACTGAGGAATTAAGGGCCTCTGACACTCAGCGAGTTCTCTTAGTATACTTGTTGAACCCATTTTTTTTTAATGGAGGTATTTTGTACCGTCTACCATGTCTCGTCATACGGAGTGATGCCAGTGTTCAGGTTTGGGACCAGTTCCTTCAACATTTTCCAGGTGTATATTATGATGCATCTTCCTAGTCTGAAGTGTAGATTCCATGCGGCTTCTATATACTTAAAACGAACCTAAGTAAACTGTATATTTAGTGTTGTAGGACCAGGTAAACATTGAACGAGAGTGTATTAGGTACACAGTGCACGGCACCACACCCGACCACACCCACTAAACAGTGGGTTATAGCACATGACAGGAAAAAGCGTGTGCGTGCCACCATTTAGATGCTGGGAGGCCTAGCGTGCATGCCAACCTTTCAAATAATGTACACCTTCCATGAAAAAAATACATTTATATTTACAAACGATGTAGTAAAAACTAGCAAGAGTCCCTGGAAATAGTTTGGAGGAACAGTCCCACACATCAGAATTATTAAACCTCTGCAATATATTCACCTTAAGAAAGATTGCAGAAAACGATCAGACTGATGTACCTTACAGCACCTTGTACCAACTAATAATGAAGACCTGATCCGGGACATACCGTACTGGTACCTAAAACTTCAGTCCCAGACCACAGCATAATCAAGGTACAGAACTGTGTGCACAGTAGTCTGGGTCAGACACACACACAGTCACGAGCTCGAATTCAACAAATTCAATTTCAGCATCAAAAACATCAACTTAGGCCAAATACATTATAACCTTAATGAAATACGCTGAGAAGGCGAGTCTTCATATGACAGACCCGCGTTAGGAAACACGACACGTTTCCTGACCAAACAAACAAACTCTCCCTCCCTCTCCCTTCTCCCTTTTCATCTTTTTTCCTCCCTTTCTCCCCCCGCCCCATTTTACTTACACAATGGTTTTACAGGGTTAGGTTATAGGTGCCTACTTTTTTTTACACAGAGTTTGACCAGGTTAGGTTATGGATTCCTAACTTTATTGACAAGCTAAGAGCTGTTACCTACATCAGTTCATTTAAAAATCGTTTTTTACTGTTACAAGATATACAAGTAGGGAACAGGATGAAATTGGAGCCATCTGTGGGCCAGCAATTTCATTTGATCAACTGACTATTTCACTGATGTCATTATGCTGTACGAACATGTTCCAGATTCGAGTAATCCTAGGAATAAATGATCTCGGATGAGGTGATGTTCTGAAGAAGGGTACAGTCAGAGTGAAGTTGCTGCTTGCTGCCCGTCTTGTGGTGTAGAAGCTCGCTTCTCGCTGTCAACGAAGTTCTTGCTTTATTTACAAGCTAAGAGCTGTTATCTACCTCAGTTCGTTTGACAGCTTTTTTTTGTTACGAGACATACTAAACAAGAAAAGGATGAAGTTGGAGTCGTCTGTGGGCAAGTGACTATTTCATCGATGTCATTATGTTGTACGAACATGTTCCAGATTCCCGAATGAATGATCTCAGATGAAATATTGTTCTTGAGAAGGGTACAACCAGAGTAGTTGCTGTTCGCAGCCCGACTTCTTGTGCAGCTCTTTTCTCGCTGACAACGAAGTAGAGCCAAGTATGGTACCTCAACAACATTGGCCTTGTACATAACACTAAGGCCACTCACATCCCTCCGGTGTTGAAGCTCTGTTGAAATGACAGTTCTGTCCAGGCCAGGTCCAGACGAAAGATTCGTCTTGCTCTGTTCTCTATTCTGTCAAGTAGTAGTAGGCAAGACAAGGATTAGACAATCCAAGAGAGTGACGAATACTCAAGGTGTGAGTGAATTTGTGCCTCGTACAGTCCTGCAGCCTCTACTGTCTAGCAGATGCGCCTAAATGCTATAAGCTTCTTGGCCATACACAAATAACTCGCACATAGAAGAGAGGAGCTTACGACGACGTTTCGGTCCGACTTGGACCATTTACAAAGTCACACTAACAAAAAGAAGAGTATATATAGAGGCCAGCAGACAGGGACGGGAAGAAGGAAGAAGAGCTGCTGCTGCTGCTGCTGCTGCGGCGGCGTTGACACTACACTGCCTTCTTCCACATCTATCACCACATTAATGACGTCCCCAGGCCTCTCCACTACCCCCGTAGCTCGGTTGGTAGCGTACTCAGTTCACACAGCAGTGTCCGTGGTTCAATCCCGGTAGGAGTGGAAACATTGGGCGTGTTTCCTTATACCTGCTGTCTCTGTTCATCTAGCAGCGAGTAGGTGCCTGGGTGTTAGCCGACTGTTGTGGGTCGCATCCTGGGGGCAAGATTAACCTAAGTTGCCCGAAATGCTCTACATAACCAGGAGCTTTCTATGTAGTATGTCACTGATGTCAGCTAGTTATGTTTAAGATGTATGATATACTTGTAGAAATAGATTATTATTATTCCATTTTGAATCTGTGGCCACGCACAAAAAAAGTTTTTCTTGTTTCTCGGCTAATTAATCAAGAATTCTTGGTTTAAGCCATCCCAGTAATTGAAGCAGACCCAATAAAAACTCATGAAACAAACCCAGGGGGAAGGGGAGGGGGGAGAATTGGGGTTTTACCCTTCCCCAGGAAAAAATCTCTCAAAATCAACTGCTGCCAATTTGAGGCCTATTTCATGCCACTTCCATTCTTAAACCGACCAAAAATCTCCGGTTCACAACGTATGGCTTTATTTACAAGAACTACCAATAAAAACAAGTTCTGGTCACCGTATTACAGAATGGATATAAATGCTCTGGAAAACATACAAAGGAGGATGACAAAGTTGATCCCATGTATCAGAAATCTTCCCTTTAAGAATAGACTGAGGGCCCTGAATCTGCACTCCCTACAAAGGCTTAGAACTAGGGGGTATATGATTGAGGTGTATAAATGGAAAACAGGAATAAATAAAGGGAATGTAAATAGCGTGCTAAAAATATCTAGCCAAGACAGAACTCGCAGCAATGGCTTTAAGTTGGAAAAATTCAGATTCAAGAAGGATATAGGAAAGCACTGGTTTGGTAATAAAGTTGTGGATGAGTGGAACAAACTCCCGAGTACCGTCATAGAAGCTAAAACGTTGTGTAGTTTTAAAAATAGGTTAGATAAATACATGAATGGGTGTGGGTGGGTGTGAGTTGGACCTGACTAGCTTGTGTTACTAGGTCAGATGCCGTGTTCCTTCCTTAACCCTTTGACTGTCGCAAGCCCATTTCTGAAACTCATTCTATGTCTCAAAATGATTGAAAAAAAAATTCTTATGAAATGATAAAGAATCTTTTCCTGATGCTAATGACACCAAAAGTACGAAATTTGATGGAAAACTTACGGAATACGCTCTAGCGAAGTTAGCGATCTCGGCGATATATACGCATCGGCGATTTTGCCGACTTTGAGCCATATTTTGGCCAATTCCATTGTTCCAGTCGATCAAACTCATATCTATTTCTTTAGAACTCCATTTGTTCTATCGATTGAGTACAAGAAAACGCCCATTTACCGATTTCAACTACCCAATAAAGTGGTCAGAAATTTGCAATTTGGCCAATTTCACGCAAATTAAAAAAGATGCCATTTTCAAAATAGGGTCCAGAATAAACAATGCAGACATTCCTGGCACTAAAATAACATTTTCTCTGTTCATTAGTCACGTCTCCATTTTGATTTTTTATTCACACAAGAAATGGAAGATTTACTGTTATGCAGACTACTGCATTATTGTAAAAATGGTATAAATAATATCAGTGCACTTGTGAAAGAATATTAGACTCGCCAGTTGACGTGTATTGGACGCGTGGCGTGATTTGTTTACTCTTGAACATTGGCAAAAACGAACATTTCCGCTAATTTGAGCTCAATTTCAAGGTAGTTTTCATCGTGAAACTAATCAAAATCATCTCTATTTCTGTAATATGTTTTCCATTCTATCAAATGAGACCAAGAAAACAAGAATACAACCATAAATACTATGCGAAAATACACCTCAAAGTCGGCGTTTTAATCCAAAAACACAGTCGAGAGTTTTTTTCTCATTATGCACTGCATGCTGCAGGATTTTTTCTATACAGCGCACACAGACCCATTCTCTCACATGTGGGCCTATCAGCTTTCTCCCGCTTGATTTGAAGCCGCTAGAATTAGGCGTATTAATACGTCCGAAACACTGGCTCGTAAGACGTATATATACTGCCGAAACAGCCAAAGGGTTAAGTGAATGTGACCTGACCTGACTAGGTTGGGGCATTGGCTTGGGCCGGTGGGGGATTTGAACCTGCCTCACATGAGCCAGTAGCCTTGCTACAGTATTCCTTCTTTCTTATGTTCTTATGATCATTATTGGTTGAAGCCGTGGAATTGTTAACCCTTTCAGGGGCCAAGGGGGGTCTCCGAAACTCGTTCTCAGGGTCCAAGAATTTAAAAAAAAAAAAAATTCTTATGAAATGATAGAGAATCTTTTTCCGATCATAACGCCACAAAAATTATGAAATTTGATCGAAAACTAACGGAATTATGCTTTCGCGAAGTTAGCGGTAGCCATGACACTTACGCATCGGCGATTTCGCCCACTTTGAGCCCTATTTTCGGCAAATTCTAATGTTTCAGTCAACTAAAAGTATAGCTATTTCGCTAGAACTCCATTTCTTCTATCGATTGAGTACAAGAAACCGCCTATTTACCAGTTACAACTACCCAAAATAGTGGTCAGAAAATGGCAATTTGGCCAATTTCACAAAAATTTCAAACGATGCCAATTTCAAAATAGGGTCCAGAATAAACAAGGCAGACATTCCTGGCACTACAATAACGTCTTCTCTGTTCATTAGTCACGTTTCCAGGCCCCTCTTACATTACTTTTGCTTTTCATTTTGAATTTTTATTCTCACAAAAAAATAGAAGATTTACTGTTATGTATACAACTGCATCATTGTAAAAATGGTATAAATAATATTAGAGCACTTGTGCATGAATATTAGACTCGCCAGTTGATGTGTATTGGATGCATGGTGTGATTTGTTTACTCTTGAACATCGTCAAAAATCGAACATTTTCGCTACTTTGAGCTCAATTTCAAGGTACTTGTCGTTGTCAAACCAATCAAAATCATCTCTATTTCTGTAATATATCTTCCAATCTATCAATAAATACCATACGAAAATCGACTGCAAAGTCGCTGTTTTAATCGAAAAACATGGTCAGTTTTTTTTTCATCATTATGCACTGTGTGGTGCAGGATTTTTTTTTATACTGCGCACACTGACCGCACAGACCCATTCTATCACATCTAGGCCTAACAGCCTGTTTCTGCTTGATTTGAGGGCGCTAGAATTTAGGCGTACTAGTACGTCAATAACCCCAGGGCGTAAGCCGTACTAGTACGTCAATAACCCTGAAAGGGTTAAGGTACTGCATTATGCAGTAAGTGTAAGGTTTTATAAGGCTTATCTATATAGTGCAGTTTCTTGCAAATGCAATTGGCAGAATGCATTTAGAATTGAATATTGCGTACAATGGAGGCCTTTTACCATACTTGCAATTCAGTTTAGGATGTTCTGCATTTTTTCAATTGCACTTTAAAGAAATTGCAATATATATAGAGGAGCTGTAGAAAGCTGACTGTATTAGGTGGGCACATTTTAAATACTTTGTTATATAAATAGCACTGAAAGGCTCCTCACCTGCTAACCGATACAGTTCTTTTCCTACAAAGCACATTTTGACTAACAAACATATTCAAGCAATATGGTTACATTAGGTCACCATTGTCTTAAAACTTATCTTTTTGTTTTTGTTGTTGGTCAAGTATTGAGTGAATGGCATACATTAAAATCTATTTTGTTTTTAAACTACAGTATTTGATGCAAATTAATTATTGTTTATTTTTAAAGTTGCATGAAATATAGTTCTTAAGAGTAATGCTTTCATTGCAGGCCTCCACAATTGATGGCCGCCGGAAAGGAGCATGTCTGTTCTGTCAAGAATACTTCATGGACCTCTACCTTCTGGCTGAGCTCAAGACAATCTCTCTCAAAGTTACCACAGTGGATATGCTCAAGCCACCACCAGATTTCAGGTAAGTTTGTTTTAACCTTACAGTATATGACTTACCTGTAAAAAGTGCCATGCCAGTGGCCTGCTTGTCAAATTAGCCATCAGCAGCCTAGTTGATCAGGCAGCCAGCAATGAAATGTGGCCTTAGGCTAGGCTTTAATTGTAAAATATCTCTTGAAACTAGGATTTCATAGGTATGAGTGTACTATATGATATAATGACTTGGCTATCTGTTGTCTACCCATTGTTTATTGCAGGGGTCATAGCCCCTTGGCACAGTCCCAGACCAGGCATCCTCCATGGATGATAGCCTGATCAGTCAAACTGTTGGTATTAGCAACATTTAATCCATCATAAACAATATAACCAGGCTGATCATTAACTGACTTGAGGATCTTTGTCTAGTGCTCTCTTGAAGACAGTAGTGATCTCTTGGTAATTTCGCTTAGGTATGTAGGGAGGGTGTTGAAAAATCTTTTTTCTTTGTACAGTGGAACCTCAGTTGTCAAACTTAATTTGTTCCAGATGTTGGTTCGACAACGAAAATAGACGACAACCAAAGCAATTTTTTCCATAAAGAATAATGTAAATAGAATTAATCTGTTCCAGACCCCAAATGACAATATAATAATTTACTAATAGAGCAATGTATGAAATTATACAGCATAGGGAAACCATAAAAATCAATCCTAAATGAAAATTTAACTGAAATACTGTACAGTAAATTAAAATTTAATTACCTCTTACCTGTCAGAGGAGAGCTAATGGTAAAATTCTAGTGGCTTCAAATTTTGCGGGAGAAAGCTGGTAGGCCTCCATGTGAGAGAATGGGTCTGCATGGTCAGTGTGTGTGCAGTATAAAAAAATCTTGCAGCACGCAGTCCATAGTGAGAAAAAACCTGCGACCCTGTACAGTGGAACCTCGGCTTAAAAGTTTAATCCGTTCTGTGACCTTGCTCGTATCCCGATCTGCTTGTATGCTGAGTCAATTTTCCTCATTTAAATTAATTGAAATGCTATTAATCTGTTCCAGCAGAATTCCTGCTCTCAGAGGCAGGACAAAATACACTTAAATATAACGCCAATGTCAACTCTATGGCTTATTTGTCTATCACAATTCATCTAATGTGACATAATAAACAATATAAATACATAACATAGAAACCTGATATATACTCTAGAATGAATAAAATGTCATTACGTATGTGACTACGCAGTGGCGGGGGCGGCGGAGGAGAGTTTGTTTGGAGACAGAACAAAATACTACTTCAATATGACGCTAATATCAACTCTACGGCTTATTTATCTATCATAATTGATCTAATATGACATAAACAATATAAATAACATAGAAACCCGATATATACCCTACAATGAATAAAATGTCATTATATGACAAGTGGAGGCGGCCATTCCCACTCCCGCATTGTTGTGGTATTCACTGCCATCTAGTGACGGCCTTTCGAAGCTCACTTGTTATTATAGTACGTATTACATTATAATTACATTATTATACGCATTATTATTTTATTATTACAGTGGACCCCCGAGTTTCGTAAAAACTTCATTCCAGAAGCCTGCTCAAGTGCCATTACCGAACAAATTTACGTCCTTAAGAAATAATGTCACGTAGGTTAGTCTATTTCAGACCCCCAAAAATACACTTACAAAAGCACTTACAATATTATACTTACATAAAAGCACGATTTCCGGGGTTTACGAAACTCGGGGGTCCACTGTATATGCATTATTATTTTACGTATTATTATTATTATATTACAGTGGTACCTCGAGTTTTGAACATCTCCCAACTCGAACAATTATGTATTATTGTAAGTTCTTTTGTAAGTGTATTTTTGGGGGTCTGAAACGGACTAATCTAATTTACATTATTCCTTATAGGAACAAATTCGTTCGGTAATGACACTCGAACAGCCTTCTGGAACAAATTATGGCCGAAACTCGAGGTACCACTGTATATTAATATTATTATAATAAAGCGCTAAACCCGTAGGATTATACAGCGCCTCTGGGGGGAGGAGATGAAAGGTATTCAGGCTTAATTTAGGGAACTGGAGCACAGATACAATTCCCTAGATCAAGAGCCTTTCACCAAGGAACCTCCCTTGTGGGGAAAGCTCACATCCTGAATTATTTCTTGTATCCAGAAACAAAAAATCAACCGAGTGACTGCTCGTATCCTGAAAAATTTGTATGGTGGAGCACTCGTAAGCTGAGGTTCCACTGTATTTGGTTTAAGACGGCAAATTTGCGGTGTATTTTTGCATGGTATTTTTAGTTATATTTTCGTTTTCTTGGTCTCATTTGATAGAATGGAAGATATATTACAGAAATAAACATTATTTTGAATGGTTTACAGACTAAACGTAGCTTGAAATTGAGCTCAAAATAGCGGAAATGTTCTTTTTTTGCCAATGTTCAAGAGTAAACAACTCGTGTCGCGCATCCAATACACGTCAGCTGGTGGGTCTAATATGCATTCACGAATGCGCTGATATTTTTTATACAATTATTACAATTATGCATTAGTCTGAATAACAGTAAATCTTTTATTTTTTGTGTGAATAAAAATTCAAAATGAAAAGCAAGTGTAATATAAGAGGGGCCTCGAGATGTGATTAATGAACAGAGAAAATGTTATTTTAGTGCCAAGAATGATTGCATTGTTTATTCTGGACCCTATTTTGAAATTTGCCTTTCTTGAATTTTGTGTGAATTTGGCCCAATTAATAATTTTAGATCACGTTATTGGGTAGTTAAAATAGGTAAATAGGCAGTTTCTTGTACTCAATCGATAGAATGAAAGAAGTTCTAGCGAAATAGTTATGAATTCGGTTGACTGGAATAATGGAATTGGCCCAAAATAAGGCTCAAATTGGGCGAAATTGCCGATGTGTAAATATCGTCGAGACATATTTCCGTAAGTTTTCCATCAAATTTCGTACTTTGATTTCATTACCTTCTGTCGTTTCATAAAAAAAATTTTTTTAATTCTCCGACCTTGGGAGCGTTATCAGTTGACAACCAAGAGCACGTATACACACACAACCCGCTACTACTACTACCATTACCACTACTACTTCCACTATTACTCCTTCACCATTTTCTTGTGCCCTCCCCTGTCTGCTGGCCTATAAATACCCCTTCTACCTGTTCTTTGTGTTAGTGTGACTTTGTAAATGGTCCAAGTCGGACCGAAACGTCGTCGTAAGCTCCTCTCTTCTATGTGCGGGTTGTGTGTGTATTGTTCCAGTCACGGTATTGTGCCTTTTTTGTTATTTAAGAGCACGTATGAAAACCAGGACATTTTTTCTCAAATTCCTTGTTCGATTTGTTCGAGAAGTAGTGAGTTCATGTATTAACATGACTCACAAAATCGTAATGAGTTCTTGTCTTTATGAATAAATCAATTTTTAGTTTTAAGCATCATTTCTGTATTTAGTGATCCAAAATTTAAGAATGACGATTGATTTCCAATGCATTATTTAAATGTACAATACAATTGAGCTGTCTACATTTTCTTGTTAGTATTAAAAATTTAATGTACTAAAGCATCCAGGCAGATTGAGACACATAAGAGTCTCTCATTACACCCATTGCCCCTGTTCACTACATTCAAAAGGTAATGTGGGTGTTAGTATATACAGTGGAACCTCGGTTTTTGTTACCCTCTGATTTCGTAATTTTCGGTTATTGCCGACTTTTTTCATTGAAATATGGTCTCTGTTTTTGTTGATCGGCTCAGATTTTATCGGACGTACCAAACGTGTCCGCCTGCCGCGCGTACACAAAGCCTCCCACACACACATTCTGAGTCAGTGTGGTGCTGTTTCTCGTAGAGTGAACATTACCCTGCGCATTCATACGAAACATTTCGTAATACAGTGGTTCCCCGAGTAATGAAAAAACTTCATCCCAGAAGCCTGCTCAAGTGCCATTACCGAACGAATTTACTCCCTTAAGGAATAATGTCACGTAGGTTAGTCTATTTCAGGCCCCCAAAAATACACTTCCACAAGCACTTACAATATTATACTTACATAATTGTACGATTTCCGGGGTGTTCGTTACTCGGGAGACCACTGTAATCTATTGTTTTTTGTGCTTGTTTATTGTGTGACTGCTAAATAAGCCACCATGGGGCCAAAGAAAGTTCCAAGTGCCAGCCCTTTGGTAAAGAAGGTGAGAAACACGATAGAATTCAAGAAAGAACTCATAGCAAAGTACCAAAGTGGAGGAGGAAGAGAGAGGGGAGAATGTGCCTTCAGTGATTCTACAATACGTACAATACTAAAGCAGCAGGAGTCGATAAAGTCTATAGCGCCAGCCAGCAATAAAGTGTAGCATTAACAGTGAAGCAAGTAAGTTAAGCGATTAAGCGATAGAAAAGTATGACATGAAACTAACTCCTCCAATATTGGAGGTACATATATATAGGGCCACTGACAACATATGGCACATACTGCCAGCATCTCCTCCAAGGTAAGTGTAAATATTTCTTATTTATAAAGTGTAAATATTTCATATTTATAAATTACGTACATTGTTTCATTGTGACTAGTGGTAGTGGCCACTGCCACCGCTAACACCACCACTCATCACATACTTTTTTTTTTTTCAACAAGTCAGCCATCTTCCACCAAGGCAGGGTGACCCAAAAAGAAAGAAAATCCCCAAAAAGAAAATACTTTCATCATCATTCAACACTTTCACCTCACTCATATATAATTACTGTCTTTGCAGAGGCACTCAGATATGACAGTTTACAATAGTCCCTCTAAACTGTCACTATCCCAGACCCCTCCTTTAAAGTGCCAGCATTATACTTCCCATTTCCAGGACTCAAGTCCAGCTAAATCTATAATAACCGATTTCCCTGAATCCCTTCACTAAATATTACCCTGCTCACACTCCAACAGCTCGTCAGGTCCCAAAAACCATTTGTCTCCATTCACTCCTTTCTAACACGCTCACACACGCTTGCTGGAAGTCCAAGCCCCTTGCCCACAAAACCTCATTTACCCCTTCCCTCCAACCTTTTCGAGGACGACCCCTTCCTTCCCCTACAGATTTATACACTCTCCAAGTCATTCTACTTTGATCCATTCTCTCTAAATGACCAAACCACCTCAACAACCCCTCTTCAGCCCTCTGACTAATACTTTTAGTAACTCCAGACCACCACTTAATTTCCACACTCAGAATTCTCTGCATATTTACACCACACATTGCCCTTAGACAGGACATCTCTACTGCGTCCAGCCGCCTCCTCGTTGCAGCATTTACAACCCAAGCTTCACACCCATATAAGAGTGTTGGTACCACTATACTTTCATACATTCCCTTCTTTGCCTCCATAGATAACGTTTTTTGTCTCCACAGATACCTCAACACACCACTCACCTTTTTTCCTTCATCAGTTCTGTGGTTAACCTCATCTTTCATAAACCCATCTGCTGACACGTCAACTCCCAAATATCTGAAAACATTTACTTCTTCCATAATCCCTCTCTCCAATGTGATATCCAATTTTTCTTTATCTAAATTGTTTGATACCCTCATCACCTTACTCTTATCTTTGTTCACTTTCAACTTTCTACCTTTACACACCCTCTCAAACTCATCCACTAACCTTTGTAACTTTTCTTTAGAATCTCCTATAAGCACAGTATTAACTCCCATTTTGTACTTGATTCCCCATAATTTAATCCCACTTCTCTCCCCAACACCCTAGCATTTACTTCTTTTACAACCCCATCTATAAATATACTATTAAACAACCATGGTGACATCACACATCCCTGTCTAAGACCTACTTTTACTGGGAAGTAATCTCTCTCTCTCCTACACAATAACCTGAGCCTCACTATCCTCATAAAAACTCTTTACAGCATTCAGTAACTTACTACCTATTCCATACACTTGCAACATCTGCCACATTGCTCCCCTATCCACTCTATCATATGCTTTTTCTAAATCCATAAATGCAATGAAAACTTCCCTATCTTTATCTAAATACTGTTCACATATATGCTTCAATGTAAACACTTGATCTACACATCCCCTACCCACACTAAAACCTTGCTCATCTGCGATCCTACTCTCTGTCTTACCTCTAATTCTTTCAATAATAACCCTACCGTACACCTTACCTGGTATACTCAGTAAACTTATTTCCCTATAATTTTTACAAGCTCTCTTGTCACCCTTCCCTTTATATAAAGAAACTATACACACTCTCTGCCAATCCTTAGGTACCTTCCCCTCTTTCATACATTTATTAAACAAAAATACCAACCACTCCAACATATCTCCCCCTGCTTTTAACATTTCTGTCATGATCCCGTCAGTTACTGCTGCTTTACCCCCTTTCATTCTATGCAATGCCTCATTAACCTCCCCCACACTCGCATCCTGCTCTTCTTCACTCCTAAAAGATGTTATACCTCCCTGACCAGTGCATGAAATTACAGCCTCCCTTTCTTCATCTACATTTAAAAGTTCCTCAAAATATTCCCGCCATCTACCCAATACCTCCAGCTCCCTATCTACTAACTCCCCTACTCTGTTTTTAACTGACATACGTAATGACATATTTTATTCGTTCTAGAATATATATCATGTTTCTATGTTAATATTGTTTATTATGTCATATTAGATGAATTGTGATATATAAATAAGCCGTAGAGTTGATATTTGTATATTGAAGCATTTTGTCCTGTCTCTAAACAATAAACTCGCCTCCCTCTTCCCTCGCCATTTTCCATATGCCAACAAGTCTTCAATAAAGGTAAAAGTGATTTAAATGTTTATTTATCCATTTCATTAGTGCTTCATATTTATTTCTCATTGTTTTCTGTATGTAAAACTATAGTTATTCTCTATAAAATGTATTTTGTGTTAATACTTTTGGGACGGATTAATTAGATTTACATTATTTCTTATGGGAAATATTGTTTCGGTTTTCGTCAGACTCTCTGGAACGGATTAATGACGAAAACCGAGGTTCCACTGTACTGTCTTTGAAAGCATAAAACTTAGTCAGTTAGCAGTTTGAGAACAATAATACGAAAAGAACTTCAACTGAATTTTATTAACTTAAGACTCAGGGAGATTAACATCAGTCAGTCCATCTATCATCATTCTGTCATGCAGGAGGAGCCACATGTCTATGGTGCATCCAACAAAATAAGCAGGCTCTTGGATGTCACTACTGCCCGCCTCCGGCTGAGTTACAAGTATCTTTGGCAGGTTAAATCACCACCACCAGATGTAGACCATTATTGTAAAATTTATTAAGGATTTTGAATCCCTTTTTAGGCTTGCCATTATTGTAAAATTTCTTAGGATTTTTGAATCCCTTAGGCTTGCCCTTATTGTAAAATTTCTAAGGGTTTTTTAATCCCTTTTTAGGCTTGCCATTGTAAAATTTCTTAGGGCCAGTTGGATTATTGTCACACCCTGCGTCATTATGTACTGGAGTGCGATAAAATTAATGAATTCAGAGACAACTCACTCAGAAATGTTCAAGATATGTCAAAGTATTTTATCCACAGTGGTATATTACAGACCATTCTGGAAAAATACCCTGACTTTGCTCCCTGTAAATAAAGCATTGCCATGTGTGTGTGTGTGTGTGTGTGTGTGTGTGTGTGTGTGTATGTATGTGTATTAGTTACCATTTTGTCCTAGGCACATGTCGATTGAAAACTGGGCCTGTTGTATGTGTGTGTGTACGTGTGTGTATGTATGTGTATGTGTGTGTGTGTATGTATGTATGTGTGTGTGTGACCCAACAATTTAACTTTGCACAAAGAACTCATTACAGTTGTGACCGGGTGTAGACTAGTGAATTGCTCATTACTTTATAATTTGTTCTAGTGTAACATATAAACGTAAGTATTTTCATGATTAACCTTTGTAACTGTAGTTCGTTACCTTTGTAACTTGTGAGTTATAATACTTTGTAACTTGTGAGTTCCTTACCTTGTAACTTGTGAGTTCCTTACCTTTGTAACTTGTGAGTTCCTTACCTTTGTAACTTGTGAGTTCCTTACCTTTGTAACTTGTGAGTTCCTTACCTTTGTAACTTGTGAGTTCCTTACCTTTGTAACTTGTGAGTTCCTTACCTTTGTAACTTGTGAGTTCCTTACCTTTGTAACTTGTGAGTTCCTTACCTTTGTAACTTGTGAGTTCCTTACCTTTGTAACTTGTGAGTTCCTTACCTTTGTAACTTGTGAGTTCCTTACCTTTGTAACTTGTGAGTTCCTTACCTTTGTAACTTGTGAGTTCCTTTTACCTTTGTAACTTGTGAGTTCCTTACCTTTGTAACTTGTGAGTTCCTTACCTTTGTAACTTGTGAGTTCCTTACCTTTGTAACTTGTGAGTTCCTTACCTTGTAACTTGTAGTTCCTACCTTGTAACTTGTGAGTTCCTTACCTTTGTAACTTGTGAGTTCCTTACCTTTGTAACTTGTGAGTTCCTTACCTTTGTAACTTGTGAGTTCCTTACCTTTGTAACTTGTGAGTTCCTTACCTTTGTAACTGAGTTCCTTACCTTGTAACTTGTGAGTTCCTTACCTTTGTAACTTGTGAGTTCCTCTTACCTTTTGTAACTTGTGAGTTCCTTACCTTTGTAACTTGTGATTTCTCCCTTTGACCTTTTGTAACTTGTGAGTTCCTTACCTTTGTAACTTGTGAGTTCCTTACCTTTGTAACTTGTGAGTTCCTTACCTTTGTAACTTGTGAGTTCCTTACCTTTGTAACTTGTGAGTTCCTTACCTTTGTAACTTGTGAGTTCCTTACCTTTGTAACTTGTGAGTTCCTTACCTTTGTAACTTGTGAGTTCCTTACCTTTGTAACTTGTGAGTTCCTTACCTTTGTAACGTGTGAGTTCATTACCTTTGTAACTTGCTCAGCTATCAAAACTTTGGGATCCAGTCCCTGGACCCATTATATACCTCTGTAATCTTTTGACTACCGCCCACAGGATGGGTATGGGGTGCATAATAAAGATATCAAACATCTTGGGAAATGGTAAAGTGATACAGACATCTGAGAAACTGTTTCTCAAGTGACCTAATGCCTCACTGCAATAAGACAGAAAAACAAAGTGCAGGAACAACCCACCTTTAGCTACAGTACTTTAATGATGTTTAATAATGACCTAATATTTGGGAAAACCTCAATAAAATAACTAAGTGGTACCAAGACTTTTGACATCCTCACTTCATACACGTAAGGGGACTAACCTACAAACCACCCCCTAGCTGTTTTAAAGAGAGAACATGGAGTCCCTCAAGTCAGTTCCTGACCAGCTGGGCTGTGGTCTGTGTGTTACTAGCACCATCAGGAGGCCCTGATAGTGGTGCAAAAAAGGAAGCATTAGCCATATTTTTTATTTCCTGCAAAATAATATACAGTAATTGTAAATTTTAATTTGAAAGAGAGCTTTGACATTTTTTGCTACTTCCTACCAGGTAGATCTCCAGAGCCTGTACCTACTGTATTTTCTTGTATATATGATCTTAACTGGAAGATACTGTAGTGTAATTTATTGTTGGTAGATAGTTTGCATATATTTACTAGTCAAAAGTACTCCAGGATCATAAGTTTTAAATAGTGAATTAAGGAAAAATTGGTAACTTATTTTCTTGGTAGTAAATTTTATAATTTTGTTCTGATTTATCTCTAATCTTTAGCCTAATAATGTATACTCTATTGTCATATTCAGCTCATTTCAAAGTCAAGCCCTTAAATAAAAAGTATACTAACACCCCCTGGGATACCACTCACAACAGTCGGCCAACTCCCAGGTGTCTGCTTACTGGTACAGTAGGTGAACAGGAGCAGCAGGTGTAAAGAAACATGCCTGTTTCCATCCATACTGGAGTTCAATCCATGGGCCCTCATTGTGAGAGCTGAGGGTGCTACCAATTGAGCCACTCTATTGGTATTAAAACATCTACATGCAGGTTTACAGTCACATAATATACCCAGGATCTTGGTAATTTTTTCTTAATATTTTTAGCTATATAAAATTGTTTTTTCCAGGTCAAATTTTGAAGCGACTCCTCCACCCATCCTGATCGACAATGGACTGGCTGTCTTGGAAAATGACAAGATTGAGAGACACATCATGAAAAACATCCCCGGTGGCCACAACCTCTTCGTACAGGACAAAGATGTTGCTCAGCGAACAGAGAATGTTTATAGTGTAAGTTAAATATGTACTCACCTAATTGTGGTTGCAGGGGTCGAGACTCAGCTCCTGGCCATTGATGTTGATTTAAAATAATGAACTTTGATTTTCAAGACAGTGAGTTATTACTGTGTCATTATTAAAAGTGACATATTCTCTTGCAATTGCAAAGTTACTTAGAATTTTAAACTCTACTTATCTGGTTGTAATATAATGATCTCTCTGAATTTGTTACCACACTGAATTGTTATGCACGAGTTTGAAAGTATAGAGTTATCTGATAAGTCCAAGGTGATGACTGCACGTACAATCATCACAGAAAATAAAAGTCGGAATCTCCAGAATAAAGGCATGTGCTGCTCCAGGTCCTGCAAGCTTTTTCATCCAAAAATGTGCCATAGTTTGGTAAATGAAGGACAGTGCTGTAATTTAAACTGTCCGGACCACCACAAGAAGGTTAAGAGATGTATAATGCCTCATGAAAACCAGTATTGAGCATGCTGACTATAATCATACAACACAGATTTTTTTTTTTTTTTTTTTGGCAAGAAATATTAAAAGCAAATGAGAGGGTGGGTGAGATGTTATCAACAAATTTTGTTGAAAATAAGAAAAAGTTTGGAGTGAGATTAACAAGTTGATAAAGCCTAGGGAAAGAATGGATTTGTCAGTTAAAAATAGGAGAGGAGAGTTATTAAATGGAGAGTTAGAGGTATCGGGAAGATGGAGAGAATATTTTGAGGAATTGTTAAATGTTGAAGAAGATAGGGAAGCTTATTTCGTGTATAGGGCAAGGAGGAATAACATCTTATAGGAGTGAGGAAGAACCAGTTGTGAGTGTGGTGGAAGTTCGTGAGGCAGTGAGTAGAATGAAAGGGGGTAAAGCAGCTGGGATTGATGAGATAAAGATAGAAATGTTAAAGGCAGGTGGGGATATAGTTTTAGAGTGGTTAGTGTTTTTATTTAATAAATGTATGGAAGAGGGTAAGGTACCTAGGGATTGGCAGAGAGCATGCATAATTTCTTTGTATAAAGGCAAAGGGGACAAAAGAGAGTGTAAAAATTATAGGGGAATAAGTCTGTTGAGTATACCTGGTAAAGTGTATGGTAGTTATTATTGAAAGAATTAGGAGTAAGACGGTGAGCAGGATAGCGGATGAACAAAGAGGCTTTAGGAAGGGTAGGGGGTGTGTAGACCAAGTGTTTGCAGTGAAACATATACAGTCATACCTCAGTTAACGATATTAATCCGTCAGAGAGGGCATATCTGTAACCGAATCAATCGTTAACCGAATCAATTTTCCCCATAAGAAATAATGGAAATAAAATTAATCCGTTCCAGACTTCCAAAAGTAGTAAAATAAAATATTTTTTAGACTTTTTTGACATTAAATAATACACAATTTAATGAATATTAAAGAAATACATGTAAATATAGTACACTAACATGTCACTTACATTTATTGAAGAGTTGTTGATGTGTGAAGGACGGGAGGAGGGGAAAGGATGGAGTATAGTATGCTAGTGTTTGGAAGGGGAATCCCCTTCCATTAACACTGCAGGTGGCAAGTTCTTTTCTGGGGTTACTGGCCTTTTTCTTTTAATGCCACTAGGACCAGGTTGAGTCACTGGACCCCTCTCTAACAAAAAATCTGTCCAGGGAGCTCTTGTGTCTGGCGATTCTTTAACACATCCCTGAAATGACACACCACTGTGTCATTGTACAGGTTGCCAGCACGGCCTGCAACATCATGGTTAGGGTGATATTCATCCATAAAGCCTTGCACATCAGTCCATTTGGCACAGATCTCTCTAATCCTTGAAGAAGGCACCTTCTTCCATCTCTGTTCCACTTCCTCCTCCTCTGAACCATTGTCCTGACATGTGGTCCCTTGTTGCAGTTGCTGTTGAAGCTCTTGCAGATCTTCAGTGGTTAGCTCTTCCTTGTGCTCCTCCACCAACTGTTCCACATACTCACCACTCACCTCCAACCCCATGGACTTGCCCAGTTCCACAATTTCTTCCACAACAGGCTCAGGCTCAGGGTTCTGAGGCTCAGCCCCAAAACCTTCAAAATCCCTCTCTAGGACACAGTCTGGACACAGTTTTCTCCAGGCAGAGTTCAAAGTCCTGGTAGTCACTCCCTCCCAAGCCTTACCTATAAGGTTTACACAATGCAGGATATGGAAATGGTTTTTCCAAGTCTCTTTGGGTTATATTCATGTTTGTGGTCACATCAAAGCACTTTTGAAACATTGCTTTGGTGTAGAGTTTTTTAAAGTTGAAAATGACCTGCTGGTCCATGGGCTGGAGGAGAGGAGTGGTATTAGGGGGCAAGAACTTCACTTTGATGAATTTAAAGTCCTCCACAATTTTCTCTACCAAGTTTGGAGGATGACAAGGAGCATTGTCCATTATCAGGAGGCAGTTAAATGGCAAATTATTTTCCTGGAGATATTTCTTCACACTGGGGCCAAACACACCATTGAACCACTCTAAGAAAATGTCCTTTGTAACCCATGCCTTTTTGTTAGACTTCCACATCACACACAAGTTAGACTTGGTGATACCGCATCTGCCAAACACTCGGGATTTTCAAAAGATACACCAGTAAAGGCTTCACTTTGCAATCACCACTGGCATTAGCACAAAGCATCAAAGTTAGCCTGTCTTTCATAGGCTTATGTCCTGGCTGTGCCTTTTCCTCCTGAGTAATGAAGGTCCTGTTGGGCATTTTCTTCCAAAACAGGCCTGTTTCATCACAATTAAACACTTGTTGGGGGAGGAATTGTTCAGCCTCTATGTACTCCTGGAATTCAGGCACATATTTTTCAGCCGCACTATTGTCACAACTGGCTGCCTCACCATGCCTCACAACATTATGTATGCCACTTCGATTCTTAAATTTTTTAAACCAGCCTCTGCTGGCTTTAAATTCGCTCACTTCAGCACTCGTTGCAGGCATTTTCTTAACGAGATCATCATGCAACTGCCTTGCTTTTTCACATATTATTGACTGTGAAACAGAATCTGCTGCTAACTGTTTCTCGTTGATCCACACCAACAAAAAAATTTCCACATCTTCCAGCACTTGCGATCTCTGTTTTGTGATCACATATGCACCTTTCGCAACAACAGCTTCCTTGATTTTACGTGTATTTCCCTTGGCCACAATGGTAGCGATGGTAGAATAGGCTTTACCATACAGCCTGGCCAGCTCAGTGATACGCACTCCACTTTCATATTTTTCTATTATCTCCTTCAGTTCTACTGTATTTCTGAGCCTCTTTGCCACAGGCTTAACACTAGGAGCTTTCCTTGGACCCATGGTAGCTTATTTAGCAGTTGCAAGCACTAAAAACAGTGGAATAATGACAATATACTGGTATGAATGCGTGGGTGGAGTGGGTGGTGGTCACTCGCTTGTAAACAATAGCACACTGACGCTCCCTGGAGTGCCCGCACGGCTGGGCGCCACGCAGACGCGTCCAGGACGAACATCGTAAACCGAATGTATCGTTAACCGAATTTATCGCTATCCGACGCCATCGTTAACCGAGGTATGACTGTAGGTGAACAATATTTAGATAAGGGTAAAGAGGTGTTTGTGCCATTTATGGATTTCGAAAAGGCATATGATAGGGTGGATAGGGGGGCAGATGTTGCAAATGTATGGAATAGGAGTTGGTTATTGAAAGCGGTGAAAAGTTTTTATGAGGATAGTGAGGCACAGGTTAGAGTATGTAGGCGAGAGGGACATTATTTCCCAGTAAAAGTAGGCCTTTAGACAGGGATGTGTGATGTCACCATGGTTGTTTAATATATTTATAGATGGAGTTGTAAGAGAAGTGAATGCTCGGGTGTTGGCAAGAGGTGTGGGGTTAAAAGATAAAGAATCTAACACAAAGAGGGAGTTGTCACAGCTGCTCTTTGCTGATGACACTGTGCTTTTGGGGGATTCTGAAGAGAAGTTGCAGAGGTTGGTGGATGAGTTTGGTAGGGTATGTAAAAGAAGGAAATTAAAAGTGAATATAGGAAAGAGTAAGATGATGAGGATAACAAAAAAATTAGGTAACGGAAGATTGGATATCAGATTGGAGGGAGAGAGTATGGAGGAGGTGAATGTGTTCAGATATTTGGGAGTGGATGTGTCAGCAGATGGGTATATGAAGGATGAGGTGAATCAAAGAATTAGCGAGGGGAAAAAGGTGAGTGGTGCACTGAGGAGCTTGTGGAGACAGAACTTTATCCATGAAAGCAAAGAGGGGAATGTACGAGAGTAGTTATACCAACACTCTTGTATAGGTGTGAGACATGGGTTGTGAATGTTGCAACAAGGAGAAGGCTGGAGGCAGTGGAGATGTCGTGTCTGAGGGCAATGTGTGGTGTGAATATAATGCAGAGAATCCGTAGTTTGGAGATTAGGAGAAGGTGTGGGATTACCAAAACTATTATCCAGAGAGCTGAGGAGGGGTTGTTGAGATGGTTTGGACATATAGAGAGGATGGAGCAAAATAGAATGACTTCGAGAGTGTATAAATCTGTAGTGGAGGGAAGGCGGGGTAGGGGTCGGCCTAGAAAAGGTTGGAGGGAGGGGGTAAAGGAGGTTTTGTGTGTGAGGGGCTTGGACTTCCAGCAAGCGTGCGTGAGTGTGTTAGATAGGAGCGAAAGGAGACAAATGGTTTTTAGGACTTGACGTGCTGTTGGAGTGTAGGCAAGGTAACATTTATAAAGGGTTTCTGGGAAACCGGCAGGCCGGACTTGGTTCCTGGAGATGGGAAGTACAGTGCCGGCACTCTGAAGGAGGGGTGTTAATGTTGCAGTTTTGTAGCTGTAGTGTAAGCATGCCTCTGGCAAGACAATGATGGAGTGAATGATGATGAAAGTTTTTCTTTGTCGGGCCACCCTGCCTTGGTGAGAAACGGCCGATGTGTTAATAAAAAAAAAAAATGTTAAAAGCATATAACACTTGGGAGCTGGGCTTTATTGGAATCAAAGCCAGTGGGAGTCTCTTCAGAGCCACATAGACAAAGTTCAACTAACAAGCTACCCAGCACAGCAACTAGCAATGTATCATCTCATGTTTGCAGATGTATGAAGTCTCCAGTATAAACAATAAAATTCTGTTTATTGGTGGTCTTCTCACAGAATCAAATGCAGTGTTTGCAGCTTTCACAAAGACTACCTAAAGGGCTATTTTGATAATGAAATATGGATTCTGGTGTACAGCCTATTTAGATGCAACTTGAAAAAACAGCAACAAGGTTAGGGTGAATTGATGACAACAGTGTGACATCTCGTTTGTCATGCCACCAAAATGCCATGATGTCATTGGCAGCAAACGCCTGCACCTCACCTCTCGAGTGCCTGCATTGAACCTAGGCATATGCTTACGATTTGCACGCACTGTACCGCACACATCTGTCAAGTTCATGCAAAAAATCACTGAGGAGGGGCTTGTGTACCAGTTCTTTCTTCTTCTTTCTTTCAACACGTCGGCGTTTCCCACCGAAGTGGTGGCCCAAAATGAAAACGAGTTTCCCATTTTACATTTAGTAATATATACAGGAGAAGGGGTTACTAGTCCCTTGCTCCCAGCATTTTAGTCGCCTCTTACGACACGCATGGCTTACGGAGGAAGAATTCTGTTCCACTTCCCCATGGAGTTGTGTACCAGTTATCAGTATATAATATATGCCCCTTACCAAGATATGGTTCCATCATTGTTCTAACACATCACCAGAGATACCCAGTAACTTCCTGGTATCTTTCAATGTATTAATTCCAGTGTACACAATAATATCAATACAATACCACTGTAGCAATCACAAAGCACAAACAACTTTATACCAAAGCGTTTCCTCTTGTTGTAGCTGAGCTGACTCAGCGGGGTCGGTGCCAGCATGGTCCACTGCTGGTGCCTCGCGCCTGGCACCACTACCACTACCAGATGCATGCACATTTCTTATCCCAATTGCAACACTATCATCGTCATTTTCACTATCACTTCCTGTTGTATGCCCACGGGATGTACTCCGAGATGTACTCCTTCCTCTTGGAATAGCATATGACACACTACCAAACACATATACCGTCGTATATACTGACGCTTCACTGAGAATATTCTGCTCCACTCTCGCTACTGGAACTGTTTTGAAGAGCTTGGAGTTCATATTCACTAGTACTGTACAATGAACGGTTAAACTGAAATAAGGCCATGTAAAGTAGCACCTGATTAATGTTATTCACACATTTTCACGAAAAGTGGTGGAATAATCTTTCAAATCGATGAACTATTTCCGCTTTTCTTGGAACGGATACATGATAAATGTCTTTTTTTTTTTTTTGAGACGAGACTAGAGGTTTGCGTGCCATAAAGAAGTCGTTGGCGTGCCAGGGTTGCCCACCCCTGGTCTAGGACATGTCGTCACAATTTATGGTGCTATATGCCTCTAAACTAATTTGCATTAAGTATATTATTGTTGAGGATGAGCCTGGGAGTAGAAAAGTTCAGAACTCATCAAAGGTAGGTATGTACTGTCCTAACAATGAGTATAGTTATTTTTCATATTTAGTTACTAGAATGTTAAATATTTAGGGCTAATGTTGCATAAAAAGTAATCCTGCCTGTAGAGTTATCAATTGGAAAACTTGGAACATTGAAAAGGAAAGTTCTGATTGGAAATGTCAGTTTTTAATACACTGCATATTTAATTAGATTAGTATTGCATAGTATTTTAGCTTATATTAAATTTTTGTGATACCCTTTGTAATTTATTATAACAAATGATTTTTTACTCTTTGGGGAAGTGGAATAGAATTCTTCCTCCATAAACCATGCATGTTGTAAGAGGTTACTAAAATGCCTGGAGCAAGGGGCTAGTAACTCCTTCTCCTGTGTATATTATAAATTTAAAGAGAAACTTTCGTTTTTCTTTTTGGTCACCCTGCCTCAGTGGGATACGGCTTGTTTGTTGAAAGAAGAAATTATTTTTTTTCTTTTTTTTTTACCTTTTTTTTTCTATTTCAGAAATTTAAGCTTATGTTGCTCAAGCGTGATGACAGTTCCAAGAACATCTTGCTGAATTACCTTCGCAAGATCAATGATCACCTTGGTGAGAGAGGGACCCGCTTCCTCACAGGAGATACCATGTGCTGCTTTGACTGTGAGCTTATGCCCAAGTTGCAGCATATTCGTGTTGCAGGTGAGCACAGCTCATGTTATATAGTGCTTAGTATTGCTGTTGGCGTATGCAAAAACACAGATATGCAGAACACTGGTTAATAGAAGAACATTTCACATAAGAGCTTTTTCAAGAATGAAACATTGCTCTTGATATTACTGAAGTTCTTTAAGATTAATTGTATTCAGGAATGTAAGTGGGGAAAAAGAATGATAAGTTGTGTAACTTCCTTTTAACTGTGTCTGACATACTAATATGCAACTAATGACAAAGTGTCTGATGTACTAGTAAGCAAAATTTTTCTAAGTCTTAGATTTGCCATATGTTGCCATTTTAGGCTCAGCTGTGTTGTTTGGGGTCACTGGCTGCCTCCTAGGGTAAAAAAAAAATACAGGCCACATGGGTATGAACAGGGCATTGTGGGTAATAACACCCAGTAAACTTAGGCTCACAATGGCTGGCTGGCACTCCAACCTTTTTCACAGTGAAATCCAGGAAATGATGTTCAATCTGGATGCCAGTAACATTGAGGAGGGTGATAATGGAGCATCATTTTCCAATTTTGAAGGGGACAGCAATGGTGGTACAACCAGGAATGATGGCTCTTTACCTCTGAATTGGGTATGGATAGAGGATGTAGGCAGTGAAAATGGAGAGAAGTATATGTATGAGGAGAGTGCCAAATCAAGTGATAGTTGCAGAATATTTTCCCCGAAACAAACACCAGTCGACAGCACACTAAGTCTGACTTCACTCGTGTGCTGTTTCACTGTTCTATGGTAACACATCTACACAGGATGATACTGATGCAGGATATATTGATAGTGATCGTGACGATGGTGCTTTCATTAGTGTAAGAAAATGAAATACAGCATAAAACACCAGCTGTGACAGCAGCCATGACAGCACTATGAGTGATGACAACAGATGTGTTCCCGAAATTTCACAAAAGCACTTGACGGATGTGATCATGTAGTGAGTGCACATAAATTGAGGCATAAATTGAGAGTACAGTGGTACTTGAAGTTACGATGGTCCCCAAAATCGCCCTTTTATGTAAGTTTATTTTTTTAAATGTTTTTGTAAGTATATTTTTGGGGGTGTAAAAGGACTAGTCTATTTTACATTATTCCTTATGGGGATAAATTCGTTTGGTAATGACACTTGAACAGCATTCTCGAACGAAAAAATATCGTAACTTCGAAGTACCATTATTAGGTATAACGGGAAAGTAGAGAAAATGGTTTTCAATTATCTGACAGACAGAACAGAAGATATTTGTCTGTATTCTGTACCTTGTATATATTTTTATATTTTCTGAACTCTGTTTGAATTTTTCTTGATTTCAGGAAAATATTTTGCTGACTTTGAGATTCCCGATGAGTTGGATCATCTTTGGCGATACATGTTCCATATGTACCAGTTGGATGCCTTCACGCAGTCCTGCCCAGCAGATCAGGACATCATTAACCATTACAAACAGCAACAGGTACACACTGTATTAGAATTACTTTGACATGCCTGACTATTAACTAATGAATTTAAAAAATTTTGCAGCATGATTTCATTGAATGAAGTTTAACTGAAAGATGAGGGACACTGATCAATTATAGCTTTCATGCATTGGATGCAGAGGAATGAGTTTTGTTATGAGAAAAGAAAGCCAGATGTGAATGTGGAGGAAGTAGTAGTATGTGGAATGAAGTTACAAAAAGTAGTGGGGATAAACAGGATCAAAACATTATAAAGTTTTGGAATAATTGGGCCATTTGTTTACTGCATTTATGAAAAAGGGATTATTTATAAGGTTTGGCAGTGTGTGCACAGTTCTTTTATAAGAGAAAAGATAGTAAGAGTGTATTAGATTTACAGGGAAACAAGACTGTTAAGTACAGTACAATATATCAGGTGGAGTTTATGAAAGAATCATTTAAAGAGTAAGGGTAAGACAATAAAGTAGTATAGTGGAGGAACAAGATATATTCAGGAAGGGAGAGTTATGTGTAAATCAAGTGATTGTGTTGAAGCATATAAGTAAGGGTAGAAAGTTGTTTTCTGCTTTATGGATTTGAAAATGGCATGGTTAGGAGAGTGATGCACCTGGTTTTAAGTGCTTGGCATAAGTAATAAGTTGTTAAAAAGCTGTGAAGAGTTTTTGAGTGTGGCTCAGGTTAGTGTAAGTAGGAGAGAATAGTATTCTGGTGCTTGCTTGGTCAATTAGGCTGTTGCTGCTGGAGGCCCACTGCCACACATATCCATTACAGCCTGGTTGATCTGGCACCTGGTGAAGATATTGACCAGTTTCCTCTTGAAGGCTTCTACACTTGTTCCAGCTGTGTTTCTGATATCTGCTGGTAGGATGTTGAATAGTCTGGGACCCAGATGTTGATACAGTGTTCCTTTATTGTCCCCACCGCACCCCTGCTCCTCACTGGGTTTATTTTACACTTCCTCCCATATCTCTCACTCCAGTATGTTGTTATATCAGTGTGCAGATTTGGGACCAGGCCCTGAGTACTTTCCAGGTATATATTATCATGTATTTCTCTCTCCTCCCCAGTGAGTACATGTTCAAGACTTGAAGGTGCTCCCAG
>WNWK01002678.1:180431-199271 GCA_009830355.1 Cherax destructor
AATGGGCGAGGGAGAATAGGACCAACCCCCTGGCCAGCTCAGGATACGCCTCCACTTTCATATTTTCTATTATCTCCTTCATTTTTTGATTTTGACCCTTTTTTTCCAGGCTTAACACAAATTTCCTTGGACCCATGGTATTATTTAGCAGTTGAAACTAAAAACAGTGGAATAATGACAATATACTGGAGAATGCGGGGTGGGGGGGTGGTGGCCCCTTTTTAAAAAAAGCACACTGACGCTCCTGGGTGCCCGCAGGCTGGGCGCCAGAACGCCCAGGACAAATCGAAACCAATTTCGTTCCCCGAATTTATCGCTATCCCGCCATTTAAACCCTATGACTGTGGTGAACAATATTTAGATAAGGGAAAAAGGGTTTTTGCCATTTATGGTTTAAAAAGGCATATGATAGGGTGGAAAAGGGGGGGGTTTGCAAATGTAGGAATAGGGTTGGTTTTGAAAAGCGGTGAAAATTTTTATGAGGATAGGGGCCGGTTAAAAGTGGCGAGGGGACTTTTTTTGAAAATGGCCTTTAGACAGGGATGTGTGATGCCCCATGGTTGTTTAATATTTTTAGAGGAGTTGTGAAGTAAATGTCGGGTTTGGCAAGAGGGGGGGGTTAAAAAAAGGAATCAAAAAAAGGGGGAGTTGTCACAGCTCTTTTGCTGATAACCCCTTGCGGGGGGATTCTAAGAATTCGAGGTTGGTGGATGATTTGGTAGGGTATGAAAAGGGAAATTAAAAGTGAATATAGGAAAGAGTAAATATGGGATAAAAAAAAATTGGTAACGGAAGTTGGATACGATTGGGGGGAAGGAATGGGGGGGTGAATTTTCAGATTTTTGGGGAGGGATGTGTAAAGATGGGATATGGGATGGGTGAATAAAAAGAATTAGCGGGGAAAAAGGTGAGTGGTCACTGGGGGTTTTGGGAGCAGAACTTTATCCATGAAAAAGGGGGAAATTAAAGAGTTATCCAAACCCCTTGTATGGTGTGAACATTTGGAATGTTGCAAAAAGGAAAGGCTGGAGGCGGGGAAAGTGTGTCAGGGCTGTGTGGTGTGAATATAATGCAAGTCCTAGTTTGGAATTAGGAAAGGGTGGGATTCCCCAAAAAAATTATCAAGAGCTGAGGGGGGGTTGTTGAGAGGTTTTTGGAAAAAAGAGGATGGGCAAAATAGGCAAATGTATAAACTGTAGGGGGGGAAGGCGGGGGGGGTCGGCCTGAAAAGGTTGGAGGAGGGTAAAGGAGGTTTTGTGTGTGAGGGGCTTGGACTTCCAGCAAGCGTGCGTGAGTGTGTTAGATAGGAGCGAAAGGAGACAAATGGTTTTTAGGACTTGACGTGCTGTTGGAGTGTAGGCAAGGTAACATTTATAAAGGGTTTCTGGGAAACCGGCAGGCCGGACTTGGTTCCTGGAGATGGGAAGTACAGTGCCGGCACTCTGAAGGAGGGGTGTTAATGTTGCAGTTTTGTAGCTGTAGTGTAAGCATGCCTCTGGCAAGACAATGATGGAGTGAATGATGATGAAAGTTTTTCTTTGTCGGGCCACCCTGCCTTGGTGAGAAACGGCCGATGTGTTAATAAAAAAAAAAAATGTTAAAAGCATATAACACTTGGGAGCTGGGCTTTATTGGAATCAAAGCCAGTGGGAGTCTCTTCAGAGCCACATAGACAAAGTTCAACTAACAAGCTACCCAGCACAGCAACTAGCAATGTATCATCTCATGTTTGCAGATGTATGAAGTCTCACAGTATAAACAATAAAATTCTGTTTATTGGTGGTCTTCTCACAGAATCAAATGCAGTGTTTGCAGCTTTCACAAAGACTTACCTAAAGGGCTATTTTGATAATGAAATATGGATTCTGGTGTACAGCCTATTTAGATGCAACTTGAAAAAACAGCAACAAGGTTAGGGTGAATTGATGACAACAGTGTGACATCTCGTTTGTCATGCCACCAAAATGCCATGATGTCATTGGCAGCAAACGCCTGCACCTCACCTCTACGAGTGCCTGCATTGAACCTAGGCATATGCTTACGATTTGCACGCACTGTACCGCACACATCTGTCAAGTTCACTCGCAAAAAATCACTGAGGGAGGGGCTTGTGTACCAGTTCTTTCTTCTTCTTTCTTTCAACACGTCGGCCGTTTCCCACCGAAGTGGGGTGGCCCAAAATGAAAAACGAAAGTTTCCCATTTTACATTTAGTAATATATACAGGAGAAGGGGTTACTAGTCCCTTGCTCCCAGCATTTTAGTCGCCTCTTACGACACGCATGGCTTACGGAGGAAGAATTCTGTTCCACTTCCCCATGGAGTTGTGTACCAGTTATCAGTATATAATATATGCCCCTTACCAAGATATGGTTCCATCATTGTTCTAACCACATCACCAGAGATACCCAGTAACTTCCTGGTATCTTTCAATGTATTAATTCCAGTGTACACAATAATATCCAATACAATACCACTGTAGCAATCACAAAGCACAAACAACTTTATACCAAAGCGTTTCCTCTTGTTGTAGCTGAGCTGACTCAGCGGCGTCGGTGCCAGCATGGTCCACTGCTGGTGCCTCGCGCCTGGCACCACTACCACTACCAGATGCATGCACATTTCTTATCCCAATTGCAACACTATCATCGTCATTTTCACTATCACTTCCTGTTGTATGCCCACGGGATGTACTCCGAGATGTACTCCTTCCTCTTGGAATAGCATATGACACACTACCAGAGCACATATACCGTCGTATATACTGACGCTTCACTGGAGAATATTCTGCTCCACTCTCGCTACTGGAACTGTTTTGAAGAGCTTGGAGTTCATATTCACTAGTACTGTACAATGAACGGTTAAACTGAAATAAGGCCATGTAAAGTAGCACCTGATTAATGTTATTCACACATTTTCACGAAAAGTGGTGGAATAATCTTTCAAATCGATGAACTATTTCCCCGCTTTTCTTGGAACGGATACATGATAAATGTCTTTTTTTTTTTTTGAGACGAGACTAGAGGTTTGCGTGCCATAAAGAAGTCGTTGGCGTGCCAAGGGTTGCCCACCCCTGGTCTAGGACATGTACGTCACAATTTATGGTGCTATATGCCTCTAAACTAATTTGCATTAAGTATATTATTGTTGAGGATGAGCCTGGGAGTAGAAAAGTTCAGAACTCATCAAAGGTAGGTATGTACTGTCCTAACAATGAGTATAGTTATTTTTCATATTTAGTTACTAGAATGTTAAATATTTAGGGCTAATGTTGCATAAAAAGTAATCCTGCCTGTAGAGTTATCAATTGGAAAACTTGGAACATTGAAAAGGAAAGTTCTGATTGGAAATGTCAGTTTTTAATACACTGCATATTTAATTAGATTAGTATTGCATAGTATTTTAGCTTATATTAAATTTTTGTGATACCCTTTGTAATTTATTATAACAAATGATTTTTTACTCTTTGGGGAAGTGGAATAGAATTCTTCCTCCATAAGCCATGCATGTTGTAAGAGGTTACTAAAATGCCTGGAGCAAGGGGCTAGTAACTCCCTTCTCCTGTGTATATTACTAAATTTAAAGAGAAACTTTCGTTTTTCTTTTTGGGTCACCCTGCCTCAGTGGGATACGGCTTGTTTGTTGAAAGAAGAAATTATTTTTTTGTGCTTTTTTTTTTTTACCTTTTTTTTTTCTATTTCAGAAATTTAAGCTTATGTTGCTCAAGCGTGATGACAGTTCCAAGAACATCTTGCTGAATTACCTTCGCAAGATCAATGATCACCTTGGTGAGAGAGGGACCCGCTTCCTCACAGGAGATACCATGTGCTGCTTTGACTGTGAGCTTATGCCCAAGTTGCAGCATATTCGTGTTGCAGGTGAGCACAGCTCATGTTATATAGTGCTTAGTATTGCTGTTGACGTATGCAAAAACACAGATATGCAGAACACTGGTTAATAGAAGAACATTTCACATAAGAGCTTTTTCAAGAATGAAACATTGCTCTTGATATTACTGAAGTTCTTTACAAGATTAATTGTATTCAGGAATGTAAGTGGGGAAAAAAGAATGATAAGTTGTGTAACTTCCTTTTAACTGTGTCTGACATACTAATATGCAACTAATGACAAAGTGTCTGATGTACTAGTAAGCAAAATTTTTCTAAGTCTTAGATTTGCCATATGTTGCCATTTTAGGCTCAGCTGTGTTGTTTGGGGTCACTGGCTGCCTCCTAGGGTAAAAAAAAAATACAGGCCACATGGGTATGAACAGGGCATTGTGGGTAATAACACCCAGTAAACTTAGGCTCACAATGGCTGGCTGGCACTCCAACCTTTTTCACAGTGAAATCCAGGAAATGATGTTCAATCTGGATGCCAGTGACATTGAGGAGGGTGATAATGGAGCATCATTTTCCAATTTTGAAGGGGACAGCAATGGTGGTACAACCAGGAATGATGGCTCTTTACCTCTGAATTGGGTAGTGGTAGGAGTGATGTAGGCAGTGAAAATGGAGAGAAGTATATGTATGAGGAGAGTGCCAAATCAAGTGATAGTAATGCAGAATATTTTCCCACGAAACAAACACCAGTGCGACAGCACACTAAGTCTGACTCTCACTCGTGTGCTGTTTCACTGTTCTATGGTAACACATCTACACAGGATGATACTGATGCAGGATATATTGATAGTGATCGTGACGATGGTGCTTTCATTAGTGTAAGAAAATGAAATACAGCATAAACACCAGCTGTGACAGCAGCCATGACAGCACTATGAGTGATGACAACAGATGTGTTCCACGTAAATTTCACAAAAGCACTTGACGGATGTGATCATGTAGTGAGTGCACATAAATTGAGGCATAAATTGAGAGTACAGTGGTACTTCGAGTTACGATGGTCCCCAAAATCGCCCTTTTATGTAAGTTTATTTTTTTAAATGTTTTTGTAAGTATATTTTTGGGGGTGTAAAAGGACTAGTCTATTTTACATTATTCCTTATGGGGATAAATTCGTTTGGTAATGACACTTGAACAGCATTCTCGAACGAAAAAATATCGTAACTCGAAGTACCACTGTATTAGGTATAACGGGGAAAGTAGAGAAAATGGTTTTCAATTATCTGACAGACAGAACAGAAGATATTTGTCTGTATTCTGTACCTTGTATATATTTTTATATTTTCTGAACTCTGTTTGAATTTTTCTTGATTTCAGGAAAATATTTTGCTGACTTTGAGATTCCCGATGAGTTGGATCATCTTTGGCGATACATGTTCCATATGTACCAGTTGGATGCCTTCACGCAGTCCTGCCCAGCAGATCAGGACATCATTAACCATTACAAACAGCAACAGGTACACACTGTATTAGAATTACTTTGACATGCCTGACTATTAACTAATGAATTTAAAAAATTTTGCAGCATGATTTCATTGAATGAAGTTTAACTGAAAGATGAGGGACACTGATCAATTATAGCTTTCATGCATTGGATGCAGAGGAATGAGTTTTGTTATGAGAAAGAAAGCCAGATGTGAATGTGGAGGAAGTAGTAGTATGTGGAATGAAGTTACAAAAAGTAGTGGGGATAAACAGGATCAAAACATTATAAAGTTTTGGAATAATTGGGCCATTTGTTTACTGCATTTATGAAAAAGGGATTATTTATAAGGTTTGGCAGTGTGTGCACAGTTCTTTTATAAGAGAAAAGATAGTAAGAGTGTATTAGATTTACAGGGAAACAAGACTGTTAAGTACAGTACAATATATCAGGTGGAGTTTATGAAAGAATCATTTAAAGAGTAAGGGTAAGACAATAAAGTAGTATAGTGGAGGAACAAGATATATTCAGGAAGGGAGAGTTATGTGTAAATCAAGTGATTGTGTTGAAGCATATAAGTAAGGGTAGAAAGTTGTTTTCTGCCTTTATGGATTTGAAAATGGCATGGTTAGGAGAGTGATGCACCTGGTTTTAAGTGTGCTTGGCATAAGTAATAAGTTGTTAAAAAGCTGTGAAGAGTTTTTGAGTGTGGCTCAGGTTAGTGTAAGTAGGAGAGAATAGTATTCTGGTGCTTGCTTGGTCAATTAGGCTGTTGCTGCTGGAGGCCCACTGCCACACATATCCATTACAGCCTGGTTGATCTAGCACCTGGTGAAGATACTTGACCAGTTTCCTCTTGAAGGCTTCTACACTTGTTCCAGCTGTGTTTCTGATATCTGCTGGTAGGATGTTGAATAGTCTGGGACCCCAGATGTTGATACAGTGTTCCTTTATTGTCCCCACCGCACCCCTGCTCCTCACTGGGTTTATTTTACACTTCCTCCCATATCTCTCACTCCAGTATGTTGTTATATCAGTGTGCAGATTTGGGACCAGGCCCTTGAGTACTTTCCAGGTATATATTATCATGTATTTCTCTCTCCTCCACTCCAGTGAGTACATGTTCAAGACTTGAAGGTGCTCCCAGTAATTTAGGTGTTTTATTGGCTCAATGTGAGCCGTAAACGATCTCTGTATTTGTTCCAGCTCTGATATTTCTCCTGCTTTGAATGGGGCCGTCAGCACCCAGCAATATTCCCTTGTTTTGAAAGTTCTCAATACCCACCCCGTCATCTTCTTGGCTGTCATGATCTTTGTCTTATTATGGTCTTTAAAAGAAAGGTCGGCTGACATAATTATTCCCAGGTCTTTTACGTGTTCTTCTCGTTCTATTTGGTAACCCTCTTGAGTTTTGTACATAGTGTTCCTTTTGAGTTCTTCATTCTTTCCATACATAAGCAGCTGGAACTTATCACAATTGAATGTCATGTTGTTCTCCACTGCCCACTGGAAAACCCTGCTTATGTCTTCCTGTACTTTTTCAGTGTCCTCTACCGTAGTGACTTTCATGCTTATTTTAGTGTCATCTGCAAATGATGACACAAAAGTGTGCAGGGTGTTTTTATCCATGTCTGCTATGAGGATGAGAAACAGCAGAGGTGCCAGGACAGTGCCTTGGGGCACTGAGCTTTTGACCTCGCTGATGCTGGATCTTGCCCTGTTCACTACTACTTTTTGTGTTCTGTGTGTTTGGAACCCAAAAATCCATCTGCCTACCTTCCCCGTAATGCCCATAGCCCTCATTTTGTGCACTATCACTCGATGATTACATTTGTCAAACACCTTTGCAAAATCTGTGTAAATCACTTCTACATTTTGGTTGTCCTCCAATGCCTCCGTAATTCTGTCATAATAGTTCAACAGCTGTGACAGGCATGTTCGTCCTGCTCTAAAACCATGCTGGTTCGGGTTATGCTGGTTGTGCTGGTCCATGAAATTTGAAATCTGCCGTCTCATCACTCTTTCGAAGATTTTTATGAGGTGAGAAGTTAGGGCTACTGGTCTGTAATTTTTAACTAGTGCTCTACAACCTCCTTTATGCAAAGGAGCTATGTCTGCACTCTTTAAGGCCTCTGGCATTTTACCTAGATCTAAGCTTTCTCTCCAAAGAATACTGAGGGCTCGTGCTAATGATAGTTTGCACTTCTTTATAAATAGAGCATTCCATGAACCTGGTCCAGGTGCTGAGTGAGTGGGCATGTTGTCCATTTCTTTTTCGAAATCTATGGGATTTGTACTATGTTAGTTGGTCTGCGTGGTCGTCTGCTGGAGTGAAAAATATTTCTGCATTTTCTACTTTGCTGTCATTTAGTGGGTTGCTGAACACCGACTCGTACTGTTCTTTTAGGATTTCACTCATTTCCTGTTCATCGTCAGTATACGAATCTCCTCTCAATAATGGTCCAATTCTACAGGTAGTTCTTAGCTTGGATTTTGCATAGGAATAGAAATATTTTGGGTTTCTTGCAATATCCTGTATGGCCCTTTGTTCCCTTTGTACTTCTTCTGTTAGGTATGACATCCTAAGTTTTTGCTCTTAATTCAGTGATCTCTCGGCTAAGGCTATCTTTCCTCTGTTGCAACATATTTGGGTTTTTAAGCAATTCAGTAACACGTTTTCTTCTGTACCATCTCTTACTCGCTCTCTCTATATCTGATCTTCTGGGTTTCCTCAATGGTACGTGCTTTATACATACCTTGTATTCAGCTTCTCTAGGCACTGGTGGGGATTTAGGGTGCTCATCTCTGATTCCCAGGATATATCTGATAGCTCTTGGTTTATTTTTTCCAGTCAATTCTATGGTTGTTAAAATTAAACTTACTGAATATTCCATCTCTAACATTAGTGACGCAGTTCCCTAACCCTGAGTTAATACTCGTTTGTACTTCTATGATGTTGTGATCAGAGTATGTTTTTTTGTAACTGTTATGTCTCTGATTAGTTCCTCGTTGTTTGTGAATACAAATCAAATCCAGGGTATTTTCATTTCTAGTGGGATCAATTATCTTTTGATTTAATGAGTACTTTTCACAAAGCTTCATTAGTTCTCTGGTATGTGCCTGTTGAGCCAGGGTGCTTTCCCGAGATATTTCTGGTATAACATTATGTTGCCCCATCTTCCATTTTACATAAGGGAGACTAAAATCTCCAAGGAGTAAAATATTTGGTGTGGGATTTTCTAGCCTATCCAGATAGCTATCTATCTTCCTTAACTGATCTGTGAATTCCTCAGCAGTTGCTGGTAGTGGTTTGTATACTAGGATAATTACCAAATTCCTATTTTCAACTTTTATGCCAAGGATTTCTAGTATATCATTAATAGAGTTCAGCACTTCTGTGCAACAGAAAGTATCTTTTACATAGAGTCCTACTCCTCCCTGTGACCTATTAATTCTATCACATCTATACAAACATTTTAAACAATAACAGTGCCATCACACATTCTTGCCAGGGAATCATTTTTACTAGAAAACATTCTTCTTGCCTACACACCCTTACTTGTGCCTCGTTTTTCCCATAATAGTACTTTAGCACCACCAACACAGGCATGAACAAGCAAGGCATCAATGCAAGCAACAGCAATAGACAAATGCAAATTTGCAACAGTAACACAGCAGGAAGACCTAAGCAGACCATCACAAATTGTTTTCGAGGCATTTTCAGCAAAACATTAACAAGAAAGAGATAAATAATTACCTATTTTGAAAAATGCTGGAAATATAGTACAGTGGACCGCCGGTTTTCGTAGTCATCGGAGTTCATAATATTTGGTAATTGTAATGTTTTTTGTCAAAATATTGGCTTAGTGATCGTCGTTCCGCTCGGTAATAGTCATTGGTCCGGAACACACACACACCCAGCCAGAGCGGCACCGACACACATCCACAGTCAGTGTGGCATTGTTTACAAGCGAGTGACAGTCACCCTACGTGTTCATACGATACATTTCGGAATTATTCCATTGTTTTTAGTGCTTGCAACTGCTAAATAAGCCACCATGGGCCCAAAGAAAGCTCCTAGTTCCAGCCCTTTGGTAAAGGGCTGAGAGAGTGAGGAGAATGTGCCTTCTTAAGTGATTCTACGATATGTTACGATACTAAAGCAGCAGGAGTCGATAAAGGCTATAATGCCAGCCAGCGATAAAGTGTAGCATTAACAGTGTAGCAAGTAAGTTAAGCCATTAATCAATAGAAGAAGGACAGCACGAAACTAACTCCTCCAATCTTGTTGGAGGTATATAGGGCGACTGACAACACCGCCGTCTCTCCTGCCGCCATCACCACCACTATGTAAGGCTTATCTTTCAGTGGCCCTTATACACCCAACAACAAACACAACACAACACCAGTCCTCACATTCGTAATGACATATTTTATTCATTCTAGAGTATATATCATGTTTCTATGTTATTAATATTGTTTATTATGTCATATTAGATGAATTGTGATAGATAAATAAGCCGTAGAGTTGATATTAGTGTCATATTTAAGGACTATCTTGTCCTGTCTCCAAACACACTCCCTTGCCGCTGCCACAATTCCTAGCATACGCCAGAAACAGACCTCTCTGGAACACTTTTTTGAGCGACAGGGGTCCCGTGACTCGAGCTGGTCCTAGTGGCATTAAAAAACAAAGAAGGGAAGTAACCCCGGAAAAGGACTTGCTACCTGAAGTCTTTATGGAAGGGATTCCCCTTCCAAACAAGAGCAACTCTTCCATCTTCTCCCCTCCTCCCATCTTCCACACATCAACAAGTCTTCAATAAAGGTAAGTGTCATGTTACTGTTTTTTTCCTCATGTCTCATTGTTTTCTGTGTAAATAAATGTATATTTCATGTACAAAAATATTTTAATACTTTTGGGTGTCTGGAACGGATTATTTGGATTTCCATTATTTCTTATGGCGAAAATTAATTCGGAAATCGTCAAATTCGGATTTAGTCACTCTCTGGAACGGATTAACCCTTTGACTGTCGCAACCCCTAATCTTGAGGTGTCTCCTGTTGTCGCAAAATTTAAAAAAAAAAAAAAAATTCTTATGAAATGATCGAGAATCTTTTCCCGATGGTAATGACACCAAAAGTATGAAATTTGATGGAAAACTTACGGAATTACGCTCTCGCGAAGTTAGTGATCTCGGCGATATGTACGCATTGGCAATTTCGCAAACTTTGAGCCCTATTTTCGGCCAATTCCATTGTTCCAGTTGACCAAACTCATAGCTATTTCTTTAGAACTCCATTTGTTATATCGATTGAGTACAAGAAACCACCAATTTACTGATTTCAACTACCCAATAAAGTGGTCAGAAATTGGCAATTTGGTCAATTTCATGCAAAATAAAAAAAGTTGTCAATTTCGAAATAGGGTCCAGAATAAACAATGCAGACATTCCTGGCACTAAAATAAGATGTTATCTGTTCATTAGTCACGTCTTTAGGCCCCTCTTATATTACTCTTGCTTTCTATTTTAATTTTTTATTCACACAAAAAATAGAAGGTTTACCATTATGCAGACTATTGCATTATTGTAAAAATGGTATAAATAATATCAATGCACTTGTGAAAGAATATTAGACTCATCAGTTGTTGTGCATTGGACGCGTGGCGTGATTTGTTTACTCTTAAACATTGGCAAAAATCGAACATTTTCCCTAATTTGAGCTCAATTTCAAGGTCGTTTTCATGATGAAACTAATCAAAATCATCTCTATTTCTGTAGTATGTTTTTCATTCTATCAAATGAGATCACGAAAAAGAGAATACAACTATTAATACTATATGAAAATACACCTCGCATACGGCGATTTAACCCTTTCAGGGTTGCGAGGCCCTCTCCCAAACTCGTTCTCAGGGTCGCAAATTTTTCAGAAAAAAAAAACATTTTTTCTTGTGAAATGATAGAGAATCTTTTTACGATCATAACGACACCAAAATTATGAAATTTAATGGAAAACTCACGGAATTATGCTCTCGCGAAGTTAGCGGTATCGATGATATTTAAGCATCGGCGATTTTGCCCACTTTGAGCCCTATTTTCGGCAAATTCCAATGTTTCAGTCTACTAAAATTATAGCTATTTCACTAGAATTCCATTTGTTCTATCAATTGAGTATAAGAAACCGCCAATTTACCTATTTCAACTACCCAGTAAGGTGGTCAGAAATTGGCAATTTGGCCAATTTCACACAAATTTCAAAAGATGCCAATTTCAAAATAGGGTCCAGAATACACGAGACAGACATTCCTGGCACTCAAATAACACTTTATCTGTTCATTAGTCACGTCTCCAGGCCCCTCTTACTTTACTTTTGCTTTCCATTTTGAATTTTTATTCTCACAAAAAATAGAAGATTTACTGTTATGTACATATATAACTGCATCATTGTGAAATCGGTATAAATAATATCGGCGCACTTGTGCAAGAATATTAGACTCGCCAGTTGATGTGTATTGGATGCATGGCGTGATTTGTTTACTCCTGAACATTGGCAAAAATCGATCATTTTTGCTAATTTGTGCCCAGTTTCAAGGTACTTGTCATTGCGAAACCAATCAAAATTATCTCTATTTCTGTAATATATCATCCATTCTATCAAATGAGAACAAGAAAACGAGAATACAAGCATAAATACCATACAGAAATAGACTGCAAAGTCGCTGTTTTAAACCAAAAACACGGTCAGTTTTTTTTCTCATTATGCAGTGTGGTGCAGGATTTTTTTTTATACTGCGCACACTGACCGCACAGACCCATTCTCTCACATCTAGGCCTACCAGCCTGTTTCTGCTTGATTTGAGGGCGCTAGAATTTAGGCATACTAGTACGGCAAAAACCCTGGCCCGTAAGCCGTACTAGTACGGCCAAAACCCTGAAAGGGTTAATCCAAAAACATGGTCGAGTTTTTTTTCTCATTATGCACTGCGTGCTGCAGGATTTTTTTTATACAGCGCACACTGACCACACAGACCCATTCTCTCATATGTGTCCCTACCAGCTTTTTCCCGCTTGATTTGAAGCCACTAGAATTTTTGAGTAAATTTACGTCCTAAACAGTGGTTCGTAAGACGTATATATATGACGAAAACAGTCAAAGGGTTAATTATAAAAACCAGGGGGTCCACTGTGACTACATGAATTTTAGCTAGCGCTTTAAGGATAAATGCAGGGGTACTCTAAACCTGCTGTAGACTCCTCTTTTAGGAAGAGACTGGTTTAGGTCAAATAAAGATCACCACCACTCGATAGACAAAGAAAATTACTGCACAGAACTTCTGAAAGGTTCTAGACTTCTCAAGAAGGAAAAGAAATGCTGGCTAGAAACCCTGAAAACATAATTCGAGGCATCATACTATGTCCAGGAGAAAGGAAAAGTCATCAGCCAAATTTACTGTTACCCAAAATCCTGCACATTTCCTTTCATATAAAATGTGCTGCAAAGAATGCTTTATATTGGGCCTTTATTTAAGGAAGTTGGAACTTTCATTGATGGCACCAAATAAATACTAAGTAAAACTTTTAAACAGTGTGGGTTATTAAGCACAGAGTGATGGAGGCTTGGTTCTTTGTATACTATACTTGAGAGACACACTACCTAACCTGTCATTTAAAAGACCAAATTACTGATGATTTCATATGATTGGATGCTGCCAACATTTCTGACAGGAACCTAACCCCCACTTGACTCTGAAGACGTTATTGATGGCATATTTTTACACCTTGCCTCATGCCCATTAAACTCTAGAAAAAATTTCCTCATTCTATTGTCTAGTTTTAATTATTCATCAACAAGCCTAACTATTCTAAACACAGGCATCATTGCACATTCTTTATAAACAACTGACAGCCTCAATCTTTAAAAGTGGTAGTAAAGATTGGGTCATGGACCGGGCTGCAGGGGTGTTGACCCCCGAACACACACAAGTTATACAGTGGTCCCTCGGTTTTCGTGCATCTCCAAACTCAAACATTTATGTAAGTGTATTTTCGTAAATGCTGCTGCAAGTGTATTTTTGAGGGTCTGAAATAGTCTAACCTACGTGACATTATTTCTTAAGGAAGTAAATTCGTTCGGTAATGGCGCTTGAGCAGCATTCTGGAACGAATTCTCGGCGAAAACCAAGGGACCACTGTCCTCCAGATATAGCCTCTGTCAGGGGAACGCCTTCCACCTGAACAAAAAAATTAATGGAAAAATAAATAAATAAAAAATAAAGACTCTTGGGTAAGGAATATAAGAAGATTTTTCTGAGTTTTACTTAAAATAGATAAAAAAAAAGAAATAGGCCGTTGTGGTTCTGGCAGGATGTAGAGTAGGAGAATATAAGGCCCAGGATAGGTCTCAGGTGTAGACGAGATGGTGGAAGGTTATCCTGGGCAGATGTTAGGGATTCTCCTATGCCACTTGGTCGAGGTAAGTAAGAAGACGTGGAAGCGGATGAGTAGACAAAAGTAGCTAAGTCAGATAGACGTACATCTTGCTCCTTTAACCCTTTGACTGTCGCAAGCCCCAATCCTGAGTGCTCTCCTGTTGTCACAAAATATTTGAAAAAAAAAATTATATTTTCTTATCAAAATGTTAATATTATTTTTCTGATTGTTTTCATCCTAAATTTTTTTTTTGCGATCAATACTTACTGAGATATGGAGGCGTAAAGTTGGCAGAAAATGAGCCGCGTATGGCAACAGCGGTGCATGCCGCTCACCGGTACACTTATATTTACTCCCATTCGAAGATTTCTTGTATTTTCCAATATTTCTTTTTTCCAAGTAACTTATGTGGCCTGTGAGACCAAAGTAAGGTGCTGTGTACATATATACACTGGTTGTATGCAACACAATAACTGCACAAACATTATTATCATTATATTGTTTACAGAACTTGTTTACACAAACCAACAATGCAAAAAAATTTTTATTACTATTGTTCTATAATATATATACACATATATAATGACTGGACACTTTCCATCAACTTCCCTTAGCACTTGAAGCTGTGTGTGTGTGTGGACATCTAAATTGCCGAGTCAGGGTAAGGCAGCTGTCAAAATGACATATACCATTACTCACCACCCTCACTGCTGTCAACCTGTCAACACAAAAGGGGACCCATGTCTTCTTCCCCACAACCTCCTTCCTAGCTTCCTTTCTTCCTTCATTCCTTCCTTTCTTACTTATTTCCTTCCTTCCTTCCTTCCTCTCATCTCTTCCTTCCTGCCTTCCTTTCTTCCTTCATTCCTTCCTTATTTTCTTCCATCCTTTCTTCTTTTGTTCCTTCCTTCCTCTCATCTCTCCTTCCTTTCTTCCTTTCTTCTTTCCTTCCTTCCTTTCCTCCTCCTTTCCTTCCTTTAATCTCTTCTTTCCTTTTATCTCTTCTTTCCTTCCTCTCATCTCTTCCTTACTTTTTCTTTCTTCCTTCCTTCCTTCTGGTATTCTGGGCATTGCTTTCGGTCACAAACTCCTCAAAACCATGAAATTCATCTTCAGAAACACTTCATCTGTGTTAGAGCTATCACTGGGGAAGAGAGGAGTCCCAGATTCGCCGGGGAGTCAGGTACAGTGGTACCTCGAGTTACGATATTTTTTCGTTCGAGAATGCTGTTCAAGTGCCATTACCAAACGAATTTATCCCCATAAGGAATAATGTAAAATAGACTAGTCCTTTTACACCCCCAAAAATATACTTACAAAAGCATTTAAAAAAATAAACTTACATAAAAGGGCCATTTTGGGGACCATCGTAACTCGAGGTACCACTGTATTTCTTACGGCTAGGCATGCTGAACATGGACTACTGAAATGGCTTTCCCACAATGCACCACTGGTTGCCTGATTTTTTTTATACTGCGCACACTGACCACACAGACCCATTCTCTCACATGTGGGCCTACCAGCTTTCTCCCACTTGATTTGAGGCCGCTAGAATTTAGGCGCATAGATACGTCCGAAACAGTGGCTCGTAAGATGTATATATACGACCGAAACAGTCAAAGGGTTAAATCTCGCCGTCTGTACGGGCTGACCAGGCCAGCAGCAGAGCTGATCTGGAGAAGAGTGGAGGTGAAGTGACTCTCCCAGTTTCACTCCACACGAGCCTGGCCCATGGCCGGGCTCAGAGAGTAGATACTCTCGAAACTCTTCAAAGGTAAGGTTACTACTACCAGGAGTAGTAACTAAAACACTACAGACAACCAGGAAGGGGGGGGGGGGGGTTCTACATCAGCCCGCTAGATGGAAGCACGGGCTGAACTCTCGAATGATCCCCGGCTGACTGAATAGCCTTAACCCCCAATTTTACTCCACTTTTCCCTCACACCTCACTTGCAAAGGTGGCAGTAAGAAAGTAAAAAAAATCAAACTGCCACTTTGGACTGAGGGTTGTGTACATCTAAAGAATTGGACTTTTGCTCCCCTTGCTTGGATCAAACGTGAATACCTTCCACTCCCTCAGGTGCTGTATGACTCCCTACGGGTTTGCACCCCTCCCCCATGAATGTAATAATTAGGTATGAGTAAACATATTATTGACAATAGGGTTTTCTTTTAAACTATTCAGTTAATTCATCATATTTGAGCCCTCAGTCATATCACTACATTATTGTTTAAAAAAAAAAATTACCTAGCTTTCACCTTTTGCTTTCAAATTTGATTGACTATATTTTGATCTCTACAGGGCACACGGATGAAGAAGCACGAAGAACTGGAAACTCCAACATTCACCACATCCATACCTGCCAGCATCCATGCTTAAGTTCCACATTCAAACAGTCTCATCAGCCAAACTTTGGCACTCACTGTTGTGGCTGTCTGTGAAAAAAATGTAAATTGGTGAAAGGTACTACTAACATGGCCTTGCTCGATACTAAAGTCAAGCAATGCAGGTGACCTCTTGGCAATACACACCTCAGATCTCTTATTGTATCTAATGAAACTATATTGATTTGTCTAATTGCTGTAATGTATTTATCATATGGTACTGTACTACTGTACTATATTTTAAATAGTTGTATTTAAATAGCTTTGTTCACTCTGATTAAATAATTATAAATCAGTATCATTTGGATAGGTTAAATAAGAGCACAGTATTTGAGAGCATGGTTTAGTTGTTAATGCTACCTCCCATCAAGACAAGTCCATATATGGACAAATCAGAAAATGTTAGCATTATACTCGGGGTCTCGTTGGACCTAAATTATCACTTCATAATATTTTCCTTCATATAATACAGGTAAAATGAAAAGTTTTACAAACTACATTACCAAAGTTGTCTTAATCTTTCATCAGATTCCTCCGTTTCATTCTTTGGATTTGCAACTTCGCTTTTCCATTGTGTAAATAAAACTCTCAATTAGCAATGTCAGAGAGAAGACTGCTTCCTGTAAAATAATAGTTTTTTACACAAAGAAGACTAGATGTTGAGAAATAGCATGTCTTTTTTGTACTTGGACAGTCCGATGTGTTACTTAAGGCTTCTCTAGTAGTATAAGGCAAATTATTAAATCTCTTGGGAGACTTTGGAATCATACCTCAAATACTGTATTTAGAAATGGAGTACTTTTTCAAACAAAAAAGTATGATGTGAAGGATTGTAATTTTATGTTTGCATGGCCAGTTAATTGAACTTTGGTTCACGAGAGTTTCTAGATACACAGGTATGTGCCGATTCCTTGTGATGTACAAAAGCAAGGGCGGAGAAAAACAGTCTTGCAGTATAGTTGTAAGTTCTGCATTTTTGTTTTTAATTTCCAGGTCACAACATTTTGGGAAATACTTCTGGAAAATCTGTATATTTTCTTAATTTGAAAATATTTCCCAAGATTAAGATAAGCAATTACAGTACTACAAGCCTGCCACTTATTGTAAATCAGAAGTTTGTTACCATTATTAATGTAGCTTAAATAGACAAAACATAGAGCAAATCTTCTGAGACTGCTTTTTTTTTTCTGTGCAACATTCTCCTTGTACAGGCAAAACATTGTCTCAATAAAGGTTTTGCTTTGCATTTGTGTCTACTTCAACTATTGTGTTGGCTGGATGCCATCTCTCTCCATTATTAATGTAGTTAACATGATTACAAGTGAACTTATAATGAATATAAATGCCTTCTTATTGTTTAAGCTTTTTAGAGGCAAGCATTTTACTGCTTTGAAGGTCACAATGATCTTTAAAAATTCATTCCCTCGTATGGGATCATCATGAAAAAAAGGTAAAATAATTGAAATAGTCCTAGGAACTTGATAAGTGAAAGATATTTTCTTTGTCAAGTTTTCAGCATATGCCCAGCATTATTGTAATCCCCTAAAAAGCGCTAAACCTGTTTGGGTCAATCAGCGCCACAGCTTGTACCCATCAACAATCTTTTGATAAAGCTGTCTATGGCCATGAGTGTTGTTGTCTTAATGGCTCTTGATTGATTTTTACAAATTTTTTAAAGATAATATTGGAAAATAAACTTTAAAGAAATGGGAATTTGAGTTTTATTTTATCCTATTCTAGGAATCAATAAGTGCATCTCTTCCTCTTTAAGGGGGGCTCCTTGACGAGGTAAAGAGGCTATCGGTCTGAGGAATTGGACCTCTTGGTCTTCTTCCTCAGACCGAACCTAATTACCCCCCAATCCCCCCTCCCTTTTCCCATCTTCCCCCCTCTTTAAGGGGGGCTCCTTGTCGTGGTAAAGAGGCTATCGGTCTGAGGAATTGGACCTCTTGGTCTTCTTCCTCAGACCGAACCTAATTACCCCCCAATCCCCCCTCCCTTTTCCCATCTTCCCCATCCTCCCTTTTCCCTTTCCTCCTCCTCCTCATCCTCCCTTATTTCCTTCCAGTTTTACCCTGGGAGCTTCTCTCCTCAGGCATTCTAGTTCCTAGGTAGGGGGAAGGGTATCGTAGTCCATCCCATTCCGTTGAGGTCCTTGGCGGTGGTGTAGTTTGCCGTGGAATCTGGATCGCCTGGGGATGTCCCGATCCCTCTCCGGTCACCCGGAGGGTGGCTTTGGGTATCTTTCGGGCGACGGGTGTATCTCTGGAGGCCACCTTTCGGATTCTGGGGGTGGTGGCCGAAGGCGGTATGCTTTGTGGCGGATATCCGGCCGCCCTTTCTTTTGTCCGCCGAGATGGCTCGGTGGATGTGAGGTTGCTATCCCGGATTGCTGGTTTACTGGCATGAAGGGTAGGGTATGGCACGGGTTCCATGCAGCATCTGCACTACTTGCGGTGTTGAGGTCCTCTTGGGCACGGAGGGGATTTGCGCTCCCTTTCATTCCTCCTAGGACCTATTCCTCCACGTTCCCCCCTTTTTTTATTCTTGTTTTTATTTTTATTTTATTTTCATTTTTTTTTTTTTTTAATAAAAAAAAAGAAGTAACCTAACCATGGCTGACCCAATCCATGAACCCACTACCCCGGGCCCCTTCCTGATACGCACCCAGTACTGACCCTGCCTCGTTAACGGACAAC
>WNWK01002679.1:0-15000 GCA_009830355.1 Cherax destructor
GGTGCATGGTGGGTAGAGTACCTTGCTTGTGTGGAGGGTAGTAGTGGTGCATGGTGGGTAGACAGTACATTGCTTGTGTGGAGGGTAGTAGTGGTGCATGGTGGTTAGACTACCTTGCTTGTGTGGAGGGTAGTAGTGGTGCATGGTGGGTAGACAGTACCTTGCTTGTGTGGAGGGTAGTAGTCTTGCATGGTGGGTAGACAGTACATTGCTTGTGTGGAGGGTAGTAGTGGTGCATGGTGGGTAGACTACCTTGCTTGTGTGGAGAGTAGTAGTGGTGCATGGTGGGTAGAGAGTACCTTGCTTGTGTGGAGGGTAGTAGTGGTGCATGGTGGGTAGAGAGTACCTTGCTTGTGTGGAGGGTAGTAGTGGTGCATGGTGGGTAGACAGTACCTTGCTTGTGTGGAGGGTAGTAGTGGTGCATGGTGGGTAGACAGTACATTGCTTGTGTGGAGGGTAGTAGTGGTGCATGGTGGGTAGAGAGTACCTTGCTTGTGTGGAGGGTAGTAGTGGTGCATGGTGGGTAGACAGTACCTTGCTTGTGTGGAGGGTAGTAGTGGTGCATGGTGGGTAGAGAGTACCTTGCTTGTGTGGAGGGTAGTAGTGGTGCATGGTGGGTAGACAGTACCTTGCTTGTGTGGAGGGTAGTAGTGGTACTGTGTGTTACGTTGGGTGATGGTGAGCATTGGTCTCACTACACACACCTCGCACCCACCTCCTTGGCTCTCACTGTGACCCATCCTCACACTCTTGCTGCTCGTTTACACCTCACTGTATATTAAATAAACATTATTTTCACTCAGATTGGCATTGAGATTGAAAATCCAATAAATATGTAAAAACACTCTGTAGAGACCTTAGCTGAGACAAACTGTCGCTTGACGATCAAGCTTTTTCAAGTCTGTATAAAGAAGATGGTAAACATAGTGAGGAGAATAGTGATGTGCGAACCTCTCTATGCCAGGTCAGGAAGGTGATATGTGCTGGGCACCTTGTAAACCAAGGGTCATGCCAACTGACAAACTGGAATTTTCTCAGGATTCTGTGTGATGGTATCTATTTTGATGAATGAGAATCCAAGATATGTTTGTCTGTCCCTGTCTTCTCCTTGGATAACCCTGATAGTCCCTGCAACATCACTGCAATAACCCTGCTAGTCCCTGCAACATCACTGCCATAACCCTGCTAGTCCCTGCAACATCACTGCCACCGTCACCTCCACCACTGTCAAAACACTGTCCACACTTGAATAAAAACCCAAATGAGCTCAGACTAAGTCGCAATAAACGACTGTTAATGAATAAATACAAGGATGGACGGGAGTTTCGACTGCTGGGCCTGTCAGTTTAAAGACCAGGTTCGAGCCTTCCGTCCATCCTTCTTTTTATTCGTAAACCCAAATATTCTTACTGAACTAAGAACCCCAACAGCTCGTATATTTCACAGGGCAACATAGCCTAACAAAACAGGTACTTAAAAGGAGGAAATGCTTTGAATCAGCTCTTATCCATATCCAGAAAAAAGAAAGTGTCCAGTTAGGTGCTGGACATCTCTCACATAATAAGATTCGCACCTCACGACTCCTTATCATTCATTCTCCCCACTGTAAGTACCTTTGCTAATCATGTATTCTCTATAGACTTGAAAACGCTGGTCTCTAAGTGAAACATAGTCTCAATATACATTTCCATTTTGCCGTACTATTTTTCTAATCAAAAAACAATTGAAACAATACAGAAACATAATATAAATTAAGTTAATATTATTGATTTATCATTTCATGGAAAGGACATTTATAAAGAAGCAAATTCAACATTAACATTAGCAAATTATAACTAAAGATTAACTTCAACAAAACATACAATATAAACCAAATAAATCATATTTAGACTACATACATTAGATTAAGTATGAAATTTTGTCACAACACGTAGGTGCTGCAGCCTTTGTCACAACACGTAGGTGCTGCAGCCTTTGTCACAACACGTAGGTGCTGCAGCCTTTGTCACAACACGTAGGTGCAGCAGCCTTTGTCACAACACGTAGGTGCTGCAGCCTTTGTCACAACACGTAGGTGCTGCAGCCTTTGTCACAACACGTAGGTGCTGCAGCCTTTGTCACAACAGTAGGTGCTGCAGCCTTTGTCACAACACGTAGGTGCTGCAGCCTTTGTCACAACACGTAGGTGCTGCAGCCTTTGTCACAACACGTAGGTGCAGCAGCCTTTGTCACAACACGTAGGTGCTGCAGCCTTTGTCACAACACGTAGGTGCTGCAGCCTTTGTCACAACACGTAGGTGCTGCAGCCTTTGTCACAACACGTAGGTGCAGCAGCCTTTGTCACAACACGTAGGTGCTGCAGCCTTTGTCACAACACGTAGGTGCTGCAGCCTTTGTCACAACACGTAGGTGCTGCAGCCTTTGTCACAACACGTAGGTGCTGCAGCCTTTGCTATAATTTGATCTTCACTACAGGATAGGTAGAGTAGTAGCAACAACTGTCTTTATACTGCTCTAATGATCATCTATAAAGGTTACTTAAAATGCTCAATTACGTACCTAGAGACATATATATATATATATATATATATATATATAGGATGGGGTCCACCTCTGGTGTACATTGTGGGACCCATAGCCTCGGAGAAGTGGATAAAAAGGCTTCAATGAAGAATATTTAGATTTCTTTCTGAAGCCATTTGAATATTCCACTTCCCTTACCACCCCATCTTTTGGTTGTGTATAAACTTTATTACACACACACACACACACACACACACACACATATATATATATATATATATATATATATATATATATATATATATATATATATATATATATATTTCTGTCATCGTGTTTGGCCTCCTGTGGATTAGTCAAGAGGATTGTCCCTGAACGTTTGAGAGGTGTGGTGGGAGCTCAAGACCCCAAGTTCATTGAAGCAGCAGTGCAGTGGGACATCCTGGCAGACTCTTCCAGTAGACCAGCTCCTCCCAAAGAGCACAAACAGTCCCACTGGGACAAACCGATCATGGAAAAAATTTCCAACACAATGCTCACCAACGCTTCAGGAAAGGACAAAGCTCGTCTCCTAGCGGTGAAGGCACCACACTCAGGAGATTTCCTTCTTGCTGTTCCCAATTCCTCTCTGGGCACTCGACTCGACCCACAGGCCATTCGGATTGGTGTTGCTCTTCGCCTAGCCGCCCCCATACTCACCGAACATAGGTGTATTTGCGGCAGGGCGACGGCTGATCAATTCGGACTTCATGGTCTAGTGTGTCACACATCAGAAGGGAAGTATGCTAGACATGAGGAGGTCAATGACATCATAAAGAGAAGCCTCGCCACAGCCCGTTGACCAGCTCAACGGGAACCCCAAGTGCAGAGGTCTGATGGAAGTCAAAAGCGTCCTGATGGAGCCACCATGCTACCCTGGAAGGATGGTAAGCAGATTGCTTGGGACTACACCTGTGCTGCCACATTGGCAGACACCTACCTGCCACACTCCTTAGCCAAAGGGGGTGGAGCTGCCAGCCACAGGGAGACCCAGAAGACCCGCAAATATGAAGACCTTCCCTCTTGCTATAACTTCATCCCAATAGGGTCGGAGACCCATGGAGCATGGGGCAAGTGTGCTCTAAAGTTTCTCAAGGAGCTGGGTGGAAAACTCATCATAGAAACCAAGGACCACAGGGCGACCAGCTTCCTCTTTCAGAGACTCAGTGTTGCGATCCAGAGGGAAATGCCTGCAGTATTCTGGGCACGCGGCCCACTGCCGGGGAGTTGGACGAAGTATTTGACATGTAGCTCTGAGTTGTTATCTATGTTGTTTTACTCCCAATTGTATTTTGTCTTGAAATAAAGTTTATATATATATATATATATATATATATATATATATATATATATATATAAAGATCACATAAACAGGTGATATAAAATATGCAAAAAGATCACTATGAAAAAATATGAAACATAGAATAATTCAGCGTTCTGACTACTCACATTATCAAGGAACTAGATAGTTCATTGATAATGTGAGTAGTCACGAAAGCTCTTGAATTCTTCTATTTTTCATAGTGGTTGTTTGCATATATATATATATATATATATATATATATATATATATATATATATATATATATATATATATATATATATATATATATATATATATTATATATATATATATATATATATATATATATATATATATATATATATATATATATTATATATATATATATATATATATATATATATATATATATGTCGTGCCGATTAGGTAAAACTTGCAATTTTGGCTTAAATAGCAACGCTCATCTTGCCATAGATGTTTTATTGTTTTATTGAAATTGCTGTTAACAGTTTCTAAGGGATTCTAAAATACAGGAGAAAGAAGCATTCAAAATATTGAGAAACAAAAAATACTCCTTTTATCAAGCTATTCCATCAGAATGGCAACATAGTATGTTGGATCATTGCTATAATAAACTCAGAAAAAATTGTAATAATCTCAAAAACAAACTACAAAGAAAATTTGATAATTTAACTGAAAATAGTGATTGGACAAAGCACGCTAATAACAATTAACTTATCAGATGAAATATTAGATAAAAATACAACTGTTGCTCTTGGTTTCGGTTTAAGTTTTGCAACTTCAAAAAAACTTAATAATGTTGAAATTGCAAAAGCCTTCTGTAATTTAGAAAAATCCTCTGATTTATCCACTGATGAAATTAATATTAGTAAGGGGATGGTATATAGCTCAATGTTAAAACAAAATATTCCCAATTGCCCTCAAAGATTTTTTAAGTCTTATGATTCACTTTTGAATAATAAAAAATTGCGCCTTACTAAAGCAGATAAAATAAATGCAATAGTAATTATGAAAGAAACCGATTACCAAGATAAAATGAATAACCTCCTAGATGACTTTGAAACCTATTCTAAACTTAGAAAGAATCCCTTAGAAACTGTTAACACCATTTTCAATAAAACAATAAAACATCTATTGAAGGGCAAAGATGAATTAATTAAAAAATTTACTTCCACCAATCCATCTTTACCTCATATGTATGGATTAATAAAAACACACAAACCTGGTAATCCTTTTAGACCAATTATTAGCTCCATAGTTTCAGTTTTTTTATAAATTATCTAAATGGCTTGTTGATATTTTGAGCCCAATTGTTGGAAAAAAATTTCCAACAAAATTTGTAAATTTTTGAAGTGTTGATTCTCTGCCTTGTGATCCTAGTGTTGTCTACATCAGGGGAATTTTTTATAAATTTCCTGTAGTGTAATGGTAATAATAATAATGATATAATAGTGTTAACATAACGTAGTGTAATTATGTAGTGTTTATGTGATTTTAAAATATGTCAAGTCACAAAATAACCAACATTCAGGGGAGTTAGCGAGAGATAATGTGTTGTTCTAATGAGTGATGTTAATTGAATCGTGACTAATGATAGCTGATAGGAATAATATCAGCGTAAATTTGGTTCTGGAAAATGAGTTAATGTGAAGAGCATCTGGAATAATATCGATGTATACTGTAAATGTCAGATTAAGGCGGATAATAATAGAAAATTGAGGCACAGGTTGACAGGATCAATATTAGTTGCCTGCGCTTAGGGAGGCGTTAGGATGTTAAGCCCAAGAAATAGTTGGGTAAGTGTATTAATTTTTATGCATATTTATGTTGCAATAATTATAACATTTAATAATAATTTTGTACAGTCCACACATAATTTGCCAGCATTAGTGACTTATTTTTTTCTAGCAATTATTCAGGAAATATATGTTCCTAATTTAAGGTTCAGACAATATGAGTTTTAGGATGTTGAGAAGGTGGGCACTGAAGGAGGGTCAGTGATGCAATCCACTGTTCCGAGGTACATCAATATCAGTAAATGTATTCTATTTTTTGATGTGCCAGAGTTCTGCCCACTTATGTGTGTGTGAGTTAATTCAGGATTGTAGCTGTAATATTCAACACATAATTTCTCACAATATGTTTAAGAGTTTCAGCTGGGATGCTGGTCGTATAAAGAAATCTTTTTCACTGTAACTCTTGATATATTGGTATATCTCCCTGCTGGTATGTTTTACTGAGCTCTCTTCCTCCCAATAAGCGATCACTTTTATAGACGATGAGGATACTGGAAACTATCCAGGCAACGATTTGCTTCTACAGAAGGTAATTTTAAAATCTAAGATGTGATAAAGTATCTTAAACTTCAAAATTACCTAGTTGTTGTTCAATTAAAAATTCTAATTACTACATCTGTTTTTTTTGTCTTGAAGTCATTGATTGTCCCATACCACCCCATACCACCCCAAACCTCCATTAGCCAATCAACTAAGAGGCAATAAAGTAAGATTCTAATAAAAAGATACATAGTAGAGCTGAGATCCTCAATAAGATAATATTTCGCTTGGAGAACAAGCGTTTTCAAGGCTTAATCTTAAAGCCACATGTTGTCCCAATGAAGAGTTCATCTCCCACTGCGTATATTTTTTATCAAGCATCTCCTGACATTATGGTGGGTCAAAAGATGTTGCTTAAGCATGCTCTGGCCCACTACAATTTGTTGCTCGTCTCTATGTGAAAAAGAGTCAATTAAAGAACAAAAAGGCACAATACCGTAACTGGAACAATACACAAATAACCCGCAATTAGGAGAGAGGAACTTACAACGACGTTTCGGTCCGACTTGGACCATTTACAAAGTCACACTAACAGAAGAGAGTGAGGCAGATAGTGTGTATAAGGGAAGAGGACAAGGACGGGAACAAGAGAGGGAAAAGAGGAAGTAGTGGTAGTGGTAAGGCTAGTGGTGGTGGTAGTAGTAGTAGTAGTAGGGAGAGTAGTTTAGTGGCACAAGAGAGAAAGGGGAGTTAAGGGTGAAGGGAGGCAATGGTAGCAAGAGTAGAGGAATTGAAGGGAAGATGTAGAGGAAGTAGAAGAGGAGTCAAAGTACAAGAAAGGGGAGCACTGCAGGAGAGCTAATGGCCCGCAAAGGGTTGAACCAAAAACGCAGAGGGTGGGAAAAAAACTTACAGATCAAAGAAAGAAAAAAAGGAAAAAATAGAAAAAGAGGAGAGGAGGAGAAAAAAGGATCATGTCAAGTCACGAGTGTTGTGAAGTTTGGAGCATCTGACAATGTAATGAGAAAGGAAGGAATCTACAGAGACAAAGCCAGGATTAAGATTCAAGATTCATACAAGGAAAGTTGTGTATAAGGAAGGATTCAACAAGACGGCGACTGTGAAAGTTAGACGTAGGGTAGACAGTTTTAACAAAGGACCAGTCAACAGGATGAATGCGATACCTAACAAAACAGAAAAGAGCGTTATTGGTGTCGGCAAGTCTAACACTTCTTTTGTGTTCTTTGACCTGTACTTAGCTCTGTGAAGACGTGTCTTGTGTGCTCTCTGTGAATCTGAACAAGATGTCCTCTCTTGAGCTACTCTACCAGCAGCTGAAGGAAGAACTGAGGGTAGCTAAGCTTGAGATACAGCGACTGACTGAGGAAAACAAGAGGATTCGTAGTAATCCTCCTGTTGAGAATCCTCAAGCCAAGAAAGGAACCTGGTCAGTGGCTAAAACGCATGGGACAAAGTTAAGGATCAAGAGGACAGATGGAGAGGTGGAATCAACGAAAATCCAGGAAACTGTTGTGGAAACATCTAACCGATTCTCCGTGTTACCCGATGAATGTGAGTCGACTACTGGGAACATCATGACGAACAACACCAAGAAAGGTAAGGACATTGTTCTTATTGGGGATAGTTAGATTAGGTACATGGATAGAGCCTTCTGCTTGAAAAATGGAAGTAGGAGACAGAGGGTTTGCTTTCCTGGGGCTGGGATGGAGCATATTGTTAGCTGTCTAGACGACATCATGAGAGGTAATGGGAGCAATCCTATTATCTGTCTCAGTGCTGGAGGCAGCGATGTTGGCAGACGTAGGAGTGAGGACCTGACTAGCAGGTATAGGTCAGCAATAGACATAATTAGGAAAAAGGGTGGGAACCCTGTCATATGTGGTATTTTGCCAAGGAGAGGAGTTGGAAATGAATGGTTGTCCAGGGCAATTGGTGTCAATTGCTGGTTGGACAAATACTGTAAGAAAAATGCAGTAACATTCATTGACAACTGGGACCTCTTCTATGGCAGAAATGACATGTATGCCAGGAATGGGGTTCACTTATCTAGGTCTGGGGTGGGGGCACTGGCAACTGCAGTGGAGGGAGCTGTTAGGGCTTTAAACTAGAAAAAGTTAGTGGTATGGGTTATGGGGGAAAAAACAGTGAAGTCCAAGTGTAGTAATGTTATGAATTCTAGGAGAACTAGTAATAGGCAGAATAAGGTGGATATTGGAAAGTCAGTGCCACTAGGTGACAAGGGCTGTAATAGGTATAGTGGAAAAACAGAAATGAGCAGGAAGGGTAAAGAGAAAGGGGGGTCTTTATATGTATATTACACTAATAGTCATAGTGCTAGAAATAAGATGGACGAGTTGAGATTAGTTGCTAGTGCGGGTAATATTGATGTTTTTGCAATAACTGAGACGTGGTTTAATATGAAAAATCGGGACATGTCTGCTGAATGTCACATCCAGGGTTTTAAATTGTTCCAAGTAGACAGAAGTATCGGGAAGGGGGGTGGGGTGGCACTCTATGTCCGTGATCATTTAAATTGTTGCATAAAAACGGGTATAAAGTCTGAAATAATACATACAGAGTCTGTCTGGATAGAATTTTCAGAGGGGTGTGAAAAATTGATTTTAGGCGTGATATATCGTCCTCCAAACTTAGATAGGGAACAAGGGAGATTACTTTGGGAGGAAATTGTTAAGGCCACAAAGCACGATAACGTAGTAATTCTAGGGACTTTAACTTTAGTCAGATTAATTGGAATTTCTTGACAGGGAATTTAGAATCTAACGACTTTTTAGAAGTAGTTCAGGATTGCTTTTTGAAGCAGTTTGTGACAGAACCTACAAGGGGAAATAACCTACTTGACTTGATTCTGGCAAACAAAGAATCCCTTGTTAATAATTTAGAAATTACAGAGGAACTCGGCACAAGCGACCACAAGTCAATTACTTTTAGCATTGAATGGATGTATGACAGTAGGGATAATTTAGTAACAGTCCCAGACTTTCGTTTAGCAGAGTATAATAAGCTTAGAGAACACTTATCAACTGTGGACTGGGGTAACGAAAAGAGCTATCAATATGACAGCTTTCTTAACACTATACAGGCTTCCCAAAGAACATTTATCCCGTATAAAGAAGTTAGATCAAGTAGAAATGACCCAAAATGGATGAATAATAGGCTCAAATATCTTTTAGGGCAGAAGAAAAAAAATTATAGGCGCATAAATAGAAGTGAGGGACATTAAAAAGGGTATAAGAAAAGCTAAACGGGACTATGAAATTAAAGTTAATAGGGATTCAAAAACTAACCCAAAAAGTTTTTTCCAGGTTTATAGAACAAAAGTTAGGGATAAGATAGGTCCCCTTAAAAATAACTTTGGGCATCTTACTGACAAGGAGAATGATATGTGCTCTATTTTTAATAATTATTTTCTCTCGGTTTTCACACAGGAAGACACTAATAATATTCAAGTAATTATTTTTTATAGTGTCCCTGAAGAAGATAAATTATGTAATATCACAGTCACTAGCAAAATGGTTATGAAACAAGTAGACCAACTGAAACAAAATAAATCGCCGGGTCCTGATGAGCTTTTTGCAAGGGTTCTTAAGGAATGCAAAATGGAACTCTGTGAACCAATATCTAACATTTTTAGTTTATCTCTTCAAACAGGTGTAATGTCTGATATGTAGAAGATGGCTAATGTAATTCCTATTTTTAAAGCAGAGGACAAGTCACTACCTTCAAATTACCGCCCAATAAGCCTGACCTCAATTGTAGGCAAATTACTGGAGTCAATTATAGCTGATATTATTAGAAGCCATCTAGATAACCATAATTTGATTAATGATACTCAGCATGGATTCACGAGGGGGCGTTCCTGCCTGTCTAATTTATTAACCTTCTTTAGTAAAGCTTTTGAGGCTGTTGATCATGATAAAGAATACGATATTGTTTATTTAGACTTTAGTAAGGCTTTTGATAGAGTACCGCACCAGAGACTGTTAAAGAAAGTGGCAGCTCATGGCATTGGGGGAAAAGTGCTGTCATGGATCGAGTCATGGCTCACCAATAGGAAGCAGAGAGTGTGCATAAATGGGGTTAAATCCGAGTGGGGACTTGTAACAAGTGGTGTTCCACAGGGATCAGTCTTAGGCCCGTTGTTGTTTATAATATATATCAATGACCTTGATGAGGGAATTACTAGTGATATGAGCAAATTCGCCGATGGCACGAAGATAAATAGGATAATTGATTCAAACGTAGATGTCAGGGAACTTCAGGAGGATTTAGACAAACTCAATTCGTGGTCAGAAAAGTGGCAGATGCAGTTCAATGTAGATAAATGCAAGGTTCTGAAGCTTGGGAGTGTCCATAACCCAAGCACTTATAATTTAAATAATGTAGAACTTAGCCATACAGATTTCGAAAAGGACTTGAGGTTATGGTAAGCAGAAATCTTAAACCAAGACAGCAATGCCTAAGCGTACGTAATAAGGCAAACAGATTAATGGGATTTATATCAAGAAGTGTAAGCAACATAAGTCCAGAGGTTATATTACAGCTTTATACATCGTTAGTAAGGCCTCACCTAGATTATGCAGCTCAGTTCTGGTCTCCATATTACAGAATGGATATTAATTTGTTAGAAAACATTCAGCGTAGAATGACTAAATTAATACATAGCATTAGAAATCTTCCGTATGAAGAAAGATTGAAGACCCTAAAATTACATTCACTTGTAAGACGAAGAATGAGGGGAGACATGATCGAGGTATACAAGTGGAAAATGGGTATTAACAAAGGGGATATAAATAAGGTCTTGAGGATATCTCTCCAAGAGAGAACCCGCAATAATGGATTCAAATTAGATAAGTTTAGATTTAGAAAGGATATAGGAAAGTATTGGTTTGGAAATAAGGTAGTTGATGAGTGGAACAGTCTGCCTAGTAAGGTTATTGAAGCAAGGACCTTGGGTAGTTTCAAATTTAGGTTGGATAAATTCATGAGTGAGAGTGGTTGGATTTCTTGGGTAGCATTGAAAATTGGGTTGACCAAATATTCTGTTAGTGGGATGGATTGTGAAGGACCTGCCTAGTATGGGCCAACAGGCCTGCTGCAGTGTTCCTCCTTTCTTATGTTCTTATGAGTCTGTCAGAAAGAGAATGGCCAGTCTCTCCAGAGTATTGGAGAAGACAAGAGGATCATGAAATAAAGTAGACACCAGTGACATCTATAGCGGGAGGAGAGGTACGAACTAAATTACTGCGGAGGATGTTAGTTTGGAGAAAAGTAAGTTTAATGTCTAAGAAATGTTGAGATTAGAAAGACTGGAAATATATAGAAGGCAGAAAGCAAGGGATTTAACAGGAGCAGAGAGTTTGGGAGATAAGAAAGTCCATTAAGCACGTGATAAGGCAGAGTTTATGAAATCAGAAGGTGCCCCGTGGCCTGGTGGTAAAAGCTCTCTCTTCACAAGGCAACAGTCGGAGTTCTATTCCCGGCGAAGGGGTGGAAACATCGGACGTTCCTTACACCGGTTGTCTATGTTCACCCATCAGTAAAATGGGTACCTGGATGTTAGTGGACTGGTGTGAGTCGCATCCTGGGACCAAAACTGACGTAATTTGCCCGAAATACTCTGCATAACAAGGGGCTGTTTATATAGTAGTATGTCATTGATGTCAGCTAGGACTGTATACCTTGTACATGTACTTGTAGTGAATAAACATATTATATTATTATAATTACGAAGAGTAGAAATTTCTGAGTCAATGAATAGAGGGGTCAGAAATGCGGAGTCACGGAGAAGGAGAGAAATAAGAGCACTTTTCGTGACAGAGAGAGCATGGTAAGAAAAATTATAAATGTACATACCACTGTGCAATGGCTTGCGATAAACGGAAAAAGAAAAGCCTGTAGGAGAGCGGTGAATATGTACATCAAGGAAAGGAAGCAAAGAGTTAGATTTTTATTTCAGCTTTAAATACGATGGAAGGAGCAAGATTGTTAAGAGCATCGAGAAATGTGGCCAAACAGCAGAGACGTCGTCTATATAGCGGAGCCAGAGGGCAGGGTGCACACCAAGAGTGTTAACAAGAACAGGGCATAGAGGAAAGCCCATAGCCACACCAAAGGTTTGAGAATAAAATTTACCTTGAAAAGAAAATGAGTTAGAATCTACACAAAGGCGATTAAGATCAAGAAAGACATCAATAGGAACAGAGAGATGATGCAACTTTTCATTGGCCTTCTCTCTGAGAAAATTAAGAACATAATGAAGAGGGATATTGGTGAAGAGGGACTCAACGTCAAGACTAAGCATCTTACAGGTCGGGAGACTCAACGTCAAGACTAAGCATCTTAAAGGTCGGGAGAAAGCGCACAAGTTCGATGAATTCTTCAGAATGACGGAGGTAAGCATGAAAAAAATTACCAAAAAAATGAATGAGAGTTTTGGCAAGAGAATAAGAGAGAGAACCTCTAGCAGATATGATGGGACGTAGAGAGATATCAAGTTCATGAGTTTTAGGAAGACCACAAAAATAATGGAGAGAGGGACAAATATGATAGAAACGTTGAACAAGGCCAAAGTGAAAGTTCTCTTCATGTGATCAAGAGGGTTGGCAACGAGAGGAGTGTAGGTACGTGAATCAAAGAGCAAGAGGTAATCCTAACGATCAAGGATTACTACCGAATGGTCTTTATCAGAAGAGAGGATGACAATATTGGTATTAGATTTAAGAGAAGAAAGGGGAAGTTGATAGCGTCGAGAAAGGTGGTAATTCCTAGATAACAGATATCAAGAACAGGAACGAGAGCACCACGAAAAGTGGACAGGTCAGGAAGATTCCTAACGCGAAACTAACGAAAGGAATCAAAAGAGCCACTCAGGTCAATGCCAGCGCGAGGGACCAAAACCAAGACGTTCAAGCTCATGTTGGAAGAGTGTGACAGAAGACAGATTAGTAACACAGTCAGTAAGAGATAATTTAGACCAAGTGCTGTCTCAGGCAAGACATTGAAGTTTTTTTCTGTAGTGAGAAGGTTACAGAGATCTTGTGAGAGAACAAAAGAGAGAACGTTTAGGTTGACGGAGAGTAAAGAAGGCATCATCAACTTGAGACTTAGTAAAAAAAATGAGCTGTTGAAGCAAGAAGCGAGCATAATCAGGAAAAGGAGTGCCCAAGGAGTTGAATTTGAGGAACTGGGAGAAGGAACGGGGCAAAAGTTGTTCAGCTAAGCTGATTCTTACAACGTCTGGAAGCAATAAGAGCAGCTTCATAAAAACGAAAGAGAGCTTTAAAAGAAGGAAAAACATTTAAAAAGTTGGAAGGAACAAGACGCTTACCTGCGGGGCCCATAAAGAACAAAAAGGCACAATACCGTGACTGGAACAATGCACAAAAAGAGTGATGTAGCCATAAAAGAGAGGAGCTTACGATGACGCTTCTGTCCGACTTGGACCATTTACAAAGTCACACTAAGAGAACAGAGTGAGGCAGCCAGTATATATAGGAGACCAGGACAAGGACGGAACATGAGAGGGAGTAGCAGTAGAAGAAATACTGGTAATAGAAAGTAGGAAACTGAATATCTTCTATCAAGACTAAGGTACTGAACACCTATCAAGACTAAGGTACTGAACACCTATCAAGACTAAGGTATTGAACACCTATCAAGACTAAGGTACTGAACACCTATCAAGACTAAGGTACTGAACACCTATCAAGACTAAGGTACTGAACACCTATCAAGACTAAGGTACTGAACACCTATCAAGACTAAGGTACTGAACACCTATCAAGACTAAGGTACTGAACACCTATCAAGACTAAGGTACTGAACACCTATCAAGACTAAGGTACTGAACACCTATCAAGACTAAGGTACTGAACACCTATCAAGACTAAGGTACTGAACACCTATCAAGACTAAGGTACTGAACACCTATCAAGACTAAGGTACTGAACACCTATCAAGACTGAGCGAGCAAACATCTTCTATCAAGGCCAAGAAAATGATCACCTATAAAATTCTATGGTGGCTTAGAGACTGAAGACCTTCAGTCGGTGTTTAGTTACTGAACCTTCTATCACGGATGAAGGACTGAACACCATCCATCATCGTTGAGTGACTGAACACCATCCATCATCGTTGAGGACTGAACACCATCCATCATCGTTGAGTGACTGAACACCTGAACACTTTCTATCAGGGTTGAGGAACTGAACACCTGAACACTTTCTATCAGGGTTGAGTGACTGAACACCTGAACACTTTCTATCAGGGTTGAGGAACTGAACACCTCAGAATTACCTCTCCACTTCGTCCTCCGTCTCCAGTCTTCACTGTACTGACAAAAGACATTAATTTAAGAAACGTCTTATTATTAGAGGTCCCCAGGTGTTGCACAGGTGTCTTATTATTAGAGGTTCCCAGGTGTTGCACAGGTGTCTTATTAGAGGTCCCCAGGTGTTGCACAGGTGTCTTATTATTAGGTTCCCAGGTGTTGCACAGGTGTCTTATTATTAGAGGTTCCCAGGTGTTGCACAGGTGTCTTATTATTAGAGGTCCCCAGGTGTTGCACAGGTGTCTTATTATTAGAGGTCCCCAGGTGTTGCACAGGTGTCTTATTATTAGAGGTCCCCAGGTGTTGCACAGGTGTCTTATTAGAGGTCCCCAGGTGTTGCACAGGTGTCTTATTATTAGAGGTCCCCGGGTGTTGCACAGGTGTCTTATTATTAGAGGTCCGCAGGTGTTGCACAGGTGTCTTATTATTAGAGGTCCCCAGGTGTTGCACAGGTGTCTTATTATTAG
>WNWK01002679.1:20000-135000 GCA_009830355.1 Cherax destructor
CCATACTTTTTACTGTGCCTATTACATACATAGAACACTCTATGCAAATATTAACCCACCACTCAAACTTCTCCTTACCAATTTTAACAGCACACATGACCATAACACTAGACACAGATCACTCCTCGATGTTCCCCGTGTCCACCTAACACTATGTAAAAACTCAATGCATATAAAAGGCACGAAAATTTGGAATTCATTACCTGTCATTGCCAAAGAAACCCTGCCTGTACCCCAATTCAAAACGATGCTAAAAAACCACCTTCTCACCCAAAGCTAATTGCTCCATATCAACTATTCCCAGCAAAGTAGAATAATCACTTAACGTAAAACCTGACTTTAAAGTCAATGTAATGTATGAATGAACGAATGAATGAATGTAAAACCTGTTATGAATAATACATACTTAGCTAATTATTCCCACAACACTTACATTATAATGACCACGTAAACTAACTGCAATGCAATTAATTGTTTTAAATTGTTATCTCACTCAATTAGTTGCATTGCTGCAATAAATTGCTACAATTTTTTGATATGTTCAACTTATATTCAAACTTTAAAACTTAGATATGCAACTTTACTTATTTTATAAATTATCAACCATAACTTTTTATTATTTTATTATTATTATTGCTTTAATTTGTTTCATCTGATTTAATTAATTTTATAATGAAGACAAAAGTACAAAACTATGCTCAAATTTCATAGCTTAAATACTCACCTATACTCATTGTATACTATCTACAAAAATTCTTACAATTTAGTTTTAAGTTAATTTTAAGTCTGCCCAAAATGCCCTGCATACTAGGGGCTTTTGGCATGTACACCTCATGTAATCTCAATAACCAAATGTAATTCTTTGTATCATGTCCAAATAAAAATATTATTATATTATTATTATTATTATTATTATTATTATTATTATTATTATTATTATTATTATTATTATTATTATTATTATTATTATTATTACTACTACTACTACAACTATTTTTATAATTTTCATGATTTTATTACTATTAATGTTATAATTATTAATTTTATTATTAAATGTATCACAGAAGGGAGAGAGATAAGAGGTTACCTGATTTTTACCTTTTTCTTATTTGTTCTTCCTCCAAATTTTCATAATAATTACGTTAATAAGACGAAATGGCGTCATTGGACAAGCTTCAAACTTTCGCTACTGGTCTACGGTGACCAGAACATGTTCGTTCAACTTGTGTCGTGTACACACACGCCGTGTGACCAGAGCTGGAGAGCCGAGTCCAGGATTCCATGAATGGGTGTGAGACATTTCAGAATACTCTACTGATCCTCCTTGGCTTCAAATGTATCTATCAACAAAATAATGGACGTCTCCTGCTTCTATCAACAAAATAATGGACGCCTCCTGCTTCTATCAACAAAATAATGGACGTCTCCTGCTTCTATCAACAAAATAATGGACGTCTCCTGCTTCTATCAACAAAATAATGGACGCCTCCTGCTTCTATCAACAAAATAATGGACGCCTCCTGCTTCTATCAACAAAATAATGGACGTCTCCTGCTTCTATCAACAAAATAATGGACGCCTCCTGCTTCTATCAACAAAATAATGGACGCCTCCTGCTTCTATCAACAAAATAATGGACGTCTCCTGCTTCTATCAACAAAATAATGGACGTCTCCTGCTTCTATCAACAAAATAATGGACGCCTCCTGCTTCTATCAACAAAATAATGGACGTCTCCTGCTTCTATCAACAAAATAATGGACGCCTCCTGCTTCTATCAACAAAATAATGGACGCCTCCTGCTTCTATCAACAAAATAATGGACGCCTCCTGCTTCTATCAACAAAATAATGGACGCCTCCTGCTTCTATCAACAAAATAATGGACGCCTCCTGCTTCTATCAACAAAATAATGGACGCCTCCTGCTTCTATCAACAAAATAATGGACGCCTCCTGCTTATATCAACAAAATAATGGACGTCTCCTGCTTCTATCAACAAAATAATGGACGGCTCCTGCTTCTATCAACAAAATAATGGACGCCTCCTGCTTCTATCAACAAAATAATGGATGCCTCCTGCTTCTATCAACAAAATAATGGACGTCTCCTGCTTCTATCAACAAAATAATGGACGCCTCCTGCTTCTATCAACAAAATAATGGACGCCTCCTGCTTCTATCAACAAAATAATGGACGTCTCCTGCTTCTATCAACAAAATAATGGACGCCTCCTGCTTCTATCAACAAAATAATGGACGCCTCCTGCTTCTATCAACAAAATAATGGACGTCTCCTGCTTCTATCAACAAAATAATGGACGCCTCCTGCTTCTATCAACAAAATAATGGACGTCTCCTGCTTCTATCAACAAAATAATGGACGGCTCCTGCTTCTATCAACAAAATAATGGACGCCTCCTGCTTCTATCAACAAAATAATGGACGCCTCCTGCTTCTATCAACAAAATAATGGACGTCTCCTGCTTCTATCAACAAAATAATGGACGCCTCCTGCTTCTATCAACAAAATAATGGACGCCTCCTGCTTCTATCAACAAAATAATGGACGCCCCCTGCTTCTATCAACAAAATAATGGACGCCTCCTGCTTCTATCAACAAAATAATGGACGCCTCCTGCTTCTATCAACAAAATAATGGACGCCCCTGCTTCTATCAACAAAATAATGGACGCCCCCTGCTTCTATCAACAAAATAATGGACGCCTCCTGCTTCTATCAACAAAATAATGGACGCCTCCTGCTTCTATCAACAAAATAATGGACGCCTCCTGCTTCTATCAACAAAATAATGGACGCCTCCTGCTTCTACACTGCTGATGCTCTTTTGTATACTTTACTTGTAACATCGTTTAAAATCACGTTAGGCATATTTAGGTCTTCCTCGTTTGGTCAGTTTCTGTATTTAATGACTAATGGATCTTGTGAGAGCTTGATGAGAGGAGAGAGAGAGACGTCGTCAGAGAATTCTTCATGTGCACATATGAGATACTAGTCCGGCCTACCTGCACCACACTATTACTTCATAACAATATTTACATCATTTCAATAACATTCGAGAGTAACAGAAAAGACTTTTTTTCTTCATTAAATGTTTTTATCAACGTCTCGGTGATATCATTCGCTATCATCAGGATCTATAAAAATATTACAACACTTACAAAATATAGAAGACAGATGTCATAAACAAGTAATAATATATTAAAATAAAAAAATATAGCAGAAAAAAGAGAAGAACCAATTAATGTGCTACCTAGTGGACAAATGAGGGAGGAAATAACCTGCCTATAAATCAGGGAACGGGAGCAAGTCCTAAAACTCACAGGCCAGTATGTTTACCACTGTGCCACCTGGCACTAATAAGATTCATCCAACTCGGTATATTTGTATACACCATTGGGAAGTTAGCATGGGCCACAACTGTAACCACAAATACAGGTTTTTACAAATGAATCCCACACCAGCGGGGTTGTGGCACACTCTAGCTCAAGTACCCTCAAAGCCGTCATTATGACTAACGAAATCTCTGAACTGAACTCTATAATTTTGAAATCTGGTTAATACGTTACTCTACCAATAAGTTTAAAAATCATTAGTACTCATTGAATGACCTTTAGTTTTTTAATGTAATTTTACAGTTGAAAAAGATGTAGCTAATTAAGGAACTCTTACATAATAAGCCTCTGTGTTCACATGTACTAATTTGGAAGTTAATAATTGAAATTCCAATGTGTCTTACAATGTGTCTTACAATGTGTCTTACAATGTGTCTTACAGAACCCTTGCTAAATTAACTAAACTCTTTATTTCATCTGTAAGACAACATTCCGAAACTAAAGGACATTTAGTGAGTGCAAATGATAATAAAATTGTAGGTAACTTACTAGATAAGTTACATTTTGGAATTTTAGAGAGTTAATACGTCAGGGAATTCAAGCCCCAACTTAGTGATTGTCTCGTTAGTTCCATTATTTACATTAAAATATTTATGTTTTCCTTTCTTAAAATTTTTCTTATTGTTGACCCCGACCTGACCACTGTGTAGGTAGGTATTCCTCTTCCCTTGTTGACCCCGACCTGACCACTGTGTAGGTAGGTACTCCTCCACTAATTGGTTCGTCTCTAATTTTAGTCTTTACTTTAATTATGTTTTATTTATTATTTCCTATTTATGACTTCTGTTTTTTTTTACATTTTGTTCAAGTGTTGTTTTATTATTTTTTTTACTGATCTTGATGATGGTGATAGATTTCACCGAAACGTTGATAATAAATGTATTTTATGAGAAAAGTCTTTCCTGCCACACTCATACATTACGCCAAAATTTCACACTCCATTATTAACAGTTATAGGATATAAGCAAAGAAATCATCCACTCTGCCAGACAGACACTCTCCGACAGACACTCTCCTGACAGACACTCTCCCGACAGACACTCTCCCGACAGACACTCTCCTGACAGACACTCTCCCGACAGACACTCTCCCGACAGACACTCTCCTGACAGACACTCTCCTGACAGACACTCTCCCGACAGACACTCTCCCGACAGACACTCTCCTGACAGACACTCTCCTGACAGACACTCTCCTGACAGACACTCTCCTGACAGACACTCTCCCGACAGACACTCTCCTGACAGACACTCTCCTGACAGACACTCTCCTGACAGACACTCTCCCTGACAGACACTCTCCCGACAGACACTCTCCTGACAGACACTCTCCTGACAGACACTCTCCTGACAGACACTCTCCCGACAGACACTCTCCCGACAGACACTCTCCTGACAGACACTCTCCTGACAGACACTCTCCTGACAGACACTCTCCTGACAGACACTCTCCCGACAGACACTCTCCTGACAGACACTCTCCTGACAGACACTCTCCGACAGACACTCTCCTGACAGACACTCTCCCGACAGACACTCTCCTGACAGACACTCTCCTGACAGACACTCTCCTGACAGACACTCTCCTGACAGACACTCTCCTGACAGACACTCTCCCTGACAGACACTCTCCCGACAGACACTCTCCCGACAGACACTCTCCTGACAGACCTCTCCAACTTTCTTGTCAAGATTTAAACGACCATAATTAAAATCACGTAAATAAATATAAAAACTAAGTAAATAAAAGTATCGCACACTACTGAGAAACCTGAGCCGGAGTCACTATCATCTCTTGTGAGGACTGTGATCAACTGTTTTCTTGGAGAACACTTTTAGAAGCTTGGAAGAACGATTCAGGTAGCAGCAATATGCATGTCATAGGGATGATAAATACTTGCAATATACACTGCAACTCCCACAACCATCCCGTGAACTTTACCGACGTATAAGTTCTCAAAAGAGAAAATGATTCACACAACTGCTACCAATCAAACGAAATTCCTGTTATTTCTTCATTTATTAATGAAAATACGATACCAGATATAAACCCAGATGTCCTCCAGTAAAGCCTCTTGGGGCTCAGTTCCTAGGCCTTTCGTGTATTAATGTTCTCTTGCACTACCATCCACAGAATGCATCTGGGGTGCGCAGTCAACATGCCACTTCGGCGGCATAATCTAATAATGTTGAGGTGTTGCGTCCAGGTTCACTGCAACCAGACCAGACACTCTCATCACGTAGACACTGACCCTCAAGCTGCAAGTTCTTTTTATAATATCCGCCAAGAGACAAGGCAAGTGTGTCCTGACATGGGTCTTAATCATGAAGATGACCACCAAGTGACCTTGAACCTTCTATATGTATTCCATCTTCTTCATATATCTTTATATTGGAGGTATAAAACCCCAGGGAAGGTGGTATATCTCATATATCCTGACACTCCTGTGTTTTCCATAACACTTAGAATATTCAAACATTTTCATCTAAACTCACAAATAATTAATCAACGTAATTATTGCTGAAGAATTTTAATAAAATTAAAAAAATAATATTGTATTTTCCTTTCAGTATAAATGCCCCCATACTTCTGAAAATCTCTACATCCGAGGAACTGGAGCCATGGTCTCCACCACTGCCTTCCACTTCCATAACGCAGCAAATCCTCAACAAATTTAACGCTAACAGTAAGTTGAAAAAGACTGAATTACTTCATGCTACTGTAATTCAGGTAAGAATATATTTACAATATTGCAAAACACTTAACCCTTAAATAACAACAGTTACAAAATAATAAACAGTAGCAGTTAAGACTGGACAGGTCGAGCAAGGATCAACTGGCCAGTCAGGGATACAAATGGTCCAGTCAAAGGTACAAATTGGCCAGTCAGGCGTATAAACTAGCCAGTCTGGGGTACAAATTGGCCAAATGTAAAAATTTGACGGTCAGAGAAACAAATTGGCCAGTGAGAAGTACAAATTGGCCAGTGAGAAGTACAAATTGGCCAGTGAGAAGTACAAATTGGCCAGTGAGAAGTACAAATTGGCCAGTGAGAAGTACAAATTGGCCAGTGAGAAGTACAAATTGGCCAGTCAAAGAAGCTAAAGTAGCAGTTACAAGTCAGTCATCCTACGGAGGCCATCACTACAGCACAACACATGAGCTAGATTATTATCTCTCATTACCTGGTAAGAATTACTGCCAGTGAGCTGAGTTGTGCTCACTCCCAACATGTTGTAATGATGTGTTGAGAGTACCAGTGAGTGTTGAGAGTACCAGTGAGTGTTGAGAGTACCAGTGAGTGTTGAGAGTACCAGTGAATGTTGAGAGTACCAGTGAGTGTTGAGAGTACCAGTGAGTGTTGAGAGTACCAGTGAGTGTTGAGAGTACCAGTGAGTGTTGAGAGTACCAGTGAGTGTTGAGAGTACCAGTGAGTGTTGAGAGTACCAGTGAGTATTTGATGTTGGTGTGGAGTGGTGACTGCTCAGTGTGGAAGGAGGACCACTGCAGCAGGCCTACTGGCCCATACTTGGCAGGACTTTGTCAAACCCTAACCCACTAACAAAAATATTCGCCCAACCCATTATCAGTGTTACCCATGCAATATACTTTCATAACCCTATTAACTCAAGTGCAAGTCACACTCAAATCCAACCACTCTCACTCATGCATTCATTCAATCTATATTTGAAGCTACCTAAGCTTTAAGCTTCCATGAGCGTGTTAGGTGGAGTGTTTCACTAGTGGAGGGAAGGCGAGGCAGAGCTCCACATACTTCATGAACAATTCTCTCTCATAGCAGTGAGGTCTTTCATTCTGTCCTCAACAATGACTCCATCGCCTTTATCTGTTCATCTGGTCATGGACGTGGCAGCGGGGGCGTTGACCCGCGGAACACCCTACAGGTAACACGTGGGTATCTTTATTTGAAGGGGTGTCGCCATCCACTTGCTTTATTCATTAATAAAGAAGTAACTTGAAAGTGTTGAAATGGGAGATAGTTGACGGTGAGGCAAAAATAACAAATATTAGATAAATAACGATAAATTGACATAGGTCGGAAATAATTCTGCAAATCGCACTCCTGCGACGCGCGACGCCACCAGAAAACGCTAAGCCTCTGCTTCAGACGCATAATACACACACAACCCGCACATATAAAAGGAGAGGAGTCGTAGCTCCTCTCTTTTTATATGTGCGGGTTGTGTGTGTATTGTTCCAGTCACGGTATTGTGCCTTTTTTGTTAATTGAGACGCATAAACCTGTGCCACATTTCAACTGTTGAAGTATTGCAAACAAGTGCAACAACTGCGTATCTTTATTCTGTAGACGTTTCACCAACGAGCGGCTTTATCAACACAATACAGAGGGTGAAGATGAGGACTAAGAGCAGGTGTTGAGAACCGTAGTCAAGACTGTGGTTCTCCACACCTGCTGCTAGACTGTGGTTCTCAACACCTGCTGCTAGACTGTGGTTCTCCACACCTGCTGCTAGACTGTGGTTCTCAACACCTGCTGCTAGACTGTGGTTCTCAACACCTGCTGCTAGACTGTGGTTCTCAACACTTGCTGCTAGACTGTGGTTCTCAACACCTGCTGCTAGACTGTTGTTCTCCACACCTGCTGCTAGACTGTGGTTCTCAACACCTGCTGCTAGACTGTTGTTCTCAACACCTGCTGCTAGACTGTTGTTCTCAACACCTGCTGCTAGACTGTTGTTCTCAACACCTGCTGCTAGACTGTGGTTCTCAACACCTGCTGCTAGACTGTGGTTCTCAACACCTGCTGCTAGACTGTGGTTCTCAACACCTGCTGCTAGACTGTGGTTCTCAACACCTGCTGCTAGACTGTGGTTCTCAACACCTGCTGCTAGACTGTGGTTCCCAACACCTGCTGCTAGACTGTGGTTCTCCACACCTGCTGCTAGACTGTGGTTCTCAACACCTGCTGCTAGACAGTGGTTCTCAACACCTGCTGCTAGACTGCGGTTCTCAACACCTGCTGCTAGACTGCGGTTCTCCACACCTGCTGCTAGACTGTGGTTCTCAACACCTGCTGCTAGACTGTGGTTCTCAACACCTGCTGCTAGACTGTGGTTCTCAACACCTGCTTCTAGACTGTGGTTCTCAACACCTGCTGCTAGACTGTGGCTCTCCACACCTGCTGCTAGACTGTGTTTCTCAACACCTGCTGCTAGACTGTGGTTCTCAACACTTGCTGCTAGACTGTTGTTCTCAACACCTGCTGCTAGACTGTTGTTCTCAACACTTGCTGCTAGACTGTGTTTCTCAACACCTGCTGCTAGACTGTGGTTCTCAACACTTGCTGCTAGACTGTGGTTCTCAACACCTGCTGCTAGACTGTTGTTCTCAACACTTGCTGCTAGACTGTGGTTCTCAACACCTGCTGCTAGACTGTGGTTCTCAACACCTGCTGCTAGACTGTGGTTCTCAACACCTGCTGCTAGACTGTGGTTCTCAACACCTGCTGCTAGACTGTGGTTCTCAACACCTGCTGCTAGACTGTGGTTCTCCACACCTGCTGCTAGACTGTGGTTCTCAACACCTGCTGCTAGACTGTGGTTCTCACACCTGCTGCTAGACTGTGTTTCTCAACACCTGCTGCTAGACTGTGGTTCTCAACACCTGCTGCTAGACTGTGGTTCTCAACACCTGCTGCTAGACTGTGGTTCTCAACACCTGCTGCTAGACTGTGGTTCTCAACACCTGCTGCTAGACTGTGGTTCTCCACACCTGCTGCTAGGCTGTGGTTCTCAACACCTGCTAGACTGTGGTTCTCCACACCTGCTGCTAGACTGTGGTTCTCAACACCTGCTAGACTGTGGTTCTCCACACCTGCTGCTAGACTGTGGTTCTCAACACCTGCTGCTAGACTGTGGTTCTCAACACCTGCTGCTAGACTGTGGTTTTCAACACCTGCTGCTAGACTGTGGTTCTCAACACCTGCTGCTAAACTGTGGTTCTCAACACCTGCTGCTAGACTGTGGTTCTCAACACCTGCTGCTAGACTGTGGTTCTCCACACCTGCTGCTAGACTGTGGTTCTCAACACCTGCTGCTAGACTGTGGTTCTCAACACCTGCTGCTAGACTGTGGTTCTCCACACCTGCTGCTAGACTGTGGTTCTTAACACCTGCTGCTAGACTGTGGTTCTCAACACTTGCTGCTAGACTGTGGTTCTCAACACCTGCTGCTAGACTGTGGTTCTCAACACCTGCTGCTAGACTGTGGTTCTCAGCACTTGCTGCTAGACTGTGGTTCTCAACACCTGCTGCTAGACTGTGGTTCTCAACACCTGCTGCTAGACTGTGGTTCTCAACACCTGCTGCTAGACTGCGGTTCTCAACACCTGCTGCTAGACTGTGGTTCTCAACACCTGCTGCTAGACTGCGGTTCTCAACACCTGCTGCTAGACTGCGGTTCTCTACATCTGCTGCTAGACTGTGGTTCTCAACACCTGCTGCTAGACTGTGGTTCTCAACACCTGCTGCTAGACTGTGGTTCTCAACACCTGCTGCTAGACTGTGGTTCTCAACACCTGCTGCTAGACTGTGGTTCTCCACACCTGCTGCTAGACTGTGGTTCTTAACACCTGCTGCTAGACTGTGGTTCTCAACACTTGCTGCTAGACTGTGGTTCTCAACACCTGCTGCTAGACTGTGGTTCTCAACACCTGCTGCTAGACTGTGGTTCTCAACACTTGCTGCTAGACTGTGGTTCTCAACACCTGCTGCTAGACTGTGGTTCTCAACACCTGCTGCTAGACTGTGGTTCTCAACACCTGCTGCTAGACTGTGGTTCTCAACACCTGCTGCTAGACTGTGGTTCTCCACACCTGCTGCTAGACTGTGGTTCTCAACACCTGCTGCTAGACTGTGGTTCTCAACACCTGCTGCTAGACTGTGGTTCTCAACACCTGCTGCTAGACTGTGGTTCCCCACACCTGCTGCTAGACTGTGGTTCTCCACACCTGCTGCTAGACTGTGGTTCTCAACACCTGCTGCTAGACTGTGGTTCTCAACACCTGCTAGACTGCGATTCTCCACACCTGCTGCTAGACTGTGGTTCTCCACACCTGCTGCTAGACTGTGGTTCTCCACACCTGCTGCTAGACTGTGGTTCTCAACACCTGCTGCTAGACTGTGGTTCTCAACACCTGCTAGACTGCGGTTCTCCACACCTGCTGCTAGACTGTGGTTCTCCACACCTGCTGCTAGACTGTGGTTCTCAACACCTGCTGCTAGACTGTGGTTCTCAACACCTGCTAGACTGCGGTTCTCCACTGGGTGGAGAATTGTCTCCATAATAAAGATACACAGTTGTTGCATTTGTGTAACACTTCAACTTATGCATCATTCATGTTGCAATATTTCAACTGTTGAAGGCTCCGTCAACAGTTTGACTGTTTTTACAACAGTCTCATGTTCACTGTGGTTTAGTCTGGGATAAAGAAATAAATCAGTCTTATAAATAAATATAAATACATAAATAAAATTTAAATGAATGAATAAGAGACTGAACTGATTAAAAATGAGTTTATTAGTTGCACTGTTTATAAGTATTTCAAGTTGCTGCGGGCCGCATGTGGCCTGCGGGCCGCAGTTTGGAGACCCCTGGGCATGGAGAGACGGAACCTAGGACCAGATTCTAGGAACAATTGACATGTACAGGAACACTATTTGCTCTATCAGCAAAGTTGTTGATTCCATACCCAGCATCCTGAAATGGCTCCCAAACTTTCAAAAACTCTCAGTAGCGTACCTTTACCTTTGAAATACCTTTGAAGAGTTTCGAGAGTTTCACTACTCTCGGAGCCCGACCATGGACTAGGCTCGTCTGGTGCTTGCCTGGTCAACCAGGCTGTTGCTGCTGGAGGCGCCCTGCCCTGCCCCACATACCCATCAAAGTCTGGTTGATCTAACACCTATTGAAGATACTTGTCCAGTTTCCTCTTGAAGGCTTCTACACTGGTTCCAGCCATGTTTCTGATATCTTTTGGTAAGATGTTGAATAGTCTGGGACCCCGGATGTTGATACAGTGCTCCCGTATTGTCTCCACCGCACCCCTGCTCCTCACTGGGTTTATTTTACATTTCCTCCCATATCTCTCACTCCAGTATGTTGTTATGACAGTGTGCAGATTTGGGACCAGACCCTCGAGTACTTTCCAGGTACATATTATCATGTATCTCTCTCTCCTCCGCTCCAATGAGTACATGTTCAAGACTTGAAGGCGTTCCCAGTAATTTAGGTGCTTTACTGACTCAATGTGATCCGTAAACGATCTCTGTATTTGTTCCAGCTCTGATATTTCTCCTGCCCTGAACGGGGCCGTCAGCACTGAGCAATATTCTAAGTGAGGGAGCACTAGCGACTTGAAGAGTGTCACCATTGTCATTGCGTATCTCAAACATTCTGAAAAGTTGTCTCCTGATTCGAGGACAACAGAGAGGAAAATTCAAGCTAATTTGACCATATTATGTACAAAACAGTGGTAAAAAAATAATTATTCCCGTTAAATTACGTTAAATAAATTTCAGTTTACCTCTTCTGAGCCACTTCAAAATATAATGCTGATGCATCGTAGGTCCAGGATAATACTCAGGATAATTCCCAGGATAATACCCAGGATAATACCCAGGATAGTATCCAGGATAATACCCAGGATAGTATCCAGGATAATACCCAGGATAGTATCCAGGATAATACCCAGGATAGTATCCAGGATAATACCCAGGATAGTATCCAGGATAATACCCAGGATAGTATCCAGGATAATACCCAGGATAATATCCAGGATAATACCAAGGGTAATACCCAGGGCAGCACACAGAATAGCACCCGGGATTGTACCAAATAGTACCAAGGATAATACCAAGGAAAGTAAACAGGATAGGATCTAGGATAGTACCCAGGATAATACCCAGGATAGTACCCAAGACAGTACCAAAGATAGCACCCATGAACGTTTATAGGGTAGTACCAAGGATAATACCAGAATAATACCCAGGATAGCAATCAGGATAATACCCAGGATAGTACCCAGGATTGTTCCCAGGATTGTACCCAAGACAGCACCCAGGATAGCAACCAGAATAGTACCCAGGATAGTACCATGGATAAGACCCAGGATAGTATCCAGGATAGCACCCAGGATAGTACCCAGGCATGTACCCATTATAGTACCCAGGATAGTATCCAGGATAGGACCTAGGATAGTACCAAGGATAGCACCCAGGATAGCACCCAGGCATGTATGTACCCAGGATAGTACCCAGGATAGTATCCAGAATAGTACCTAGGACAGTACCCAGGATAGTACACAGGATAGTATCCAGGATAAGATCCAGGATAGTACCCAGGATAACATCCAGAATAGCACCCAGGATAGCCCCAAGGAATGTACCCAGGATAGTAAACAGGATAGTACCCAGGATAGGATCCAGGATAGGATCCAGGAGAGTGCCCAGGATAGCACCCTGGGTAGCACCCAGGATAGTACCCAGAATAGCACCCAAGAAAGCACCCAGGGTAGTACCCAGAATAGTACCCAGGATAATACCCAGGGTAGTACCCACTAGTAAAATAATTAAACCTGGAATCACTGGAGTCCTTACCATTACTGGAGAATGACTCGTGTGATCGGCTTCAAATTTTGACCCGTGTTGTTGATCCAGGTTGACGCTGTTATTGTCTGCGTAAGTCAGAGTTTGACAATTTTATTGAATAGTGATATTAAACAGTATTTAATAACTAAATTATGATGCCTTTAAAACTTTAGTAATGATGTAGTCTAGAATGAGGTGAGTTACTGGTGAATGCCTTTTCTGATCGGTTCCAAACTTTCCCCGATGTTGGGCTAATTAAAAGGAAGCTTGGCGGTCACTTTGAGCTCTGAATATTTCAATTTGCACATTTTTTTAAATAAATTGTTTACCAAATAATAACAAGGGAATGCCTCTTCTGATCTGATTTGTGTTGATTCTGGGCTGTATGGGTGCCAGTTCTGGGCTGTGTGGGTGCCAGTTCTGGGCTGTGTGGGTGCCAGTTCTGGGCTGTGTGAGTGCCAGTTCTGGGCTGTGTGGGTGCCAGTTCTGGGCTGTGTGGGTGCCAGTTCACTAAATTTTTATTAACCAATTCTCCCTGGTGACCTTAACAACACCAGCTGCCATCCTCACTCCCTGGTGACCTTGACAACACCAGCTGCCAACCTCACTCTGTTTATAAACAAGATAATTTTGAAATATTTTGCTAAACAATTTATGAAATTAGATTTTCTTTACCTGGAGTATACCTGGAGAGGGTTTCGGGGGTCAACACCCCCGACGCTCGGTCTGTGACGAGGCCTCTTAGTGAATCAGGGTCTGATCAACCAAGCTGTTAATGTTGACCGCACGTAAAGCAACGTACTAACCACAGCTCGGCTGGTCAGGTACTGACTTTAGGTGCTTGTCCAGTGCCTTCTTGAAGACAGCCAGGGGTCTATTGGTAATCCCCCTTATGTATGCTGGCAGACAGTTGAGCAGTCTTGGGCCCCTGACACTTATTGTGTTGTCTCTCAGTGTACTAGTGACGCCCCTGGTTTTCATTGGGGAAATGTTGCATCTCCTGCCGAGTCTTTTGCTTTCATATGAAGTGATTTTCGTGTGCAAGTTTGTTACTAATCCCTCTAGGATTTTCCAAGTGTATATTATCATGTATGTTTCTCGCCTGCGTTCCAGGGAATACAAATCAAGGGACTTCAACAGTTCCCAGTAGTTTAAGTGCTTTGTTGAATTTATGCATGCCATGAAAGTTCTCTGTACATTCTCCAAAACTGCAATTTTGCCTGCCTTGAAAGGGGCAGTTAGTGTGCAGCAACATTCCAGCCTAGAGAGAACAAGCGATTTGAAGAGAACCATCATGGGCTTGGCGTCCCTACTTTTGAAGGTTCACATTATACATCCATTCATTTTCCCAGCAAATGTGATAAAAACATTATTGTGATCTTTGACTGCGAGATCGTCTAATATTATCCCTCCCAGGTCTTTCACATTAGTTTCTCGCTCTATTGTGTTGTTGGAATTAGATTTATACTCCGATACAATTTTAATTTCCATGTAGGAGTAATTGAAATTTCTCTTCATTGAACGTCATATTGTTTTCTGCGGCCCAATTAAGTATTTGGTTGATGTCCGCCTGGAGTCTGGCGGTGTCTTCGGTGGAAGACACTGTCATGCAAATTAGGGTGTCACCCGGAAAGGAAGACATGGCACTGTGGCTTACATCTCTCTCTTTGTCAGATATGAAGATAAGTAGCAGGATAAATCTTAATTACTTAAATGCATACTTACATATTTAGATCTTAAACGCTGGTAAATTTTATTTAGACAAGTGTTTGAATTTATTTTGGCCTGTGATTATATAATTTTTATTTATTTTTGGAAGAAACTGAGAAAATTGAAATACATTTTCATGTGATGACTTGTGAGTTCCTCATCCACTTGTGAGTTCCTCATCCACTTGTGAGTTCCTCAAACACTTGTGAGTTCCTCATCCACTTGTGAGTTCTCAAACACTTGTGAGTCCCTCAAACACTTGTGAGTCCCTCAAACACTTGTGAGTTCCTCAAACACTTGTGAGTTCCTCATCCACTTGGGAGTTCCTCATCCACTTGTGAGTTCCTCAAACACTTGTGAGTCCCTCAAACACTTGTGAGTTCCTCAAACACTTGTGAGTTCCTCAAACACTTGTGAGTTCCTCATCCACTTGTAGTTCCTCATCCACTTGTGAGTCCCTCAAACACTTGTGAGTTCCTCAAACACTTGTGAGTTCCTCATCCACTTGTAGTTCCTCATCCACTTGTGAGTCCCTCAAACACTTGTGAGTCCCTCAAACACTTGTGAGTTCCTCAAACACTTGTGAGTGATTCATCCACTTGTAGTTCCTCATTCACTTGTGAGTTCCTCATCCACTTGTGAGTTCCTCATCCACTTGTGAGTGCCTCATCCACTTGTGAGTGCCTCATCCATTTATAAGTTCCTCATCCATTTATGAGTTCCTCAAACCCTTGTGAGTTCCTCATCCACTTGTGAGTTCCTCATCCACTTGTGAGTTCCTCAAACACTTGTGAGTTCCTCATCCACATGTGAGTTCCTCAAACACTTGTGAGTTCCTCATTCACTTGTGAGTTCCTCATCCACTTGTGAGTGCCTCATCCACTTGTGAGTGCCTCATCCATTTATAAGTTCCTCATCCATTTATAAGTTACTCAAACCCTTGTGAGTTCCTCATCCACTTGTGAGTTCCTCATCCACTTGTGAGTTCCTCAACCACTTGTGAGTTCCTCATCCACTTGTGAGTTCCTCATCCATTTGTGAGTTCCTCAACCAATTATGAGTTCCTCATCCATTTATGAGTTCCTCAAACACTTGTGAGTTCCTCATCTACTTGTGAGTTCCTCATCCACTTGTAAGTTCCTCATCCACTTGTGAGTTCCTCATCCACTTGTAGCTCCTCATCCACATGTAAGTTTCCCATCCACTTGTGAGTTCCTCATCCACTTGTGAGTTCCTCATCCACTTGTGAGTTCCTCATCCATTTGTGAGTTCCTCAACCAATTATGAGTTCCTCATCCATTTATGAGTTCCTCAAACACTTGTAGCTCCTCATCCACTTGTAAGTTCACCATCCACTTGTGAGTTCCTCAACCACTTGTGAGTTCCTCATCCACTTGTAGCTCCTCATCCACTTGTAAGTTCCTCATCCACTTGTGAGTTCCTCAACCACTTGTGAGTTCCTCATCCACTTGTGAGTTCCTCATCCACTTGTAAGTTCCTCATCCACTTGTGAGTTCCTCATCCACTTGTAAGTTCCTCATCCACTTGTGCGTTCCTCATCCATTTATGAGTTCCTCAACCACATGTGAGTTCCTCAACCACTTGTGAGTTCCTCAACCACTTGTGACTTCCTCATCCACTTGTGAGTGCCTTCATCCACTTGTGAGTGCCTCATCCACGTGTGAGTGATTCATCCACTTGTAGCTCCTCATCCACTTGTAAGTTCCTCATCCACTTGTGAGTTCCTCATCCACTTGTGAGTTCCTCATCCACTTGTAAGTTCCTCATCCACTTGTGAGTTCCTCATCCATTTATGAGTTCCTCAACCACTTGTGAGTTCCTCAACCACTTGTGAGTTCCTCAACAACTTGTGAGTTCCTCAACCACTTGTGAGTTCCTCATCCACTTGTGAGTTCCTCATCCACTTGTAAGTTCCTCATCCACTTGTGAGTTTCTCATCCATTTATGAGTTCCTAAAACACTTGTGAGTTCCTCATCCACTTGTGAGTTCCTCATCCACTTGTAAGTTCCTCATCCACTTGTGAGTTCCTGATCCACTTGTAGCTCCTCATCCACTTGTAAGTTCCTCATCCACTTGTGAGTTCCTCAATCACTTGTGAGTTCCTCATCCATTTGTGAGTTCCTCATCCATTTGTGAGTTCCTCAACCATTTATGAGTTCCTCATCCACTTGTAAGTTCCTAATCTACTTGTGAGTTCCTCATCCACTTGTAGCTCCTCATCCACTTGTAAGTTCCTCATCCACTTGTGAGTTCCTCAACCACTTGTGAGTTCCTCAACCACTTGTGAGTTCCTCAACCACTTGTGAGTTCCTCAACCACTTGTGAGTTCCTCATCCACTTGTGAGTTCCTCATCCACTTGTGAGTTCCTCATCCACTTGTGAGTTCCTCATCCACTTGTGAGTTCCTCATCCACTTGTGAGTTCCTCATCCACTTGTGAGTTCCTCATCCACTTGTGAGTGCCTCATCCACTTGTGAGTTCCTCATCCACTTGTGAGTGCCTCATCCACTTGTAGCTCCTCATCCACTTGTGAGTCCTATCCACTTGTGAGTTCCTCATCCACTTGTCAGTTCCTCATCCACTTGTGAGTTCCTCATCCACTTGTGAGTTCCTCATCCACTTGTGAGTTCCTCATCCACTTGTGAGTTCCTCATCCACTTGTGAGTGCCTCATCCACTTGTGAGTTCCTCATCCACGTGTGAGTGATTCATCCACTTGTAGCTCCTCATCCACTTGTGAGTTCCTCATCCACTTGTGAGTTCCTCATCCACTTGTAGCTCCTCATCCACTTGTGAGTTCCTCATCCACTTGTGAGTTCCTTATCCACTTGTGAGTTCCTCATCCCCTTGTGAGTTCCTCATCCACTTGTGAGTGCCTCATCACTTGTGAGTTCCTCATCCACTTGTGAGTGATTCATCCACTTGTGAGCTCCTCATCCACTTGTGATGCCTATCCACTTGTGATCCTCATCCCTGCAGTTCCACATCCACTTGTGAGTGCCTCATCCACTTGTGAGTTCCTCATCCACGTGTGAGTGCCTCATCTACTTGTAGCTCCTCATCCACCTGTGAGTTCCTCATCCACTTGTGAGTTCCTCATCCACTTGTGAGTTCCTCATCCACTTGTGAGTTCCTCATTTACTTGTGAGTTCCTCATCCACTTATGAGTTCCTCATCCCCCCAATGAAAAGCAGGGGTGCCACTAGCGCGTTGAGAGACAACACAATAAGTATCAGGGGCCCAAGACTGTTCAACTGCCTCCCAGCATACATAAGGTTGATTACCAATAGACCCTTGGCTGTCTTCAAGCAGGCACTGGACAGGCACCTAAAGCCGGTGCCTGACAAGCCAGGCTGTGGTTCGTACGTTGGACTGCGTGCGGCCAGCAGTAAGAGCCTGGTTGATCAGGCTCTGATCCAACATGGGGCCTGGTCACAGACTGGGCCGCAGGGGCGTTGACCCCTGGAACTCTCTCCAGGTATACTCCAGGTAAACTCCATGTACATTATTGCCTAATTTAGCTCTGATGCAGGTAAGGGCTCTTGATCAAAGGGATGGGATCGTTTTCGCCTTGCTTGGACCGAATGCCTTCCATTTCACAAGTTCTATGAGAACTCCTACGGGTTTAACGCAATTCTCTGAACGGCATCAATCTTTAATATTTGATGTATTGATGGAAATGAAAGGTTTTGTTGGGTCTATACATTATAGGTGCAAATTTTCGTGGATTCTGAGCAATAACTGGGGAATGCATCTTCGGGTCAGCTTCAAACTTTTCGAGTTGATGTGTTTTTCCTCACCGGTAATAATCTCTTGATGTAAGGTTGTGTAAGTTATTAAGTGCCTGTTTTATTAATCAAGTTAATAAATGGCGAATGTCTCTGCTCATCAGAAGCAAGTCACAGTGTTGGACTTTGTTTGGTTATCCTGGGTTAAATAAGTCACAGTGTTGGACTTTGTTTGGTTATCCTGGGTTAAATAAGTCACAGTGTTGGACTTTGTTTGGTTATCCTGGGTTAAATAAGTCACAGTGTTGGACTTTGTTTGGTTATCCTGGGTTAAATAAGTCACAGTGTTGGACTTTGTTTGGTTATCCTGGGTGAAATAAGTCACAGTGTTGGACTTTGTTTGGTTATCCTGGGTGAAATAAGTCACAGTCTTGGACTTTGTTTGGTTATCCTGTGTTAAATAAGTCACAGTCTTGGACTTTGTTTGGTTATCCTGGGTGAAATAAGTCACGGTCTTGGACTTTGTTTGGTTATCCTGGGTTAAATAAGTCACAGTCTTGGACTTTGTTTGGTTATCCTGGGTGAAATAAGTCACAGTGTTGGACTTTGTTTGGTTATCCTGGGTGAAATAAGTCACAGTCTTGGACTTTGTTTGGTTATCCTGGGTTAAATAAGTCACAGTCTTGGACTTTGTTTGGTTATCCTGGGTGAAATAAGTCACGGTCTTGGACTTTGTTTGGTTATCCTGGGTTAAATAAGTCACAGTCTTGGACTTTGTTTGGTTATCCTGGGTGAAATAAGTCACAGTGTTGGACTTTGTTTGGTTATCCTGGGTTAAATAAGTCACAGTCTTGGACTTTGTTTGGTTATCCTGGGTGAAATAAGTCACGGTCTTGGACTTTGTTTGGTTATCCTGGGTTAAATAAGTCACAGTCTTGGACTTTGTTTGGTTATCCTGGGTGAAATAAGTCACAGTGTTGGACTTTGTTTGGTTATCCTGGGTGAAATAAGTCACAGTGTTGGACTTTGTTTGGTTATCCTGGGTGAAATAAGTCACGGTCTTGGACTTTGTTTGGTTATCCTGGGTGAAATAAGTCACAGTGTTGGACTTTGTTTGGTTGTCCTGGGTGAAATAAGTCACAGTCTTGGACTTTATTTGGTTATCCTGGGTTAAATAAGTCACAGTCTTGGACTTTGTTTGGTTATCCTGGGTTAAATAAGTCACAGTGTTGGACTTTGTTTGGTTATCCTGGGTTAAATAAGTCACAGTCTTGGACTTTGTTTGGTTATCCTGGGTGAAATAAGTCACAGTCTTGGACTTTGTTTGGTTATCCTTGGTGAAATAAGTCACAGTGTTGGACTTTGTTTGGTTATCCTTGGTGAAATAAGTCACAGTGTTGGACTTTGTTTGGTTATCTTGGGTTAAATAAGTCACAGTCTTGGACTTTGTTTGGTTATCCTGGGTGAAATAATTCAAAGTGTTGGACTTTGTTTGGTTATCCTGGGTTAAATAAGTCACAGTGTTGGACTTTGTTTGGTTATCCTGGGTTAAATAAGTCACAGTGTTGGACTTTGTTTGGTTATCCTGGGTTAAATAAGTCACAGTGTTGGACTTTGTTTGGTTATCCTGGGTGAAATAAGTCACAGTGTTGGACTTTGTTTGGTTATCCTGGGTTAAATAAGTCACAGTCTTGGACTTTGTTTGGTTATCCTGGGTTAAATAAGTCACAGTCTTGGACTTTGTTTGGTTATCCTGGGTTAAATAAGTCACGGTCTTGGACTTTGTTTAGTTATCCTGGGTGAAATAAGTCACGGTCACTGTGGTAATCCTAATTTAAAGTTACATAAAGAACTTTATTGTGTCTTTATCTTCGTTTTTTGTCTTTAATAACATTGTTAAAAAATTATATTATGTACACAAAAAATTAATAAAACTTTAACAATTATTTGTCAAATTATTTACCTACTTTGCTTACTTTCTTAAAAGCTGGTCAATCTTACTTTGATTTTTGGCCTTCGTTGGTATCAATTTGTGTTGTGTAAGTGTTGCCGCATCTGATTGTTTCAACTGTTGAGGGATGAAAGCTTCCCACTGCAACTTCTGAGTTCCTTCAATCTTATTGTGCTTGTGTATTTACGAATAGTGGTCTTTGTGAGATAATCTGAAAAGGCTTCTTCAGTTCAGCTCCAGAGCTGATGCTTCTTATTGAAAGATTTGAATTTGATCCAGGCTGTGTATGTCCTAATTTCTCATTTTTTTGAAGAAATTTAGATGTTAGTTATCATTTGATGACCTTTAAAAGTCTTTTTGAATTAACTTCAGAATCTTCGTTGCTAATATTAAACTGAGTTACAAACTTATGTCACACTCTGTTGTATACCAGTCACGTGCATCGAGGTAGAGTGGACTGGGGTTATGCAACACTGGGATTCCTTTCTTGGATCAAATGGGCACCAAAATACTCCTAGTTATTGTTACGTCGGCTTTAGATTAAGCTAGGCAGATTCAACTCACCCATATCCCCCAGGCACTCATGCACTTATTCAACCTGTTTTTAAAGTTACTCAAGATACAATGGTGTTGTGTCAGACTGGTGTTCTTTTATTAATGGTATAGAGCACCGACAAATGGATGGCTAAGATACAAGTGCAAGACTTTGGTGTATCTATTGAGATGTTTCGTTTGCTCATCCGGCTTCTTCAGTTGAGACTAAGAGGACACAGCATAAGCAGCGAAGGTGTAGTTAAGAATAAACAGAAAGATGAACAGGGGGGTTTGAACCGTGGTCCTGGGATTGGCAGGTCCATCGCTCTACCGCTATGGAGCTTCTAATAAGAAAGTTCCACAGAAGCATCTGTAATGCAACTGTCCTTTCCAACAGCTCTGGCAACCTTCACTGTAAATCTACTCTTACCTAAGAGGTGATGAGTCCATCAACTTTGTAAAAGAGGGAAGTTTAAGAAAGTCAGTCTCTCAGACTAGATGTGTTTAGTTCAATAACAATAGATTTATGAGAACGCAACCTTTTCTTCTGCCTTGCCACAGGAGACAAGACCCACTACTGGAAGAATATACCAATTAAAAAGAACGGTGTCCCGTGACCTGGTAGGCAACGCTCTCGCCTCACACACAGAGTGTTCGCAGTTCGATCCCCTGCAAGGGTGGAAACATTGGGCATGTTTTTTTTTACACCTTCTGTCCCCGTTCACCTAGCAAGCAAGTAGGTACCTGGGTGTTAGTCGACTGGTGTGGGTCGCATCCTGCGGGACACGATTTAGGACCCAAATGGAAATAAGACAGATAGTCCTTCGATAACGCACTGCCTTTCTTGAGTTATCCTGGGTGGCTAACCCTCCGGATTTAAAAATCCGAATAAAATCTTATCTTTCTTATCTTATCTAACTACAGCAAGCCTATTAACTAATGCTTCACATGGATTTAATCTTTCTTCAAGTAGAATACACCAACGTTCAGTGTTTGAAGCCGATATGAATAGTCATTCTCCAGTTATAACAGGAAAACAATAATTATAATCTATATTCCTTCATAACATAGTGAGGTGAGAGACACGGGAGATAGTGTAGAATATACGGTGTCAACACCCAGGGTCCCCGGCTCTTCAACTCGCTACCCCTAGATATCAGAAACATTGCTCGAACATTAATGGAAGCCTTCAAGAGAGAACTGTATCACTGCTTTCTATAAATCCCTGATCACTAAGGTTTTGTTGGTTATGTGAGCCTGCTGGCTGCTAGCAGCAACAGTCTAATTAATCAGGAAGTCAAGAAGAAGTCCTGGCCTCAGGTCTGGCTATGAGGACAATACTCTCGAAACCGCTTACAGGTATGTCACAAGCAAGACTTGATAAAATTTGCTAATTGGGAATAACTCAGACAAATAACAAAAATACTACTACATGGAAAGTTTGAAGCCAGCCAGCAGAGACATTCCCCAGTTATTGATAGGAGCCAATTGGCCCATCTTTTTTTAACTTTCTCAGTAAATTGGAAACAAATACGCCAATACGGTTTATATTTAGAGTTAATCTACTTATATATTAGAGGCATCGGGTGATGCATCTAATATATAAGTAGATAAACCTAAGGTAGTTGTTAATGAGTGGTTCAAACATTTCATTATCACTCAATACATGGTTCATTTGACCTAAATATTCAATTTAATCCAAAATAACAACTACCTCAGATTTATCACCTCTTGAGAAGTGCAGAGTCTGATCATTATTGAATGCTTTATACAATGTCCCATGTACTTAGTGTTTTCTCTCATATATGGGTCAAACAGGTAAACTTCTGGAAACCAGAATAACCCAACATAAATACTCAATCAGGACAGCGCAGGAGTTGAACGCTATCTTTAACCATGTTAGTTCCTGTAATCACCCACCAGGGTGGGCTGCTGCCCAGATTATTGTACCCATCAGTTCTCTCTTAGAAAGAAATATAATTGAATCTTCTCTCATGAAACATGGCAGAAAAACCGTATATATCTCAAAATATGGGTTATACAAGCTCGATAGCTATTTATTAGAGTCTATTGTACACAGTTTTAAACACTGATGCTATACAAAATCACAGGATTGCTTACTGTGCCAAGTGGCTTCATGATGGAGTGGTGGGGCTCGACCTGTGGCTGCCCACCAAAACATCGTGCTATGTCTGCAGTGAATGCTTACTTAACGTGTTTAGCTGTTACTATTCCATACATTGACAGGTACACAAGATTATGTGATAACATAGATAGTGGGATTAAAGAATATTCGAAGAAGGAAATTTGGATCATATAAATATTACCGGAATGGTATAGAAGATTCCCAAATAAGACATATTGAGAGATACTGAGAAGACTGGTAGACAATATTTAGGAATAAATGAAGAGATACTTCTGAGTACCCCTGAGATCATTCTAGAACCCCAGACCAGGTCATTTAAACAGACAGAAGAGCAAATTCAGTTATTTTCTTTTATTAATTAAAAAGGTTACACAGAATAATAGCAATCATTATGTGTAATAATCACCATGAGACATATTTTCTCAAGTCACATGACCAGTTCTAAGTTGCTAGAAAAAGATTGGTGCTGGCTGTTATATTCCATATTACTTGATTCTCCAAAACTCAGAGGCTCTCTCCTACCCCAAATGAGGGGGGGGGATGGAGGTGGTGGAGGCGACATACAAACCCTTGGTTCACATTCAGAGAGAGGCTGCGACAGGTGTCAAACCCGCACTGTTCTACTCTGAGGGGAAAACTTCTCACTCCTTCAGTTGCTGCCATGCAACTTTGCATAGCTCCTGATGACGCACTCAGAAGTGTGAAAGTACTTCATATTATATATATTATTAACACATCGGCCGTTTCCCACCAAGGCAGGGTGGTCCGAAAAAGAAAAACTTTCATCATCATTCACTTCATCACTGCCTTGCCAGAGGGGTGCTTTACACTACAGTTATAAAACTGCAACATTAACACCCCCTCCTTCAGAGTGCAGACACTGTACTTCCCATCTCCAGGAGTCAAGTCCGGCCTGCCAGTTTCCCTGAATCCCTTCATAAATGTTACTTTGCTCACACTCCAACAGCACGTCAAGTCCTAAAAACCATTTGTTTCCATTCACTCTTATCAAATACGCTCACGCATGCTTGCAGGAAGTCCAAGCCCCTCGCATACAAAATCTCCTTTACCTCCTCCCTCCAACTTTTCCTAGGCCGACCCCTACCCCACCTTCCCTCCACTAAAGATTTATACACTCTCGAAGTCATTCTACTTTGTTCCATCCTCTCTACATGTCTGAACTGCCCAAACAACCCTTCCTAAGCCCTCTGGATAATAGTTTTGGTGATCCCGCACCTTCTCCTAATTTCCAAACTACGAATTCTCTTCAGAATTCATCCTCCGTAAGCCATGCGTGTCGTAAGAGGCGACTAAAATGCCGGGAGCAAAGGGCTAGTAACCCCTTCTCCTGTATACCTTAGTAAAGTTAAAAAGAGAACCTTCTGTTTTTCTTTTTGGGCCACCCTGCCTCAGTGGGATACGGCCGGTTTCTTGAAACAAGAAGATATATATATATATATATATATATATATATATATATATATATATATATATATATATATATATATATATATATATATATATGTGTGTGTGTGTGTGTGTGTGTGTGTGTGTGTGTGTGTGTGTGTGTGTGTGTGTGTGTGTGTGTGTGTATGGGTGTCGTGCCGAATAGGAAAAAATTGGTCATTCATCAAGAACTCATTTCAAATAAAGTATTTTCTAAAGTTTTCTCTTAAAAGTTTAAAAATATTTTTTACATTTATGATAATGTAAAAATTAATAATTCTGTACCAAAAGAACCTTAAAAAACTTACCTAACCTTATTATAATACAAATAAATATATTTTAGAACAGATTACAAAAAAATTAATAATAAATAAACACAATGAAATATATTTTTTTTCATTTGGTTCAGAATGATTTTTGCGAGATTATTGCATACACAAATTTTCGCTGCCTTATTGAGCAAGAAGAACGTTGCTATTTAAGCTAAATTCGGAAGTTTTACTTATTCGTCACGACAAATATATTTATGAGAAGAAAGTGAGTGGTGCACTTGGGAGTCTATGGAGACAAAAAACTTTGTCCATGGAAGCAAAAAGGGGAATGAATGAGAGTATAGTTATACATATGCTCTTGAAACTTGGGTGGTGAATGTTGCAACAAGGAGAAGGCTGGAGGCAGTGGAGATGTCATGTCTGAGGGCAATGTGTGGTGTGAATATAATGCAGAGAATTCGGAGTTTGGAAATTAGGAGGAGGTGCGGGATTACCAAAACTATTATCCAGAGGGCTGAGCAGGGGTTGTTGAGGTGGTTCTGACATGTATAGATGATGGAATAAAATAGAATGACTTCGAGAGTATATTAATCTATAGTGTAGAGAAGGCAGGGTAAGGGTCGGCCTAGGAAAGGTTGGAGGGAGGGGGTAAAGGAGGTTTTGTGTGCGAGGGGCTTGGACTTCCAGCAAGCATGCTTGAGCATGTTAGATAAGAGTTAATAGAGACAAATGGTTTTTAGGACTCAATGTGCTGTTGGAGTGTGAGCAAGGTAACATTTATGAAGGGATTCTGGGAAACCTGTAGGCTGGACTTGAGTCCTGGAGATTGGAAGTACAGTGTCTACACTCTGAAGGAGGAGTGTTAATGTTGTAGTGTAAGAGCACCTCTGGAAAGACAGTGATGGAGTGAATGATGATGAAAGCTTTTCTTTATTGGGCTACTCTGCCTTAATGGGAGACGGCTGATATGTTAATGAATAAAAAATATATATTTATATTTATATTCTTCCTCCGTAAGCCATACGTGTCGTAAGAGGCGACAAAAATGCCGGGAACAAGGGGCTACTAACCCCTTCTGAAAAAATTACTAAGTTTAAAAGGAGAAACTTTCGTTTTTCCTTTAGGGTCACCCAGCCTCTGCGGCACACCCTGCCTCTGCGGCACACCCAGCCTCTGCGGCACACCCAGCCTCTGCGGCACACCCAGCCTCTGCGGCACACCCTGCCTCTGTGGCACACCCAGCCTCTGCGGCACACCCAGCCTCTGCGGCACACCCTGCCTCTGTGGCACACCCAGCCTCTGCGGCACACCCTGCCTCGGTGGCACACCCTGCCTCTGTGGCACACCCAGCCTCTGTGGCACACCCTGCCTCTGTGGCACACCCAGCCTCTGCGGCACACCCTGCCTCTGCGGCACACCCAGCCTCTGTGGCACACCCAGCCTCTGCGGCACACCCAGCCTCTGTGGCACACCCTGCCTCTGTGGCACACCCAGCCTCTGTGGCACACCTTGCCTCTGTGGCACACCCAGCCTCTGCGGCACACCCTGCCTCTGCGGCACACCCAGCCTCTGTGGCACACCCTGCCTCTGCGGCACACCCTGCCTCTGTGGCACACCCTGCCTCTGTGGCACACCCAGCCTCTGCGGCACACCCAGCCTCTGTGGCACACCCTGCCTCTGCGGCACACCCAGCCTCTGCGGCACACCCTGCCTCTGTGGCACACCCAGCCTCTGCGGCACACCCTGCCTCTGTGGCACACCCTGCCTCTGTGGCACACCCAGCCTCTGTGGCACACCCTGCCTCTGTGGCACACCCAGCCTCTGCGGCACACCCAGCCTCTGCGGCACACCCTGCCTCTGTGGCACACCCAGCCTCTGCGGCACACCCTGCCTCTGCGGCACACCCTGCCTCTGCGGCACACCCTGCCTCTGCGGCACACCCTGCCTCTGTGGCACACCCAGCCTCTGCGGCACACCCTGCCTCTGTGGCACACCCTGCCTCTGCGGCACACCCTGCCTCTGTGGAACACCCTGCCTCTGCGGCACACCCTGCCTCTGTGACACACCCAGCCTCTGTGGCACACCCAGCCTCTGCGGCACACCCTGCCTCTGCGGCACACCCTTCCTCTGCGGCACACGGCCGGTGGGTTGAAAGAAGATATAAATATATATGTGTCGTGCTGAATAGGTAAAACTTGCGATTTTGGCTTAAATAGCAATGATCTTCTTGCCGAATAAGGCAAACGAAAATTTGTGTATGCAATAATTTCGCAAAAATCATAAGTTATTGTAAACTTATCTAAAATATATTTAATTGCATTAGGCTAAATTAAATTGAGCTTGTTAAAATAAGATTAGGTAAGTTTTCTAAGGTTCTTTTGGTACAAAATTATTAATTTTTACATTAACATAAATTAAAAAAATGTCTTTAAAAATATGAGAAAATTTTAGAAAGAACTTTATTTTAAATGAGTTCTTGCTAAATGACCAATTTTACCTATTCGGCACGACGAAATCGAGTTACGAACATTCGGACATACGAACAGACTGCCGTATTAGTTAAATTTTCATTTGTAATACTTCCGGACCCCAAAATCTCACGCTACTGTCTCACGCTACTGTATCACGCTACTGTCTCACGCTACTGTCTCACGCTACTGTCTCACGCTACTGTCTCACGCTACTGTCTCACGCTACTGTCTCACGCTACTGTCTCACGCTACTGTCTCACGCTACTGTCTCACGCTACTGTCTCACGCTACTGTCTCACGCTACAGTCTCACGCTACTGTATCACGCTACTGTCTCACGCTACTGTCTCACGCTACTGTCTCACGTTACTGTCTCACGCTACTGTCTCACGCTACTGTCTCACGCTCTGTATCACGCTACTGTCTCACTCTGACTGTCTCACATACTGTCTCACGCTACTGTCTCACGCTACTGTCTCACACTACTGTCTCACGCTACTGTCTCACGCTACTGTCTCACGCTACTGTCTCACGCTACTGTCTCACGCTACTATCTCACTTCTGTCTCCTACTTCACTACTGTTCTCCACCTACTGTCTCCATACATCTGTCTCACATACTGTCTCACACTACTGTCTCCTCTGTCTACTTGTCTCCCTACTGCCTCTCTCACTACTGTCTCACCTACTGTCTACCTACTGTCTACGCCTGTTCGCTACTGTTCACTACTGTCCAGCTACTGTCTCACACTTCACGTCTGTCTCACGCTACTGTCTCACCTTCTCTCACTAGTCTCACTTACTGTCTCACGCTACTGTCTCCACTCTGTCTCACACTACTGTCTCCACTATGTCTCCATACTGTCTCATACTGTCTCACCTCTGTCTCACTCTACTGTCTCACGCCTGTCTCACGCTACTGTCTCACCTACTGTCTCACGCTACTGTCTCACTACGTTCACTGTCTCACGCTACTGTTCACCTACTGTCTCACCTCTGTCTCACGCTACTGTCTCACGCTATGTCTCACGCTACTGTCTACGCTACTGTCTCACTCTGTCTACCTACTGTCTCACAGCTCACTGTTCACCTCTGTCTCACGCTACTGTCTCACACTACTGTCTCACCTTATGTCCACCTCTTCCCTGTCTCACTACTGTCTCACGTCTGTTCCATACTGTCTCACTACTGTCTCACCTACTGTCTCACGCTCTGTCTCACGTCTGTCTCACACTACGTCTACCTACGTTCCCATGTCTCACGCTACTGTCTACGCTACTGTCTCCACTACTGTCTCTACGCTCACTGTCTCACTACTGTCTCACTATGTCTCACTACTGTCTCACGCTACTGTCTCACGCTCTGTCTCACGCTCTGTCTACGCTACGTCTCACTACGTCTCACTACTGTCTCACTCTGTCTCACGCTTGTCTCACGCTACTGTCCAACTACTGTTCACCTACTGTCTCTACTGTCTTTCACTACTGTCTCACGCTACTGTTCACGCATGTCTCACACTCACTTTGTCTACATACTGTCTCACACTACTGTCTCACTACTGTCTCACTACTGTCTCACACTACTGTCTCACGCTACTGTCTCACACTACTGTCTCACACTACTGTCTCACACTACTGTCTCACACTACTGTCTCACGCTACTGTCTCACACTACATGTTCACGCTACTGTCTCACGACTACTGTCTCACTTGCTCACTTGTCTCAGCTACTCCACTTGTCTCACACTACTGTCTACATACTGTCTCAGCTTGTTCAACTACTGTCTCACGCTTCGTCTCCACTCTGTTCGACCTACAGTCTAGTACTGTCTACCTACTGTCTCACACCTACTGTCTACACACTTCAGTTCTGTCTCACAGCTCTGTCTCACGCTACTGTCTCACACTCTGTCTACACATTGTCTACTACGCTCAGCTTGTCTCAAACTACTGTCTCACCTCATGTCTCACGCAGCTGTCCCACTTACGCCATGTTCTTACATACTGTCTCAACACTTCATCTGTCTCACGATACTGTCTACGACAGTCTTACGCTCATGTTCACGCCACTGTCTCACGCCATGTCTCACGTATGTCTCAGCTTCACACTTGTCTCACGCTACTGTCTCAGCTCTGTCAACCTATGTCTCTACGTACATACTGTCTCCATGTCTACATACTGTCTCAGCTTACTGTCTCAGCTACTGTCTAACTGTCTCAGCTACTGTCTCCAGCTTACTGACCCAGCTACGATACTCAGCTACTGTATCCAGCTACTGTCTCAGCTACGTAAACCTGTTCACCACGTTCACTGCAACCCAGGCCTACTGATCCACGCTACTGATCTCACGCTGTTCACATACTGTCTACGCCAGGCTTCGAACTACTGTCTCATGGCTTCTACAATCACCAGGTTCTTACTGACTCCAGCTACGAAATGTCTCACTATGTCTCAACTCAGCTGTCTCACTACTGCCATACTCTCAGCTACTGTTCCCAGGCCATTGTCTCAACTTGCCACTACGCAACACTTCTATCTACGATCTCACATACTGTCTCACCATGTCTCACCTACGTTCACGACTCACTTTACGAACTGTCTCACGCACTGTACTCAACCATTGCTTATGCAAGACAGCAGTAGAAACTGCCAGCTTCCAAACCAGTCTCTTCAGACAGCCTCTACCCAAAGCCTTTCAGACTGTACAGAAACCCAGGCTGACGAAACCCAGGCTTACGAAACCAGGCTTACGAAACCCAGGCTTACGATACTCAGGCTGACGAAACCCAGGCTTACGAAACTCGGCTGAGAAACCCAGGCTTACGAAACCAGGCTTACGAAACCAGGCTTACGAAACCAGCTTACGAAACCCAGGCTTACGAAACCCAGGCTTACGAAACCCAGGCTTACGAAACCCAGGCTTACGAAACCCAGGCTTACGAAACCCAGGCTTACGAAACCCAGGCTTACGAAACCCAGGCTTACGAAACCCAGGCTTACGAAACCAGGCTGACGAAACCCAGGCTGACGAAACCCAGGCTTACGAAACCCAGGCTTACGAAACCCAGGCTTACGAAACCCAGGCTTACGAAACCCAGGCTGACGAAACCCAGGCTGACGAAACCCAGGCTTACGAAACCAAGGTTACGAAACCCAAGCTTCGAAACCAAAGGCTTACCCAAACCCAGGCTTACGAAACCCAGGCTGACGAAACCCAGGCTTACGAAACCTAGGCTTACGAAACCAAGGCTTACGAAACCCAGGCTTACGAAACCCAGGCTGACGAAACCCAGGCTTACGAAACCTAGGCTTACGAAACCAAGGCTTACGAAACCCAGGCTTACGAAACCTAGGCTTACGAAACCAAGGCTTACGAAACCCAGGCTTACGAAACCCAGGCTGACGAAACCAAGGCTTACGAAACCCAGGCTACGAAACCCAGGCTTACGAAACCCAGGCTTACGAAACCCAGGCTTACGAAACCCAGGCTTACGAAACCCAGGCTACGAAACCCAGGCTTACGAAACCCAGGCTTACGAAACCCAGGCTGACGAAACCCAGGCTTACGAAACCCAGGCTTACGAAACCCAGGCTGACGAAACCCAGGCTTACGAAACCCAGGCTTACGAAACCCAGGCTTACGAAACCCAGGCTTACGAAACCCAGGCTGACGAAACCCAGGCTTACGAAACCCAGGCTTACGAAACTCAGGCTGACGAAACCCAGGCTTACGAAACCCAGGCTGACGAAACCCAGGCTTACGAAACCCAGGCTTACGAAACCCAGGCTGACAGACCAGGCTACGAAACCAGGCTTACGAAACCAGGCTTACGAAACCAGCTTACGAAAGCCCAGGCTTGAACAGAGAACCCAGGCTTACGAAACCCAGGCTTACGAAACCCAGGCTTACAACCAGGCTACGAACCCAGGCTGACGAAACCAGGCTACGAACCCAGGCTGACGAAACCCAGGCTACGAAACCAGGCGAAACCAGCCGACAACGGCTTACGAAACCCAGGCTTACGAAACCCAGGCTGACGAACCAGGCTTACGAACCCAGAGGCTTACGAAACCCAGGCTTACGAAACCAGGAGCTAGAACCAGGCTTACGAAACCCAGGCTTACGAAACCCAGGCTACGAAACCCAGGCTGACGAAACCAGGCTGACGAAACCCAGGCTACGAAACCCAGGCTTACGAACAGGCTACGCCAGGCTACGAAACCCAGGCTGACGAAACCCAGGCTTACGAAACCCAGGCTACGAAACCCAGGCTACGAAACCCAGGCTACGAAACCCAGGCTGACGAAACCCAGGCTAGAAACCAGGCTTCACAGAAACCCAGGCTTACGAAACCCAGGCTGACGAAACCCAGGCTACGAAACCAGGCTTGACGAAACCCAGGCTTACGAAACCCAGGCTTACAGGAAACCCAGGCTTGACGAGAAACCCAGGCTGACGAAACCCAGGCTACGAACCCAGGCTACGAAACCCAGGCTTACGAAACCCAGGCTTACGAAACCCAGGCTTACGAAACCCAGGCTGACGAAACCCAGGCTTACGAAACCCAGGCTCGAACCCAGGCAGAACCCAGGCTTACAAACCCAGGACGAAACCCAGGCTTACGAAACCCAGGCTTACGAAACCCAGGCTACGAAACCCAGGCTACGAAACCCAGGCTGACGAAACCCAGGCTACGAAACCCAGGCTTACGAAACCCAGGCTTACGAAACCCAGGCTGACGAAACCCAGCTACGAAACCCAGTGAGCTGACGAAACCCAGGCTTACGAAACCCAGGCTACGAAACCCAGGCTGACGAAACCCAGCTACGAAACCCAGGCTACGAAACAGGAGAACCCAGGCTTACAACAGTGAAACCCAGCTACGAAACCCAGGCTACGAAACCCAGGCTGAACCCAGGAGCCAGGCTTACGAAACCCAGGCTTACGAAACCCAGGCTGACGAAACCCAGGCTACGAAACCAGGCTGACGAAACCCAGGCTTACGAACCCAGGCTTACGAAACCCAGGCTACGACGAAACCCAGGCTACGAAACCCAGGCTGACGAAACCCAGGCTACGAAACCCAGGCTACGAAACCCAGGTGAACCATTACGAAACCCAGGCTTACGAAACCCAGGCTAGAAACCAGAGAAACCACAGGCACAGAACCCGCTACGAAACAGGCTTACGAAACCCAGGCTTACGAAACCCAGGCTTACGAAACCAGGCTGAACGGCTTACGAAACCCAGGCTTACGAAACCCAGGCTTGACGAAACCCAGGCTTGAGCGAAACCCGCACGAGCTGACGAAACCCAGGCTTACGAACCCAGGCTTACGAAACCCAGGCTTGAAACCAGCACGAAACCCAGGCTACGAACGGAAACTCCAGGCTGACAGAAGCCAGGCTCGAGCTGACGAAACCCAGGCTACGAACCAGGCTACAAGCCCAGGCTTACGAAACCCAGGCTTACGAAACCCAGGCTGACGAGAGCCAGGCTAGAAACCCAGGCTGACGAAACCCAGACCAGGCACGAAACCCAGGCTGACCCAGCTAGAAACCAGGCACGAAACCCAGGCTTACGAAACCCAGCTACGAAACCCAGGCTGACAAGCCAGGCTGACGAAGCCAGGCTTAAACAGGAGAACCCAGGCTTACGAAACCCAGGCTACGAAACCCAGGCTTACGAAACCCAGGCTACGAAACTCAGGCTGACAAAGCATTTGATGACGAAGGTAGAGGTTGACGACCCCTCCCCAGTAGCCCACAAAACCTCCTTCCCCAGTAGCCCCACACAACCTCCTCTCCAGTAGCCCCACACCACCTTCTCTCCCAGAGCCCACACAACCCCTTCCAGTAGCCCACACAACCTCCTCTTCCCCAGTAGCCCCACACAACCTCCTCTCCCCAGAGCCCCACAAACCTCTTCCTCAGGCCCACACAACCTCCTTTCCGCAGTAGCCCTCACACAACCTCCTCCCAGAGCCCCACACAACCTCCTTCCCCAGTATCCCCACACAACCTCCTCCCCAGTAGCCCCACACAACCTCCTCTCCCCAGTAGCCCCACACAACCTCCTCTCCCCAGTAGCCCCACAACCTCCTCTCCCCAGTAGCCCCACACAACCTCCTTCCCAGTAGCCCCACAAACCTCTCTCCCAGTAGCCCCACACAACCTCCTTTTCCCCAGTATCCCACACAACCCCTCTCCCCCAGTAGCCCCACACAACCTCCTCTCCCCCAGTAGCCCCACACAACCTCCTCTCCCCAGTAGCCCCACACACCTCCTCTTCCCCAGTATCCCCACACAACCTCCTTTTCCCCAGTAGCCCCACACAACCTCCTCTCCCCAGTAGCCCCACACAACCTCCTCTCCCCCAGTAGCCCCACACAACCTCCTCTCCCCAGTAGCCCCACACAACCTCCTCTCCCCCAGTAGCCCCACACAACCTACTCTCCCCAGTAGCCCCACACAACCTCCTCTCCCCAGTAGCCCCACACAACCTCCTCTCCCCAGTAGCCCCACACAACCTCCTCTCCCCCAGTAGCCCCACACCACCTCCTCTCCCCCTGGATGCTGTTGAGGATAAACAAAATAGAGATGTAGAATACACAGACTGCAAAAGCTTCCGACAAATGTGACCATTGTGTAATAGGCACAAAATGCGTGATAAAGGAATAACAGGAAAAGTTGGTAGATGGATCTATAACTTACTGACAAATAGAACACAAAGAGTAATAGTAAACAGAGTAATGTCCCAGGCAGCTAGTACTGTTTCACAAGGCACAGTACTCGTTCCCATTCTATTCCTCATCCTCATTTCTGACATAGACACAGATGTAAGCCATAAGCTCTGTGTCTTCCTTAGCGGATGACACCCGGATTGCCATGGCAGTGACCTCCATTAAAGACACTGCAAGACTCCAAGCGGACATCAATCAAATCTTCAAATGGGCCATTGAAAACAATATGAAGTTCAACGAGGAGAAATTTCAACTACTCAGATATGGAAAACTTAAGGAAATTCAAAATGTATCAAGGTATACGACAAATTATATCTATACAATAGAGCGAAAAAGAAATATGAAGGACCTGGGAGTGATAATGTCAGAGGATCTCAAAGACCACAACAATGTATCTACCTCATCTGCTAGGAAAGGATGGATAAAAAGAACCTTCAAAACTAGGGACGACAAGCCCATGATGATTCTCTTCAAATCGCTGTGTATGTGTGTGTGCGTGTGTATGTATGTGTATTAATTGCCATTTTGTCCTAGGCACATGTCGATTGAAAACGGCCTGTTGTATGAGCGTGTGTGTGTGTGTATGTATGTGTGTGTATGTGTGTGTGTGTGTGTATGTGTGTGTGTATGTGTACGTGTGTGTGTATGTGTGTGTGTGTATATGTATGTGTACTCACCTAATTGTACTCACCTAATTGTGGTTGCAGGGGTCGATACTCAGCTCCTGGCCCCGCCTCTGCGCTGCCCGCTACTGGGTGTCTGCTCTCCCTGCTCCATGAGCTTTATCATACCTCGTCTTAAAACTGTGTATGGTTCCTGCCTCCACTATGACTTTCTCTAGACTATTCCACTTCCTGACTACTCTGTGGCTGAAGAAATGCTTCCTAACATCCCTTTGACTCATCTGAGTCTTCAGCTTCCAGTTGTGTCCCCTTGTTTCTGTGTTCCCTCTCTGGAACATCCTTTCACTGTCTACCTTGTCGATTCCCTGCAGTATTTTGTATGTCGTTATCATGTCTCCTCTGACCCTGCTTTCCTCCAGTGTTGTTAGTCCTATTTCCCTCAGCCTTTCTTCATAGGACAGACCCCTGAGTTGTGGAACTAACCTTGTCGAAACCTTTGCACTTTCTCTAGTTTCTTTATGTGCTTGACCAGGTGTGGGTTCCAGACTGGTGCTGCATATTCTAGTATGGGCCTGACGTACAGGGTGTACAGTGTCTTGAACGATTCCTTGTTAAGGTAACGGAACGCTAGTCTTAGGTTTGTCAGTCGCCCATATGCTGCCGCAGTTATCTGGTTGATGTGTGCCTCCGGAGACGTGCTTGGCGTTATACTCACCCCAAGGTCTTTCTCCTTTTCCGAGGTTTGTAGCCTTTGTCCGCCTAGCCTGTACTCTGTCAGCGGTCTTCTTTGCCCTTCTCCGATCTTCATGACTTTGCATTTGGTGGGATTGAATTCGAGAAGCCATTTGCTAGACCAGATGTCAAGCTTATCCAGGTCTGTTTGAAGTCCTGCTTGGTCCTCCTCCGATGTGATTCTCCTCATTAATTTCACATCATCTGCGAACAGAGACACTTCTGAGTCTATCCCATCTGTCATGTCATTCACATATACCAAGAATAACACTGGTCCTAGAACTGACCCTTGCGGAACGCCGCTCGTCACAGGTGCCCACTGTGATACCTCATCACGCACCATGACCCGTTGTTGCCTCCCTGTGTATGTATGTGTGTGTGTGACCCAACAATTAAAATTTGCACCATGAACTCATTACAGTTGTGACCGGGTGTAGACTAGTGAATTGTTCATTAGTTTATAATTTGTTCATGATTGTAACCATGTATAAACGTAAGTAAGTAAATTTACTTACATGATTCATTACCTTTGTAACTTGTGAGTTCATTACCTTTGTAACTTGTGAGTTCATTACCTTTGTAACTTGTGAGTTCATTACCTTTGTAACTTGTGAGTTCATTACCTTTGTAACTTGTGAGTTCATACCTTGTAACTTGTGAGTTCATTACCTTTGTAACTTGTGAGTTCATTACCTTTGTAACTTGTAGCTATCATACTTTGTCCAGTCCTGTGACTTATGTACCTCTGTAACTTTGATCGTCCATACCATGGTATGTGCATTAAAATATCAAACAACACTTAGCTGGATTCACACGCGTTGTAAGACTGGAGTTCATTAAAAAAACCTTTGTAACTTGTGAGTTCATTACCTTTGTAACTTGTGAGTTCATCACCTTTGTAACTTGTGAGTTCATCACCTTTGTAACTTGTGAGTTCATTACCTTTGTAACTTGTGAGTTCATTACCTTTGTAACTTGTGAGTTCATTATCTTTGTAACTTGTGAGTTCATTACCTTTGTAAATTGTGAGTTCATTACCTTTGTAACTTGTGAGTTCATTACCTTTGTAACTTGTGAGTTCATCACCTTTGTAACTTGTGAGTTCATTACCTTTGTAACTTGTGAGTTCATTACCTTTGTAACTTGCTCAGCTATCAAAACTTTGGGGTCCAGTACCTGGACCCATTATGTACCTCTGTAATCTTTTGACTACCGCCCACACCATGGGTATGGGGTGCATAATAAAGATATCAAACAACAACTCTTTAGGCTGGAATTCTGCTGTACACTAGCGGCCCGGTTCAAGACTGGAGACATTGCAGACCTGGAGAGTGTACAAAGTACTTTAAAACCACACATAAGTACGATAAAGAATTACTGGGAACGGTTGAAGGTCCTTAATCTGTATTCCCAGGAATGCAGGTGAGAGAGATACATGATAACATACACTTGGAAGGTCCTGGAGGGATTGGTACCAAACTTGCACACGAAAATCACTCCCTATGAAAGGAAAAGACTCGGCAGGAGATGCAACATTCCCCCGATGAAAAGCAGGGGTGTCGTGAGTACACTGACAGACAACATAATAAGTGTCTGGGTCCAAAGACTGTTCAACTGCCTCCCAGCATACATAAAGGGGATTCCAATAGACCCCTGGCTGTCTTCAAGAAGGCACTGGACAGGCACCTAAAGTCAGTTCCTGACCAACCGGGCAGTGGTTCGTACGTCAATTTGCGGGCGGCCAGCACTAACAGCCTGGTTAATCAGACATTGATCCACCCTGAGTCCTAGTTTCAGACCGAGCCGCGGGGGCGTTGACCCCCGAAACCCACTCCAGGTCTGTATATGTGTGTATATATATGTATATATATATATATATATATATATATATATATATATATATATATATATATATATATATATATATATATATATACATATACATATACATTTTTTTTTTTTTATTTTTTTAAATATAGGGAGGTACCACCTCTAAAACTTTACTGGGGACCCTCATCCTCAGAGAAGACAATAAACGTACCTCAGGGAAAACTCAAGGTTCTCCCCGAAGCTGTTTGAATATTTTCTTCTCCTACCACTCCATATATATATATTATATGAGTGCTTTATTAATAGACAGAATACATTGACAGAAAACACAAACATGAACAAGAATACATTGGTAAAATATATCAAAGATTATGAATCTCTTCCAGCTCCTCCGAAGCCGGACGCGAGCCCAGTACGCAGCATGCATTTCCCCTCTGGATGGCCACACTGAGGCATTGGAACATGAAAGTGGCTGCCCTTGGGTCCCTGGTGGTGTCGATGAGTCTGGAACCCAGTTCTTTAAGGAAACGTGTTGCATTATTCCCCCATGATCCCAAGGTCTCCGATCCCACTGGGACAAATTGATACTGTTATCTTATGTCCCTGTACTTGACAATCTTGTACTCCTCTCTGTGGTCAGCAGCTCCTCCCTGTCGCCAAACACTGTGATGGATGTAGGTGTCAGCCAGTGTCGACACACAGGTATAGTCCCATGCTAAGAGCTTGCCATTCTTCCGAATAGGTAAAATTGGTCAATTAGAAAGAACTCATTTAAAATTAAGTCCTTTCTTAAATTTTCTCTCAGACCTTTAAAGATATATTTTTTTCATTAATGTTAATGTAAAAATTAATAATTTTGTACCAAAAGAACCATAGAAAACTTACCTAACCTTATTATAACAAGCCTAATCCAACTAAATATGTATTAGATAAGTTTACAATAATTCAATAATAAACAAAGACAATGAAATATATTTTTTCCGTTAGGTTCAGAATTATTTTTGCGAAATTTTTGCATACGCAAATTTTCACTTCCCTTATTCAGCAAGAAGAGTGTTGTTATTTAAGCCAAAATAGCAAGTTTTACCTATTCGACATACATACATACATACATACATACATACATATATTCGTATATATTTATGTGTGTGTGTATACATATATATATATATATATATATATATATATATATATATATATATATATATATATATATATATATATATATGAATTTACTTTAAGAAAGATTAATTTTTCCTAGCGTGACCAGACTTAAAATCTATGCATAATATACTACCTATGATTGTTCAATAAATATATCACTGATCTTCAAACTTAAGTAACCAAATGTTGTTGATAAAATTTAAAACAAATCTACGTGATAGAGACTAAATAAACTTAAGAGTCGCTATAAAACCTTGTTGGCTAGTCCAATAATAGTGTCCAGTCCTCTGAGCAGCTGCACCAACCTGAAAGTTTGAACCGATAAGAAGAGGTGTTCTCAAGTTATTTAATTGAAACCAAGGAGAAAAACAATGGAATACTCTCTAGGTATCCCTCGAGGACACCTGTCGTTGATGCAAAATTTTTTTTTTTTTTTTTATATATAATATATATATATATATATATATATATATATATATATATATATATATATATATATATATATATATATATATATATATATATATATATATATATATATATGAATTTACTTTAAGAAAGATTAATTTTTTTCCTAGCGTGACCCAGACTTAAAATCTATGCATAATATACTACCTATGATTGTTCAATAATATATATCACGTGGATCTTCAAACTTAAGTAACCAAAATGTTGTTGATAAAATTTAAAACAAATCCTACGTGATAGAGACTAAATAAACTTAAGAGTCGCTATAAAAAACCTTGTTGGCTAGTCCAATAATAATGTGTCCAGTCCTCTGAGCAGCTCGCACCAACCCTGAAAGTTTGAAACCGATAAGAAGAGGTGTTCTCAAGTTATTTAATTGAAACCAAGGAGAAAAAACAAATGGAATACTTACTCTAGGTATCCCCTCTCGGGGGACACCTGTCGTTGATGCAAAAATTTGAGAGCATTTTAAATTAAGCGACTGGTCACATTCAGTGTTATAGGAAGGTACTCACATGTACACACTTGTGTGCTCATGTGTGTGTACATGTGTACACACTTGTGTGCCCATATGTGTGTATATGTGTACACACTTGTGTGCCCATGTGTGTGTACATTTGTACACACAAAGAATAAAAATGTGGTACACATATACAGGTGTGGATACTTTTAGAGGAAGTGTTGCTGACACGGTGTCAGACACACGGTGTCAGACACACGGTGATACGTTGTCGGGAAGAGAAAATAACATATGGTTTAATAATATGGTCTGACGCTACTAGTAGCGAAATCATCAACAGAACATTACTCATGTATGAGGCCCCTCGCTTCAAGGTCTCATATATATATATATATATATATATATATATATATATATATATATATATATATATATATATATATATATATATATATATATATATACATATATTATTTACATATTTATATATTTTTCTGTCTCATAAACACGGCTGGATAACAGGTATATCTAGCTACTTCTACTTACACTTTAGGTCACACTACACTGGCATACACATGCATATATATACATACACACATCTAGGTTTTTCTTCTTATTCTAAATAGCTCTTGTTCTTCTTTATTTCCTCTATTGTCCATGGGGAAGTGGAAAAGAATCTTTCCTCCGTAATCCATGCGTGTCGTATGAGGCGACTAAAATGCCGGGAGCAACGGGCTAGTAACCCCTTCTCCTGTACACATTACTAAAAAGAGAAGAAAAACTTTATAAAACTGGGATGTTTGAATGTGCGTGGATGTAGTGCGGATGATAAGAAAGAGATGACTGTTGATGTTATGAATGAAAAGAAGTTGGATGTCCTGGCCCTAAGTGAAACAAAGCTGAAGGGGGTAGGCGAGTTTCAGTGGGGAGAAATAAATGGGATTAAGTCAGGAGTATCCGAGAGAGTTAGAGCTAAGGAAGGGGTAGCAATAATGTTGAAGGATCAGTTATGGAAGGAGAAGAGGGAACATAAATGTATAAATTCAAGGATTATGTTTATTAAAATAAGGGTTGGATGCGAAAAGTGGGTCAAAATAAGCGTGTATGCACCTGGAGAAGAGATGAATATAGAGGAGAGAGAGAGATTTTGGGAGATGTTAAGCGAATGTATAGGAACTTTTGAACCAAGTGAGAGAATAATTGTGGTAGGGGACCTAAATGGTAGGGTGAGGTAGGTAAGTTTGGGGTGCCAGGTGCAAATGATAATGGCAGCCCTTTGATTGAATTTGTGTAGAAAGGGGTTTAGTTATAGGTAATACATATTTTAAGAAAAAGAAGATAAATAAATATACAAGATATGATGTAGGGCGAAATGACAGTAGTTTGTTGGACTACGTATTGGTAGATAATAGACTGTTGAGTAGACTTCAGGATGTACATGTTTATAGAGGGGCCACAGATATATCAGATCACTTTTTAGTTGTAACTACAGTGAGAGAAAAAGGTAGATGGGATACAAGGAAAATAGAAGCAGCAAGTAAGAGAGAGGTGAATGTTTATAAACTAAAAGAGGAGGCAGTTAGGGTAAGATATAAACAACTATTGGAGGATAGATGGGCTAGTGAGAGGGTAGGCAATGGGGTCGAAAATGTATGGGGTAGATTTAAAAATGTAGTGTTAGAGTGTTCAGCAGAAGTTTGTGGTTACAGGAAAGTGGGTGCGAGAGGGAAGAAGAGCGATTGGTGGAATGATGATGTAAAGAGAGTAGTAAGGGAGAAAGTTAGCATATGAGAGGTTTTTACAAAGTAGAAGTGATGCAAGGAGGGAAGAGTATATGGAGAGAAAATGAGAAGTTAAGAGAGTGGTGAAGCAATGTAAAAAGAGAGCAAATGAGAGAGTGGGTGAGATGTTATCAACGAATTTTGTTGAAAATAAGAAAAAGTTTTGGAGTGAGATTAATAAGTTGAGGAAGCCTAGAGAACGAATAAATTTGACAGTTAAAAATAGGAGAGGAGAGTTATTAAATGGAGAGTTAGAGGTATCGGGAAGATAGAGAGAATATTTTGAGGAATTGTTAAATGTTGATGAAGATAGGGAATCTGTGTTTTCGTGTATAAGGCAAGGAGGAATAACATCTTGTAGGAGTGAGGAAGAGCCAGTTGTGAGTTTGAGGGAAGTTCGTGAGGCAGTGGGTAGAATGAAAGGGGGAAAGGCAGCTGGGATTGATGGGATAAAGATAGAAATGTTAAAAGCAGGTGGGGATATTTTTGGAGTGGTTGGTACTATTATTTAATAAATGTATGGAAGTGGGTAAGGTACATAGAGATTGGCAGAGAGCGTGCATAGTTCCTATGAATAAAGGCAAAGGGGACAAAAGAGAGTGCAAAAATTATAGGGGAATAAGTCTGTTGAGTATACCTGGTAAAGTGTATGGTAGAGTTATTATTGAAAGAATTGAGAGTAAGACGTAGAGTAGGATAGCAGATGAACAAGGAGGCTTTAGGAAAGGTAGGAGTGTGTAGACAAAGTGTTTACAGTGAAACATATAGGTGAACAGTATTTAGATAAGGGTAAAGAGGTTTTTGTGGCGTTTATGGATTTGGAAAAGGCGTATGACAGGGTGGATTGGGGTGCAATGTGGCAGATGTTGCAGGTGTATGGAATAGGAGGTAGGTTACTGAAAGGAGTGAAGGGTTTTTACGAGGCTAGTGAGACTCAGGTTAGAGTATGTAGGAGAGATGGGGTTGTAAGAGAAGTGAATGCGAGGGTCTTGGCAAGAGGGTGTGGGGTTAAAAGATAAAGAACCTAACACAAAGTGTGAGTTATCACAGTTGCTTTTTGCTGATGACACTGTGCTTTTGGGAGATTCTGAAGAGAAGTTACAGAGGTTGGTGAATGAGTTTGGTAGGGTATATAAAAGAAGGAAATTAAAAGTGAATATTTGAAAGAGTAAGGTGATGAGGATAAAATGATTAGGTGATAAAAGATTGGATATCAGATTGGAGGGAGAGAGTATGGAGGAGGTGAATGTATTTAGGAGTGGACGTGTCAGCAGATGTGTCTATGAAGGATAAGGTGAATCATAGAATTGATGAGGGTAAAAGGGTAAGTGGAGCACTTAGGAGTCTGTGGAGACAAAGAACTTTGTCTGTGGAAGTAAAGAGGGGAATGTATGAGAGTATAGTTATACCAACACTCTTACATGGGTGTGAAGCAAGGGTGGTGAATGTTGCAATAAGGAGAAGGCTGGAGGCAGTGGATATGTCATGTCTGAGGGCAATGTGTGGTGTGAATATAATGCAGAGAATTTGTAGTTTGGAAATTAGAAGAAGGTGCGGGATTACCAAAACTATTATCCAGAGGGCTGAGTAGGGGTTGTTGAGGTGGTTTAGACATGTAGAGAGAATGGAACAAAGTAGAATGACTTCGAGAGTGTATAAATCTGTAGTGGAGGGAAGGCGGGGTAGGGATTGGACTAGGAAAGGTTGGAGGGAGGGGGTAAAGGAGGTTTTGTGTGCGAGGGGCTTGGACTTCCAGCAAGCATGCGTGAGCGTATTTGATAGGAGTGAATGGAGACAAATGGTTTTAAATACTTGACGTGCTGTTGGAGTGTGAGCAACGTAACATTTATGAAGGGATTCAGGGAAACCGGCAGGCCGGATTTGAGTCCTGGAGATGGGAAGTACAGTGTCTGCACTCTGAAGGACGGGTGTTGATGTGGCTTATATATATATATATATATATATATATATATATATATATATATATATATATATATATATATATAAATATATATATATATATATATATCAACACTGCAACTACCCGAGGATTCGAACCCATGTAGTTTTGGCCCTGCCTCGTGGTGAGCGAAAATCACATGACGCCTTAACTCACTGAACCACACAATCCTACAAGAACCAAGCACCCAGCCATGCTAGGTGTGTTACTCTTGGTCTGAGGACATACTGTGGTGTGGGTGCCTTTAAGCTAATTTTATTCTTATCCCCGTTTGGTGTACTAGTCTCCACAAGCAGAATATATATTATTGTGACCACGAACGAGTGGTATTGAATCAATAACAACACTGCGTCTGGCCGAGGATTCGAACACGTGTAGTTTTGTTAAGTCTATTTTCTTGGCTGCTTACTTTTGGGCAGTAGAATGGTAGCGTAGGTGCAGAGATACGGCCGATGACTAGACTCAGTTTATTAATGGCAAGGTGTAGGTATACACGGGAACAGAGCGTGAGGGGACCGGGAGCCAGTTAGGGTAGATCCTGGTTCAGTGAGGTAGGCCGTCGAAGTGAGGAAGAAGCATGGCTGACCAGCCCGACCTTGATAGGCCTATAGAGGGCAGCACCATAGTGCCGCGCAGTTTGAAAGAGCCTCTGGTTTACATCCGCTCGGCCACCTACCGCGTGTCGTCTCGACACGACAATACTGGCGGGCACGAAGGTGTAAACAAGCAAACAAGGTTACCCAGGGGGAACTGGCTTCCGGTCACCTGACATTTACAACAGGATATTGCCGGTGCAGGCCGAAAAAAAAAACTCTCCTACTTCGTGAGTCGGGGAAGAGAAAATCGGCCTGCCCGTACAGCTGGACGGAGGACAGAACAAGCCACAGCCACAGGAACAAGAGTCTTCTATATACAGGTTGTCCACAGAGCCAGACGTCAACTTGACTGCACATCCATGAGCGCTGTACCATCCTCACATCTGCAAACAATGACTGACAGTAGCATTTCCTAAGGTGTGACATTTATCTCAAAAGGGCGATACTGCCCTTGCCTTTATACAGGCTTTACAAGACACACTGGGTGCACATACTCACAATAACATTATTTCCATCGAATTCATTATACTACGGGTACCCTCTAAGAATAAATTTTACATATTTACATGGTGTTGTCCACCCTGACTCCATTATTTACTAACTATACAATGTATGTGCATTAATCCCCATTTCTGCAAGCAAACAATTAGCGTAGCTAGCGTAGGAGTCGGACAAGTCAGTAGGTATGTCAATGTCACAGAAATGTACTGCTGTCCGGGGTCTCAGGCCATAAGTATGGAGCCTTACAGGACTGTCATCTGTCGTAGGGATAGCGGGTGAAGAACTAGACGGGTTGTCACTAGTTTGAGTCTGATTGTGGCTTTGCAATGCCCGCGATTCCAGCTCTGCTTCAGCTTGCACATGATCAATATACTTCATGTGGTCAAGGTGAGCTTCTCTGATAGTTCCGGTAGCTATCTCCCTCACCTCGAACTTATTGCCGCGGAGCTGTCGTAGGACACGGTAAGGACCGACAAACTTGGGGACAAGTTTATGCATACCAGGGGTCTGCGTTGGGTTGAGCAACATAACTTTGCAACCTGGTTTCACCTTACTTTCCTTAGCGTGGGCGTTGCGATCAGACGTGAACCTATCTGTGGCTTTTATTAGGTTCTGACGTACTCGCTGGAAGACGAGCTGTGTGGTCCGCATCTTAACTATACCGGTGTTATCGGCGTCATAGATTGAACTAGGCGGAGCAAACAGGAGATACGGCCGATGACTAGACTCAGTTTATTAATGGCAAGGTGTAGGTATACACGGGAACAGAGCGTGAGGGGACCGGGAGCCAGTTAGGGTAGATCCTGGTTCAGTGAGGTAGGCCGTCAAAGTGAGGAAGAAGCATGGCTGACCAGCCCGACCTTGATAGGCCTATAGAGGGCAGCACCATAGTGCCGCGCAGTTTGAAAGAGCCTCTGGTTAGGCTGTTTACAGTTTTGGCCCTGCCTCGTGGTGAGCAAAAATCACATGATGCCTTAAAACACTGAACCACACAATCCTACAAGAACCAAGCACCCAGCCATGCTAGGTGTGTTACTCTTGGCAGGGCCAAAACTACATGGGTTCGAATCCTTGGCTAGTCGCAGTGTTGTTACTGTATATATATATATATATATATATATAATATATATATATATATATATATATATATATATATATATATATATATATATATATATATATATATATATATATATATATATATATATATATCATAAAAAGCAGTTTTGAAAGTAATATGAATATTTCTTTCAGTTTATATAAATTGTTTACATTAGATTTAAAGTTTGGGTAGAGTTTCAGGTGGGCTTCACATAGTCGGGTGCTATGACGCTACTGTGAGGTACAGTCTTTGTTATAATGATATGATTGTGAGGTGTAGTCTTGCCCTTTTATAAGCCTTCTTGTTGATGTTTTGTGCTTTATAATTCCTTGATAATGTTAGTAGTCACGAAAGTGCTTGGAATTTCTTTATTTTTTCATAGTGGTTGTTTTGCATATTGTGATATCACCGGTTTACTGTGATCGTATTGCATATATATATATATATATATATATATATATATATATATATATATATATATATATATATATATATATATATATATATATATATATATGTCGTGGGGTTCTTCTCATGGATTGGCTAATAAACACAGACGTGGTTTGGTTGGACTCTGATGTATTGGTGGAAATGTATGGGAGTACACTCAGAGCCTGTAGCATGACCTGTCTACCCTGCTCTCTAGACTAGAACTGATGCTCCCCAGCAAGGGCGTTCATATTCAAAGTTTGACCTCTTGACACTGCTTAGGTCAGCAGGAAAGGCTAGTAATTGACAGTGATCACGTGCAAGCCTCGTGACTCAACTAATGGATATATACTACTAATACTATCAATGAACTACTAGTGACATATATATATATATATATATATATATATATATATATATATATATATATATATATATATATATATATATATATATATATATATATATATGATGTAGGTAGGTAGTCAGTGATCCGTGAATCACAGCTTATAATGTACCCAAATATTTGTCTAATGTACCTTAAATTCTTCCCAAATTTTATTTATTATAAATGAATCCAATTTATATAAGCCAAAAGAAATATTCATATTATTTTCAAAATACTTTTTATGAAACATGATTCTATTATATTCCTATCCACCATGGACTTGCTTGATATAACTTTCTTAGCTTTTTTAAAATCAATTGGATGGTTAAAATCTCTCACATGAATATACATACAATTAGAATCTTGTCCACTTCTAATGCTATATTTATGTTGTTTTAACCTAAGTTCAAGACTTTTACCAGTTTGACCGTAATAAACTTTATTACATATTTGACAAAGAATCTTATAGATACAACCGTCAGCATTTTGGGGGGAATTTTTTATTAAAAGTTTTTTTAACTGTGACAATATTTTAAATCCAACTTTGATATTAAAATTCTTAAGAAGAGAAGACATTTTGTATTCCTTTACTTTTCTTACTTTTGTAATTCAAAGTTAATGCAATATTTTACTTTTTGTTACGTAATTACTTACTTCCAGATTTGGCAACAAATAACATTTCTGCATTTTTACTAGAAATATTCTAGATATCTTTGTTGTTAATATTTTTAAAAACGATTCTTTGGTAAATAATAATACACTGGGTGACTCGGCTGGGCTTGTTAGTATGGGTAATACGTCCAGGTGTCCTTGAGGAGATGATCACGTGAATGTCAACCCATGTGATCATCTGCACAGGTGTAACTGCTGTCACAGCTGCCCTGGATATGGAGTGAGTGTGAAGGTAGCAGCTCTTGTCTCAGACTCTGTGTAGCACCAACACCCACATCCAGAGTTTCTCTCTTAACCACACTAAGTAATGTGAGTTATAACCACTTTTAGTTCTGACTGTCATTTTCTTACTCCAGTTTGTGTCAATGTGTCCAGCTGAGGTGACACCAACGATGAACTCAATGGCTGCCATATTATGGTGATCCACGTTAACTGATTTTGAGAGGAATTAATCACCGACGGAAGCGAGGAGCTACTGGACGAACACCTGTGCAGAGGCTGACACACCTGATCATTACACATGTCGAACCAGTTTTCCAAGAAAATGTGAAATATGTTTTCATGACTAAAAGGAAAGACATTAGAGTCTGAGTTATCAAAAAAATTTCGGATATATAATTTACTGAGTTCAATGTTGTGTTGGATACACACAACACACAAACATAAGAACATAAGAAAGGAGGAACACTGCAGCAGGCCTGTTGGCCCATACTAGGCAGGTCCTTCACAATCCGCCCCACTAACAGAATATTTGCTCAACCCAATTTTCAATGCTACCCAGACAATAAGCTTTGATAATTCTATTAACTCAAGTGCGAGTCCCACTCAAATCCAACCCCTCTCACTCATGTATTTATCTAACCTAAATTTGAAACTATCCAAGGTCCTAGCTTCAATAACCCTACTAGGCAGACTGTTCCACTCATCAACTACCCTATTTCCAAACCAATACTTTCCTATATCCTTTCTAAATCTAAACTTATCTAATTTTAATCCATTATTGCGGGTTCTCTCTTGGAGAGATATCCTCAAGACTTTATTTATATCCCCTTTGTTAATACCCATCTTCCACCTGTATACCTCGATCATGTCTCCCCTCATTCTTCGTCTTACAAGTGAATGTAATTTAAGGGACTTCAATCTCTCTTCATACGGAAGATTTCTAATGATATGAATTAATTTAGTCATTCTACGCTGAATGTTTTCTAATATGGAGACCAGAACTGAGCTGCATAATCTAGGTGAGGCCTTACTAACGATGTATAAAGCTGTAATATAACCGCTGGACTTCTGTTGCTTACACTTCTTGATATAAATCCCAGTAATCTGTTTGCCTTATTACGTACGCTTAGGCATTGCTGTCTTGGTTTAAGGTTGCTGCTTATCATAACCCCCAAGTCCTTTTCGCAATCTGTATGGATAAGTTCTACGTTATTTAACTTATATGTGCTTGGGTTATGGACAATCCCGAGCTTCAGAACCTTGCATTTATCTACATTGAACTGCATCTGCAACTTTTCTGACCAGGAATTGAGTTTGTCTAAATCCTCCTGAAGTTCCATGACATCTACGTTTGAATCAATTATCCTACCTATCTTCGTGCCATCGCCGAATTTGCTTATATCACTAGTAATGCCCTCATCAAGGTCATTGATATATATTATAAACAACAAGTGGAACACCACTGGTTACAGATCCCCACTCGGATTTAACCCCATTTATGCACACTCTCTGCTTCCTATTGGTGAGCCATGACTCGATCCTTGACAGCACTTTTCCCCCAATGCCATGAGCTGCCACTTTCTTTAACAGTCTCTGGTGCGGTACTCTATCAAAAGCCTTACTAAAGTCTAAATAAACAATATCGAATTCTTTATCGTGATCAACAGACTCAAAAACTTTACTGAAGAATGTTAATAAATTAGTTAAACAGGAACGGCCCCTCATGAATCCATGCTGAGTATCATTTATCAAATTATGCTTATTGAGATGGCTTTTTATAATATCAGCTATAATTGACTCCAGTAATTTGCCTATAATTGAGGTTAGGCTTATTGGGCGGTAATTTGACGGTAATGACTTGTAACCTGCTTTAAAAATCAGAATTAAATTAGCCTTCTTCCACATATCAGACACTACACCTGTTTGAAGAGATAAATTAAAAATATTAGTTAATGGTTCACAAAGTTCCATTTTGCATTCCTTAAGAACCCTTGAAAAAAGCTCATCAGGACCCGGAGATTTATTTTGTTTCAGTCGGTCTACTTGTTTCATAACCATTTCGCTAGTGACTGTGATATTACAGAATTTATCTTCTTCAGGCCCACTATAAAAGTTAATTACTGGGTTATTGTTAGTGTCTTCCTGTGTGAAAACTGAGAGAAAAATTTATTAAAAATAGAGCACATATCATTCTCCTTGTCAGTAAGATGCCCAGAGTTGTTTTTAAGGGGACCTATCTTATCTCTAACTTTTGTTCTATAAACCTTGAAAAAACCTTTTGGGTTAGTTTTCGAATCCCTAGCAACTTTAATTTCGTAGTCCCGTTTAGCTTTTCTTATTCCCTTTTTAACATCCCTCCTAACTTCAATATTATGGGGGAATGGACCCTCAGAGTTAATGGACTGTAATTATGCTACTTAGCTTGTTGATGCATCCACGACTCCCCAGCCATCTCAGATGTCGTTAGTTGATGCATACGGTCACATCCCCCTGGGCTGTATGGGTGAATAAATGCACACATGAGTATTATATATTGCCCCTAAGGAGCGTATGCCATATTGTCAGTCATTGAATGGACTAAACGACGGTTTACTCACGTGTTTTGTGCGGATCGCCCTCGTCTCACCGGGTGAATGATAAATCTGCCTAGAACAAAATATGTATTCCTAACTGCGCAGCTGGTGACATCTATGTCTAAGCAGACTTACCTGGGTATTTGTATCGGACCCCTAATTCACACCCGGAAAATGCTGTCTTGATTGAAGAACGTTGCTGAAGAGTCACTGCCTTGTTAGACGAAGTAAACTCACAATTGTCTCTCTACGTTCAACAATTTTCAGTCTTTTTGCAGTAGTAAGAAGCTGCGCACACTTCTGAATATACCGCGATTTTAATTATCACTAAACGCGCTTGAACAGAGTTCTTATCCGATTTCCCTTCCCTTTCGTTGCTGAGTTCAATCTGTTGCTCTCCTGTGCCCTTGATTCCGCCCTCTCCTTGTTTCGCTGATCTCAGCTCAATTTCAACACTTGCAAACCACTGCAACAATTTGCAGTTCAAATGTTTGTGTTCTCTAAATATTTCGATCACTGGAACACATGATTGTAGGTTCAAGTGTAGAAACTAATACAGCAGTTTCCTTTAACTTTCCTGCTATGGCAAAGAGTCACATTTATATCAAATGTCTATTAATCATATATACTCGTTGCTACACTGGTCAGAGACATGATGTACTGTGGTTGGGTCCATACATCTGTTACCAGTTAAGTTTGTTGATCAGGAAGCCAGACATGCCATCTGGCCTTTTCTAAGGGCGGAAAGGGCTGGGCCCTTGAAAAGGGCAGAAAGAGCTGATACCCCCCCCCCTCTTTTGGAGAATTTTCTCCACAAATATATTGATTCATAAGATGACTCTCACCTCTTTTGATGCTCCTATAAATTCCTTTTTTCTGCCCTAGAAGACATTTGAGTCTATTATTCATCCACTTTGGGTCATTTTTTTCGATCTAATTTCTCTATATGGGATAAACGATCTTTGGGCAGCATATTTAGTGTTTAGAAAGCTGTGAAATTGATAGCTCTCTTCGTTACCCCTTTCAAAAGATGACAAGTGTTCTTTAAGCCTATTGTAATCTGCTAAATGAAAATCTGGGACCATTACTAAGTTGTTCCTACTATCATATTTCCATTCAATGCTAAAGTTAATTGATTTGTGGTCGCTTGTGAAGAGTTCTTCCGTAATTTCTAAATTATTAACAAGGGTTTCCTTGTTTGCCAGAACCAAGTCAAGCAGGTTACTTTCCCTTGTAGGTTCTGTCACAAACTGCTTCAAAAAAAACAATCCTGAACTACTTCTAAAAAATCGTTAGATTCTAAATTAGCAATCAAAAAATTCCAATCAATCTGACTAAAGTTAAAGTCCCCTAGAATTACTACGTTATCATGTCTTGTGGCCTTAACAATTTCCTCCCATAGTAGTCTCAATGGTCCCTATCTAAGTTTGGGGGACAGTATATCAAGCCTAAGATCAGTTTTTCATACCCCTCTGAAAATTCTATCCAGACAGACTCTGTATGTGTTATTTCAGACTTTATACCCGTTTTTATGCAACAATTTAAACAATCTCGGATATAGAGTGCCACCCCACCCCCCTTACCGATACTTCTGTCTACTTGAAACAATATAAACCCTGAATGTGACATTCAGCAGGCATGTCCCGATTTTTCATATTAAACCACGTCTCAGTTATGGCAAAAACATCGATGTTTCCTGCACTTGCAACTAATCTCAATTATTTCTCGCACTACGTGTATTAGTATAAAATATGTTTAGAAAACCTCCCTTCTCTTTTCTCTTCCTGCTGATTTCTGTTCCTCCATTATACCTGTTACTGACCCTGTCACCTAGTGCCACTGGGTTTCCAATGTTCACCAATAACTCCACCTCATTCTGCCTATTACTGGTTTCCCTAAAACTCACACTATCGCTACACTGAGAATTCCTTGATTTTCCACAAAAACCCATACCACTATCTATTTCTAGTTTAAAGACCTAACAGCTCCCTCCACTGCATTGGCCAGTGCCCCCACCCCAAACCTAGATAAGTGAACCCCATCCCTAGCATGCATGTCATTTCTGCCATAGAAGAGTCCCAGTTGTCTATGAATGTTACTGAATTTTCCTTACAGTGTTTGTCCAGCCAGCAATTGACTCCAATTGCCCTGGACAACCATTCATTTCCAACTCCTCTCCTTGGCAAAATGCCATATATCACAGGGTTCCCACCCTTCTTTCTAATTATCTCTATTGTTGTCATATACTTACTAATCAGGTCTTTACTCCTATGTCTGCCAACATCGTTGCCTCCCACACCGAGGCAGATAACAGGATTGCTCCCATTACCTTTCATGATATCGTCTAGACAGCTAACAATATCCCCCATCCCAGCCCCAGGAAAACATACCCTCTGCCTCCTCTTCCTGTCCCTAATATTAAAAGCCCTATCCATAAACTTAACCTGACTGTCCCCAATTAAAACAATATTATTACCTTCACTGGCGGAGTTCGTCGTGACGTTCTCGATGGTCTTCGTTGTGGTTTCAAGGGGTGTTGACTCACTCTCGTCCGCCAATGCTTCCTTGGTGCTCGTTGTGACGTTCCCAGTAGACAGCCCACATTTTTCGGGTAGCACCGAAAATGGGTTGGAAGTTTCCACAGTAGTCTTCTGGTTCTTCGTTGTTTCTGCCACTCCAACAGTCTTCTTGATCTTCAGTTTCGTTCTATGTTGCCCGGCCACTGACCAGGTTTCCCTCTTGACCTGAGGACTCACAACAGGAGGATTACTACGAATCCTCTTGTTTTTCTCCGTCAGTCGCCATATCTCGAGCTTAGCAACCCTAAGCTCCTCTTTCAGCTGTTGGTAGAGTTGCTCAAGAGAGGACATCTTGGTTCAGATTCACAGAGAGCACACTAGACACGTCTTCACAGAGCTAAGTACAGGTCACCACACACACACACACACACATACATGCAAACAGTAAGGAGGCATTCAAGACACTGTACAACGTGTACGTCATGCCCATATTGAAGTATGCAGAGTATGCAGCACCCCCAACATGTAAACCAAACCTGGTCAAGCACGTCAAGAAATTAGAGAAAGTGTGAAAGTTTGAAATAAATCTATTGTCAGAGCTAAGGGGTATGTTCAACGAGGGGAGGTTAAGGGAAATCAACCTGACGACACTGGAGGACAGGAGTGATAAGGGGACATGATAACGACATATAAAATACAGAAAGGTATGTTTCAGAGATGGGACACAGCTAATACCACATGAGTCACAGGGATGTTAGGAATTATTTCTTCGGTCATAGAGTTGTCAAGAAGTGAAACAATATGGAGAGTGATGTAGTGGGGACAGGTTCATACACAGCTTTAAGAAGAGGTAAGAAAAAGCTCATGGAGCAGGGAGAGAGTAGCCCTAGTAGCGACCAGAGAAGAGGCGGGGTTAGAAGCTGTGAATCGACCCCTGTAACCACAAATATGTGAGCACCCACACACACAGACTCAGGAGAAAGAGCAAATGTATCCTTCAGAACCATTTACAGAAGGCTCTCAACCCAGACAACTTCAGTGGAGCCAAACAATCTAAGCAAAAACTCACACACCGTACCCACTGCCTCCACAAACTCCACCTTCACAGCAACCCCCCCCACAGTTCCATGCCAAGTCTCCCATTCCCCCAACCCAAACGATCTCCCCAGGTGCCTGTCAATCCCAAAACTCCTACTTCCTGAGATGCTCCCCAGCCTTCAGCAGTCCGAAACTCGAGGAATATGACTCTCCTTAAGACCATGCTAGAGAGTGTATTGAATCTTTCCCTCGAAGATGGACAGTGGTTGCAAGCCTCACTTCCAGTCAGGCTTGAGGGGATGGGAGTACGCAAACCCTTCCAGATTGCCCTACCAGCTTTTTTATCCTCTTCCATAGCATCAACTGAATGGGAGACTTTTGCTGCTCCAGTACCAAAACCTAGTGCAGAAATGGCCTACAAACAGCCAAGTTGGGATGGCCCCATCGCTGTAAAGGTGCTTGCCAACATGCTCAGGGCTGTAATATCAGACAGGGAGACTGCCCGTTTCCAAGCTGTGAGTGCACCTCACTCTAGGGACTTCCTGCAAACAGCTCCTATTTCGACAATGGAAACACGCTTCGACCCTAAGACCCTCCGTATTGCAGTGGCTCTCTACCTTGCTGCCCCAATTCTCACGGAATATACGTGTATTTGCGGCGATGCGCAAGCCGACCAATATGGTCTACATGGTCATAACTGTTCCAAAACCAAGAACTGGAATGCAAGACACAATGAAGTTAACGACTTCATAAAGAGAACCCTTGCTACAGCTGGATGCCCAGCCGAGAGAGAGCCTAGATCACTTGAAGCCAACAATACCCACAGCCCAGCAAACCGCTCCGATGGATCACCATCTATACTTGGAAGAATGGCAAGCTCTTAGCATGGGACTATACCTGTGTGTCGACACTGGCTGACACCTATATCCATCACAGTGTAGGGCGACAGGGAGGAGTACACAGTGGGGTGCAGAGGGGGGGGGGCGAAGGGCAGTGGCCCCGGGCATCCATATGGGGGGCATCCAATTAGAGAGGGAAATAAGACAGTGATTTTGAAATTTCAGCAGTGATAAATCATGTATTAATATTGGTAGAATTACCGACAATATGTTAAGTAAAACGACACAAATGAAACTAATGTGAGATTTTTTTGAGGCAACGTTTCGCTCTCCAGGAGCTTGAAAAAGCTCCTAGAGAGCGAAACGTTGCCACAATAAAATGCCACATTAGTTTCATTTGTGTCCTTTTACTTAACATAGTGATAAATAAATTTTGGAGGCTCACCGCACTACAGAGGCAGTGGTTAGCCCTTTATTCCTTTAACATGGTGTACCCTCTCTGTCCAGAGAAAATGGTGCCCCCACACACGCATGCGCATGACGTACGTGAAGTAGCCAACAAAAGCAACAAACAGTTCCCGTTTTAGCTTTATTAAATTTTTGGTACCCAGTTTTATCATCAGTGGAGAAAGTCTCAAAAGGTTTGTAGGATCCGAAAATGGGGTTCCAGGAATCTTTTGATCTGAAAGGACTTATTCATATCTTGAATTTGAAGAATGACGAAATTATCCACAATGCAATACATTTGGCTAATGAATATTGTGAAAATTGGGGAATACCAATTGTACGAACAAGGAGAAGAAGAAGAATGCGTGGACAGTCAGCAAGAGATAGTGGACTGACGGCACAAGAAGAAATGAATAGAGTGATGGTAGAGATTGTGAACCAATTAAAAACGGAAATTGAGACCGCAGTGTCCGTCTTCAAGAACCCAGTGTTCGTCTTCAAGGACCCAGTGTCCGTCTTCAAGGACCCAGTGTTCGTCTTCAAGGACCCAGTGTTCGTCTTCAAAGACCCAGTGTTCGTCTTCAAGAACCCAGTGTTCGTCTTCAAGGACCCAGTGTTCGTCTTCAAGGACCCAGTGTCCGTCTTCAAGGACCCAGTGTTCGTCTTCAAGGACCCAGTGTTCGTCTTCAAGAACCCAGTGTTCGTCTTCAAGGACCCAGTGTTCGTCTTCAAGGACCCAGTGTTCGTCTTCAAGAACCCAGAGTTCGTCTTCAAGGACCCAGTGTTCGTCTTCAAGGACCCAGTGTTCGATTTTCATTTCTTCTGAACTTAAATTCAATAGTAATTGAAGATGAACAAGAGAGAAATTAAAAAGGGAATGTTCAGGCTATGCAAATTATTATGATAATGATGTGGCAGCCATTCAGTTATATGACGAAATTATTGATTTTGTGATGATCCTTCCAGCTGGAGGGAATAGAACTCCCCTGATGGTAAAGATGGTGTGGAGTGTTTACTGCAGTATGGGAGCGATGTCTCTCCCACGCTGTGTTTACTGCAGTATGGGAGGAATGTCTCTCCCACACTGTGTGTTTACTGTAGTATGGGAGGGATGTCTCTCCCACGCTGTGTGTTTACTGTAGTATGGGAGGGATGTCTCTCCCACACTGTGTGTTTACTGCAGTATGGGAGGGATGTCTCTCCCACGCTGTGTTTACTGCAGTATGGGAGGAATGTCTCTCCCACGCTGTGTTTACTGCAGTATGGGAGGGATGTCTTTCCCACACTCGGTGTTTACTGTAGTATGGGAGGATGTCTTTCCCCCGCTGTGTTTACTGTAGTATGGGAGGAATGTCTCTCCCACGCTGTGTGTTTACTGTAGTATGGGAGGATGTCTTTCCCACACTCGGTGTTTACTGTAGTATGGGAGGAATGTCTCTCCCACGCTGTGTTTACTGTAGTATGGGAGGAATGTCTCTCCCACGCTGTGTTTACTGTAGTATGGGAGGGATGTCTTTCCCACACTCGGTGTTTACTGTAGTATGGGAGGATGTCTTTCCCACGCTCGGTGTTTACTGTAGTATGGGAGGAATGTCTCTCCCACGCTGTGTTTACTGTAGTATGGGAGGGATGTCTTTCCCACGCTGTGTGTTTACTGTAGTATGGGAGGAATGTCTCTCCCACGCTGTGTTTTTACTGTAGTATGGGAGGAATGTCTCTCCCACGCTGTGTTTACTGTAGTATGGGAGGGATGTCTTTCCCATGCTGTGTGTTTACTGTAGTATGGGAGGGATGTCTTTCCCACGCTCGGTGTTTACTGTAGTATGGGAGGGATGTCTTTCCCACGCTGTGTGTTTACTGTAGTATGTGAGGAATGTCTCTCCCACGCTGTGTGTTTACTGTAGTATGGGAGGAATGTCTCTCCCACGCTGTGTTTACTGTAGTATGGGAGGGATGTCTTTCCCATGCTGTGTTTACTGTAGTATAGGAGGAATGTCTCTCCCACGCTGTGTTTACTGTAGTATGGGAGGGATGTCTTTCCCACGCTCGGTGTTTACTGTAGTATGGGAGGGATGTCTTTCCCACGCTCGGTGTTTACTGCAGTATGGGAGGGATGTCTCTCCCACGCTGTTTGTTTACTGCAGTATGGGAGGGATATCTCTCCCACGCTGTGTGTTTACTGTAGTATGGGAGGGATGTCTTTCCCACGCTGTGTGTTTACTGTAGTATGGGAGGAATGTCTCTCCCACGCTGTGTTTACTGTAGTATGGGAGGGATGTCTTTCCCACGCTGTGTGTTTACTGTAGTATGGGAGGAATGTCTCTCCCACGCTGTGTTTACTGTAGTATGGGAGGGATGTCTTTCCCACGCTCGGTGTTTACTGCAGTATGGGAGGGATGTCTTTCCCACACTGTGTGTTTACTGCAGTATGGGAGGGATGTCTCTCCCATGCTGTGTCATACACATTACTGCTTACTATCGCATTTTCAGTCGCAAGTTGTGAAAGGTCATTTTCAAAACTGAAATTAATAAAACATATGTGAGGTCTTCAGTGTCACAGGAACGACTGACCAACCCAACTTTAATAAACATTGAAAAACAATTTCTCACAGCTGATGTAAAAAGTGGAGTAGTTCAAGTGTTTTCTGACACCAGGAATCATTTGGGGAAAAGAACTTAATAAATTTTGTTGATTTATATTTAAATGGAATAAAGTGTTTATTTCATGTTTCATCTGTGTTTACATATTCAAAATATCTCCCTTTCTCAGTACTTGGCCTTATACTTGAGTCTTTGTTGCATACAATCAAGGAGTTGTCCCGGGCATCACCAGACCTCTGCACGCCACTAGGAGTACAAGATTGTCAAGTACAGGCACATAAGCCAACAGTATCAATTTGTCCCGGTGGGATCAGAGACCTTGGGATCATGGGGAAAAATGCAACACGTTTCCTTAAAGAACTGAGTTCCTGACTCATCGACACCACCAGGGACCCAAGGGCAGCCACTTTCATGTTCCAATGCCTCAGTGTGGCCATCCAGAGGGGACATGAGTGCTGCATACTAGGCTCACGTCTGGCTTCGAAGGAGCTGGAGATTCATAATCTTTGATATATTGTACCAATGTACAATATATCAAAGATTATTTTTGTGTTTTCTGTCAATGTATTCTGTCTATTAATAAAGTTCATATAGAATATAGGGAGTGGTAGGAGAAGAAAATATTCAAACAGCTCCGGGGAGAACCTTGAGTTTTCCCTGAGGTACGTTTATTGTCTTCTCTGAGGATGAGGGTCCCCAGTAAAGTTCTAGAGGTGGTACCTCCCTATAAATATACATATATATATATATATATATATATATATATATATATATATATATATATATATATATATATATATATATATATATATTATATATATATATATATATATATATATATATATATATATATATATATATATATATATATATATATATATATATATATATATATATAGATATTCAAAGCAACTCTAGGTCTTTCGTGTTGCAATCAACACATCATCAGGAGCTTGCAAAATTGCAGAAAAGAGGAGGATGACACAGCAAGTACGTTCCCAGAGGGCGGTCTTCAATGGAGTGAGTGAGGGAGAGAGGAGGGTACAGGAAGTGCCACCAGGCACAACAGTGCCCACTGTCAGAAGGATGAATATAATAGCATTAGAAAAATCCCATAAGCATTGATATTGTAATAGCTGAACGAAATTAACGTGGCAATAATAAAAAAATTCGATCATATTCCACTATATCAATAACTTTACACACATAATTATATTGTGAGTGATACAGAAGTCTGTGGCAATTATAGGGTGGCCTTCGGAGGGACAACTTCTGTATCACTCACAATGTAATTATGTGTGTAAAGTTATTGATGTCATAGTGGAATATGATCGATTTTTTTTATTATTGCCACGTTAATTTCGTTCAGGATATTACAATATCAATTCTTGTGGATTTTTCTAATGCTATAATATTCATCCTTCTGGCCTTAATTAAGTCAGCAAATTTGCTGTTGTGTAGTGTCACTAGTGACCTTCGTAAATAAAGTAAACTATGATTTTTTCTTGTTTATATAATATTTTTTTTAAACATACTGTTATAGATTTTATGATGAAAGTCTTGTATTTCAATTTCAGTGAAGCGTGGAGGAGTGCCATTATTGTGTGAGGATGGGGCACAGTGTGCACCCAGGTGGCGGGTGTGAGGTGTGTGTGGTGAGACCAACACTCAGTATTACTGAGCGCGCCTCCAAGTATCACTACACTCCACAACACAATCCAGGTAATGTGTACACACACACAAATCTACACACCTATATACACTATTCGGTACTTAAATCCAGAAGTCAGGGCGGATAGGCAGGTGTGTCTATTAGATTAGTGCCACTAGAGAGAACAATAAATAGAAGAGTTTAAATTCTACTAGGAAAGAACTGTCTAGTAAATACAGATTAGGATACAAAATCTTAAGTCAGGTGTAGAGTCTACTAGCCCTTACAAACACTACACAACCCTGTGTAAATATTCGTTGTGTGTTCACACACATGTACTGGAACCTTTGCCACCCCTATAAACACTCATCCCTCACACCTACACTCTAATCACCCTCTGTCACACGTACTCTACCACACTACCACACATCCTCCCTCTCATTCTCACACTCTCTCACACTCACGTCAAAGGGATGTTAGGAAGCATTTTTTCAGCCACAGAGTAGTCAGGAAGTGGAATAGTCTAGAGAAAGATATAGTGGAGGCAGGAACCATACATAGTTTTAAGACAAGGTATGATAAAGCTCATAAAGCAGGGAGAGCAGAGACCCAGTAGCGGACAGCGAAGAGGCGGGGCCAGGAGCTGAGTCTCGACCCCTGACCCCACAATTAGGTGAGTACACTCACACACACACACACTCTCTCTCTCCCTCTCTCTCTCTCGCTCTTCCTCTCCTCTTCCTCATCTCTTCCTTCCCCGTCTCCAACTATTTCTCCTTCCCCCCTCTCCTCCTTGCGTTTCCCTCACTTCCTATCCCCTTCTCCCTGTACCCCCTATCCTTCCCTATCTCTCTTCCCATCTGCCACTGTCCCCCTCCCACTCTCTATCCCTCTCCCTCCCTCCCTCCCTATGTCCCACCCCCTCTCCCTCCGTACAACAAACACCTCCACACACACACATACACATACGAACTGAGTATCGACCCCTGCAACCACAATTAGGTGAGTACAATTAGGTGAGTACACACACACACACATACACATACACACAACTGAGGAGGAAGTGAAGAGGCTACTAAGCGAGCTAGATACCTCAAAGGCGATGGGGCCGGAAAACATCTCTCCATGGGTCCTGAGAGAGGGAGCAGAGGAGCTATGTGTAGCCCTAACAACGATCTTCAACACATCTATCGAAACAGGGCAACTACCTGAGGTATGGAAGACAGCAAATGTAGTTCCAATTTTTAAAAAAGGAGACAGGAACGTAGCACTAAACTACAGACCAGTGTCACTGACTTGTATAGTATGCAAGGTCATGGAGAAGATAGTCAGGAGAAGAGTGGTTGAGCACCTAGAAAGGAATGAGCTTATCAACGATGGCCAACACGTTTTCAGGGACGGGAAATCCTGTGTCACAAACCTACTGGAGTTCTACGACAGGGTGACAGCAATAAGACAAGAGAGAGAGGGGTGGGTAGATTGCATATTCTTGGATTGTAAGAAGGCGTTTGACATAGTTCCACACAAGAGATTAGTGCAGAAGCTAGAGGACCAGGCAGGGGTAACAGGGAAGACACTACAATGGATCAGGGAATACCTATCAGGAAGACAGCAGCGAGTCATGGTACGTGGTGAGGTGTCAGAGTGGGCGCCGGTGACGAGCGGGGTTCCACAGGGGTCAGTCCTGGGACCAGTGCTGTTTCTGGTATTTGTGAACGACATGACGGAAGGAATAGACTCCGAAGTGTCCCTGTTTGCAGATGATGTGAAGTTGATGAGAAGAATTCAATCGGACGAGGACCAGGCAGAACTACAAAGGGATCTGGACAGACTGCAAGCCTGGTCCAACAACTGGCTCCTGGAGTTCAACCCCACCAAGTGCAAAGTCATGAAGATTGGGGAAGGGCAAAGAAGACCGCAGACGGAGTACAGTCTAGGGGGCCAGAGACTGCAAACCTCAGTCAAGGAAAAAGATCTTGGGGTGAGTATAACACCAGAAACATCTCCTGAGGCGCACATCAACCAAATAACTGCTGCAGCATATGGGCGCCTAGCAAACCTAAGAACAGCATTCCGACATCTTAATAAAAAATCGTTCGGGTCCCTGTATACTGTGTACGTTAGGCCCATACTGGAGTATGCAGCACCAGTTTGGAACCCACACCTAGCCAAGCACGTGAAGAAGCTCGAGAAAGTGCAAAGGTTTGCAACAAGACTAGTCCCGGAGCTAAGGGGTATGTCCTATGAGGAGAGGTTAAGGGAAATCGACCTGACGACACTGGAGGAAAGGAGAGATAGGGGGGATATGATAACAACATATAAGATACTGAGAGGAATTGACAAAGTGGACAGAGACAGAATGTTCCAGAGATGGGACACAGCAACAAGGGGACACAGTTGGAAGCTGAAGACTCAGATGAATCACAGAGATGTTAGGAAGTATTTCTTCAGTCACAGAGTGGTTGGGAAGTGGAATAGTGTAGGAAGCGATGTAGTCAAGGCAGGCTCAATACATAGCTTTAAGCAGAGGTATGATAAAGCTCATGACGCAGGGAGAGTGACCCAGTAGCGGCCAGTGAAGAGGCGGGGCCAGGAGCTATGACTCGACCCCTGCAACCACAACTAGGTGAGTACACACACACACAGCCCCGGTGGTCTGGTGGCTAAAGCTCTCGCTTCACGCACGGAGGGCCCGGGTTCAATTCCCGGCGGGGTGGAAACATTTCGAAGTGTTTCCTTTCACACACACACATACAACAGGCCTAGTGTCTAATCGACATGTGCCTAGGACAAAATGGTAACTAACACATACACATACACACACACACAGGAGCTGAGTCTCGACCCCTGCAACCACAATTAGGTGAGTACACACACACACACTAGCTCATGAACACACAACACAAACGACCACACGAAAACACGAAAAAAATGGGTTGCCAAAGAGCAGGATGGAGAACCAGGGTGCTCTTAAATGAACCTGGGAGGGAAGATTGGGTGGCAGAGCTGATGAAAAAGGAGGAAGAGTGGGGAAGGAAGCTAGAATTGCTTAGCAAGAAAATGGAGGAGATGATAGCTGCAGAGAGCAGGAAATGGGAGCTACAAGCCATAGCAGCAGAAGCTACGATACAGGGCTTAGGTAGATCTGTTTGTGACTCGATAAAGCCCACTGCGTGGGCGAAACGTTGTCAATAAAGGGTCACATTATACTGCATATGTGTTTATTTTTCCGAAGGAAATGGGAAGAGAATCCTTGATAAACAACTTATCATCACGCACCTTAACTGACTATGAGAAACAAGCGCTCAGTCTGGGTCTCAAATTTACCACTAACATACACACACCAACCTATCAACTGAATTTAGTCACCAGAAACCACAGACACAGTGACAGCAACTTCCAGAAGGGTTATATACAGGGCATTCTCACCGCAGCTATATGTGAACCTTCTACTAATCTTCCCAGGCGTTATATCAATGCTCTGAAGGGCCTTGCCAATGACCCAAATATCGTCACCACCGCCGACAAAGGAGGTGGAATCGTCATACTCAACACCAGTGAATACAACACCAAAATGATGGACCTCTTGAATGACCAGTCCACATACGAACCCATCAACACACAACAGTGGGAAACACTCACTAAAGGTTTCCTATACAAAACCAGACAAATACTGAAATGCACTAATGAAGGGAAGAAACTTCTGTACTTGATACCCAGCAACCCTAAACCAGCACACATGTATGGTTTACCCAAGACCCATAAACATAATATTCCTCTCAGACCAATCACATCAGGTATAGACAGTGCACCACACAAACTAGCCGGAGTTCTTGCCAAACATCTTTCCTGCCTTCTGGGGACCATCAGCCCCGCTCATCTTAAACATTCAGGCGACCTTCTCAACCGCATCCGAAACAAGAAACTAAGCAGTTTGGACGTGACTTCACCTACCACACAAGCCATCAATGTTCTACGACGTAAAGTAAATCTGAACCTTAACCTTCCTCTACCTCCAGGAGATTTCATTGACCTTATTGAACTCTGTGTTAATTTCAACTGTTTTTCTTTCAATAACAAGCTCTACAAACAAACATTCGGCATGGGAATGGGGTCCCCATCAGTGCCGTCTTAGCTAACTTGTACATGGAACCCCTAGAGGCTGAACACTTCGCCAATATCATTCCCTCAAGCGTCACTTGGTTACGTTACGTGGACGACGTCCTCGTAATAACTCCCAAACGTTTTGATGTACGGAATCTTCAGGCAAGGCTCAACACAGTTGAACCGGCGATCCAGTTTACACTAGAAGAAGAGTCCAATGACAAGCTACCCTTTCTAGACGTCCTCATCCACAAAGTAGATAACAACCTAAGATTTCAAGTTTACCGGAAACCTACAAATAAAAATGATCTCACACACTTTTATTCCAGTCAAGATACTAAGACCAAAAGAGGCATCATCATCGGATTCTTCCTAAGAGCTTACCGAATTTGTAGTCCTGAGTTTCTTGACGAGGAATGTACATACATTCACCAAACCTTCACTGATTTACATTTTCCTTCCTTTTTCATCAAAGATTGCAAAAGAAGAGCTCTTCAGATCATTAATTCTCCATGGACTAACACCACTCCAAACAAAGTTATAGTTCTTCCCAACAGCCAGGTTGCATCCAACATTTCTAAAGTATTTGCACAAGCTAACACTAGAGTCGCCATCGCTTCCAATACTTCTATAAAGGATCTAACCAGGACAAAATCCAAGCACCATGAACCAGTCAACGCAGGGGTCTACACTATACCCTGTGGAGGCTGCGACAGAATTTATGTAGGTGAAACAGCAAGAAACCTCGAAACACGCATCAATGAACACATTAATGCATGTAGAAACGATAACCTAAACAACGCCTGCGTACAACACCGAAATTCCACCAATCATCTCATGAAATTCAGAGACGCCCAATTAGTAATCAAAGAAACTAATTTCCGCAGACTCAAGTGCCTTGAATCAGCACTTATCGCTGTTTCTAACACAATTAAACAAAACAAAGGCAGCTTCACCATCTCTGAAGTCTTAGCAAGAATCCTCCTGAAAACAGTAAACCCTACCATCACATAGTCTCTCCTGCTAATACTACACTAGCACTTCGCAGAGGTGGAACACTGATACAGGTCTTCTCTAATACAACCTCCAACAGAAATATTTGTCTAACCTATATTTTTGTGCTACCCAAGTAATTGCTTTCACCTTTTTCCTCATGTGCAAATTGATTATTCTACATTATTGTATTACTACTACTACAACAACTTATGTCTCTACTACTACCACCACCACTAGTATTACACCTCACTCTGAGCATATATATATACCCTCTGTGTCCATGTATTGTTTGTAACGGTTTGACAAAGCTCCTGGAGAGCGAAACGTTGCCACAATAAAATGTCACATTAGTTGCATTTGTGTCCTTTTACTTATTATAATAATTGAGGAACACTGCAAATGGTCTACTCATATTCTTGCCCAATCTTCTTTTAAAGCCACCCAAGGTTCTAGACTCTGTCACCGTACTCAGAAGATCGTCACATGCAGCGTTCTCCACCTGACCCAACATTCTCCACCTGACCCAACATTCTCCACCTGACCCAGCATTCTCCACCTGACCCAACATTCTCCACCTGACCCAGCATTCTCCACCTGACCCAACATTCTCCACCTGACCCAACATTCTCCACCTGACCCAACATTCTCCACCTGACCCAACATTCTCCACCTGACCCAACATTCTCCACCTGACCCAACATTCTCCACCTGACCCAACATTCTCCAACTGACCCAACATTCTCCACCTGACTCCATCATATATATATACTCTTGTACCTTTCACCCAGGTAGATATGTTTGTGACTTGATAAAGCCCACTGTGTGGGCGAAACGTAGTCAGTAAAGGATCACATTATATTGCTTATGTGTTTATATTTCCATTGTGTCGGTATTTTATACCATTTATTTCCACTACTTAGGGTCCTGGTCCAGTTATTGTTAGTAAAACAAATTTGACACTTTTATTAATAAAAAATATACAGTACATTTTATTTCTCGTATAGGATTCTTTGAGAGTCTTCAAATCCAAGTTAAGGAATCATGTTCGTGTTCAGCACGATGGATCATGTCAGTGCTTGCAGCTCGGGTGCCCATCCTGTCGTGGTTACCAGCTTACAACCTCAGGTCCACCCTAGTCGGAGATATTGTGTCTGGTGTCACTGTAGCTATTATGCACATACCACAAGGTGAGTTATGTCTGGTATCACTGTATTCATAATGCATATACCACCAGGTGAGTCGTGTCTGGTATCACTGTAGCCAGAGTACGTATACCACTAGGTGAGTCGTGTCTGGTATCACTGCCATCATTACAACCAGTCATTTTCAATTTGTTTTTGCAAGTGATTTATACGCAAATGTAAATCAACATGAAATTCAATTTTTTTCCTCCATATCTGTGTTGGTAATGTTAGGTACTGCCTCAAGATTTCTTATTTAAATAAATAAGAATAAGCAGTATTGTTTTAGATAAAATCCAGAGTACTGGTTATACCATAAACGTTTTATTGCAAAGAGATCAGAACTTTATTAATAATTTTAGAAGGCGTTTGCGTCAGTTTTTTTAACATCTGTCTATGACATTCTGGTTTATAATTAATGAAATTCAATTCTTATGTAACCTGGAGACCACTTTTGTGTCCTGGTGACTACTTTTATGACCTGTTGACCACTTTTGTTACCATATGACCAGTTTTGTGACCTGGTGACAAATTTTGTGACCTGGTGACCACTTTTGAGACCTAATGACCACTTTTGAGACCTTATGACCACTTTTTTGACCTGGTGACCACTTTTGTGACCTAATGACCACTTTTGAGACCTTATGACCACTTTTGTGACCTGGTGACCACTTTTGTGTCCTGGTAACCATTTTTGTGTTCTGGTGACCACTTTTGTGTCCTAGTGACCTCTATTGTGTCCTGGTGACCGCTTTTGTGTCCTGGTGACCTCTTTTGTGTCCTGGTGACCTCTTTTGTGTCCTGGTGACCGTTTTTGTGTCCTGGTGACCTCTTTTGTGTCCTAGTGACAACTTTTGTCTTGTTGTGACCACTTAGGGATGGACAGACTTACCAGTGCAAGTTAAGAATGTCAGGAACATATAACCCAAACAGCGTACTGCCTGCAATAGTGAATCAATATAGCTTTCACTGGGAACGTGTCGCCCTGTGCAGAGTTTCATCGAGTCGTATTTTACTCATTGTTGAGCTTTATCAAGTCGTTTCACTCTTTGTTGAGCTTTATCAAGTCGTTTCACTCTTTGTTGAGCTTTATCAAGTCGTTTCACTCTTTGTTGAGCTTTATCAAGTCGTTTCACTCATTGTTGAGCTTTAAAAAATCTTATTTAGTTCTGGATAGAATTTTATCAAGTAATGCTTGGCTTACCGTCAATCTTTGCCATCTGCCAAATTTTTGGGCCTAGTATGGGCCAGTAGGCCTGGTGACGTGTTCCTCCTTTCTTATGTTCTTATGTTCTTATCAAATAATGTGAGGATAAAATTTAACGTTAATTTAATTAAAATTTAACACCTTAATTAAGCCGTGTATCGTAGATTTTACGGGAACCTTTTGTTAATATTTAGTTAAAAATTTTACGTGTTAGTAAAGTTAACTGAAAATTAACTTAACTGTCATTTTTTCACTTACATCATAGTAAATGAATTTACGTTTCAGTTATCTCAGTGTTTCCTGGTGTTCTCTCAGCTGTTATCAGTGTTTCCTGGTGTTCTCTCAGCTGTTATCAGTGTTTCCTGGTGTTCTCTCAGCTGTTATCAGTGTTTCCCGGTGTTCTCTCAGCTGTTATCAGTGTTTCTCGGTGTTCTCTCAGCTGTTATCAGTTTCCTGGTGTTCTCTCAGCTGTTATCAGTGTTTCCTGGGGTTCTCTCAGCTGTTATCAGTGTTTCCTGGTGTTCTCTCAGCTGTTATCAGTGTTTCCTGGTGTTCTCTCAGCTGTTATCAGTGTTTCCTGGTGTTCTCTCAGCTGTTATCAGTGTTTCTCGGTGTTCTCTCAGCTGTTATCAGTTTCCTGGTGTTCTCTCAGCTGTTATCAGTGTTTCCTGGTGTTCTCTCAGCTGTTATCAGTGTTTCCTGGTGTTCTCTCAGCTGTTATCAGTGTTTCCTGGTGTTCTCTCAGCTGTTATCAGTGTTTCCTGCTGTTCTCTCAGCTGTTATCAGTGTTTCCTGGTGTTCTCTCAGCTGTTATCAGTGTTTCCTAGTGTTCTCTCAGCTGTATCAGTGTTTCCTGGTGTTCTCTCAGCTGTTATCAGTGTTTCCTGGTGTTCTCTCAGCTGTTATCAGTGTTTCCTGGTGTTCTCTCAGCTGTTATCAGTGTTTCCTGGTGTTCTCTCAGCTGTTATCAGTGTTTCCTGGTGTTCTCTCAGCTGTTATCAGTGTTTCCTGGTGTTCTCTCAGCTGTTATCAGTCACGTGAGCGCTTCTCCACATTAGGAAGATCAACCCTTGCTGGCATCACTGACATCAACCAGTGGTAACATTAGAATTAGTAACTTATGTTTACATCTGTGACATCAATCACTGATCAGTCCTTGCTATCAGTGATCAACCCTTGCTGACGCAGGTAGCATCAATGGCATCAACCCTTGATAGCATGGGTGACTTCAACCCCATACTAACATTGGTGAATTCCTCCCATTCTGACATCAACCCATGCTCACTTCAGTGACATCAACCCATGCTCACTTCAGTGACATCAACCCATGCTCACTTCAGTGACATCAACCCATGCTCACTTCAGTGACATCAACCCATGCTCACTTCAGTGACATCAACCCATGCTCACTTCAGTGACATCAGCTCATGCTCACTTCAGTGTCATCAAGGTAGTGGTGCGGTTAAAGCAATAAACACTCCAGTTCTTCATGGAGTTTCTTGGTAGATATGCTGAGTCGTACTCAAACAACACCAGAAAATAACTTATTGACGAAGTTTCAGTCTGACTTAAGCCATTAACTAATCACACAGAAGAGCGAAGGGAAGGTAGCCAGTCTATATACGATCGTGTCACTCCTCCTGCTACTGATGCTTCCGGAGTCTACTCCATTTACTGCTCCTTTTGTCCTCTCCAATACTTTGGAGAGAATTGCCACTCTCACTCATAGAACACAAAAGTAGTGTTAGACAAACCAACACCAAAAATGTTCTTTTCTGTCACTTTAGAGATCACAGTCATCCTATTAACTGGTCCTCTGCCAGAACTGTCTACCCTTCTTCTAGGCTTCACAGACGTCGTCTTCTTGAAGCTTCCCTTATACATAACTTTCCTAATATGAATTTTAGTCGTGGTTTTAAGTCTGTAGATACCTTATTTCTCATTACATTGCCAAATGCTTCAAACTTCAGAACACTCGTGACTTGACCTCATCTTTATCGCCTCCTCTAATTTCCTTTTCTCATTTCCTTTGCCTTTCCGTTCTTGTGCCTAGGTGAGTTTTGTCCAGTGAGTTTTTTCCCTGTGTTTTGGTCCCCCCCTCGTAGACCATTACTATCTTGCAGTGCTCCTTTTTTCTTCCTTTTTTCATATGTCCTTAGGCTACCTCCACTATTATTACTATTATTGTCGTGCCGAATAGGTAAAATTGGTCAATTAGAAAGAAATAATTTAAAATTAAGTCCTTTCTAGACATTTTTTTTCATTTAAGTTAATGTAAAAATTAATAATTTTGTACCAAAAGAACCTTAGAAAACTTACCAAACCTTATTATAAAAAGCGCAATTTAATTTAGCCTAATCCAACTAAATATATTTTAGATAAGTTTACAATAATTTAATAATAATCAGAAATAATGAAATATTTTTTTTTCGTTAGGTTCAAAATTATTTCTGCGAAATTAATTGCATACAAAATTGTGTGGGTCAAAATGAGTCACAACACCGCGCGCTACCCTTGTTTACCTCTCTCTCGATGTGGAGGAGTTAGTGGAGGAGCACAGGGAAGAACTGACCACTGAGGAGCTGCAGGAACTTGAGAAGGAGGAGCACAAGACTAAGATGGATGCACTCTCTTCAGGCTGGGAAGAGGAGATAGAGGAAGCCCCTACTTCATTAATTAAGGAAATATTTGCCAAATGGATGGACGTCAAAATCTTTGCAGAGAAGTACCACCCCAACAAAGTTCAAACAAGCCGTAATAGCATTGTCTGGAATGACCAGACAATGTCACATTTCCGAAACATCCTGAGGAGAAGGCAGAAGCAAAGTTCTTTGGACAGATTTTTAGTAAAAGTCAAACCTGGTGAGCTTCAACCAGGTCTAAATAGGGAAAAGAGACAGAAAAGAGAAGGGGACTCTCCTTCCAAACAATAACATTTCCTGCTCCTCCCTTCTCAGCACTATCCTAGTAGACACTCCACTCTTTTTAGCAAAGTAAAGTGAGGTTAAATTTGCATTTATTTCATCTAATTCTTTTGTATTTAAGTATGTATTTTGTATTAAGCAGTGTTTAAATTACATATTTTAGTATTAAGCAGTGTTTAAATTACATATTTTAGTATTAAGCGTGTTTAAATTACATATTTTAGTATTAAGCGTGTTTAAATTACATATTTTAGTATTAAGCGTGTTTAAATTATTTTTAGTATTAAGCAGTGTTTAAATTACATATTTTAGTATTGAAGCAGTGTTTAAATTACATATTTTAGTATTAAGCAGTGTTTAAATTACATATTTTAGTATTAAGCAGTGTTTAAATTACATATTTTAGTATTAAGAAGTGTTTAAATTACATATTTTAGTATTAAGCAGTGTTTAAATTACATATTTTAGTATTAAGCCGTGTTTAAATTTTTAACCCATCAATGTATAATATAACAATAACAATAGGATTTTTTTATGGGAACGGATTAATCGTTTTCCTAATATTTCTTATGGTAAAATTCGTTTGGTATACGTCCTGTTTAGTATAAGTCCAAGGTCCAGTAATGGATTAAGGACGTATACTGAGGTACCACTGCATATATATATATATATATATATATATTTTTTTTTTTTTTATATATAATTTTGTGTCTCCACGAGAGGTGACCCAAAAAGAAAGAAAATCCCCGAAAAGAAAATACTTTCATCATCATTCAACACTTTCACTTCACTTATACATAATCATGTCTTTGCAGAGGCGCTCAGATACGACAGCTGAGAATAAGTCCCTCCCAGGTGTCACTATCCCAGACCCCTCCTTTAAAGTGCAGGCATTGTACTTCCCATTTCCAGGACTCAAGTCCAATTAAATCAATTAACTGGTTTCCCTGAATCCCTTCACAAAATGTTACCCTGCTCACACTCCAACAGATCGTCAGGTCCCAAAAACCATTCGTCTCCAATTACTCCTATCTAACACGCTCACACATGCTTGGTGGAAGTCCAAGCCCCTCGCCCACAAAACCTCCTTTACCCCTTCCCTCTAACCTTTTCTAGGACGACCCCTACCCCGCCTTCCTTCCCCTACAGATTTATACGCTCTCCAAGTCATTCTACTTTGATCTATTCTCTCTAAATGACCAAACCACCTCAACAACCCCTCTTCAGCCCTCTGACAAATACTTTTAGTAACTCCACACCTTCTCCTAATTTCCACACTCCTAATTTTCTGCATAATATAAAGCTTTGAGGAGAGATACCCAGATGTTCCACAAGTCTCACTCATCTACGGTGTAGTATTGTAATTCATTAATAAATATCAATTTAATACTGGCTTCTTATGACATAGAAACATTGTCGTATATTCGTCATTACTTTTTAAGATAACGTCTGCACCGTCTTCAGGAATGGGCTTCGCTTTGCTTGCTGAGTTGCCGCCGATCATCGGCATATACATGGCGTTCTTTCCTGTTCTTATATATGCTGTCTTGGGCACGTCACGGCACAGCTCTATGGGTACGTTGTTAGTCAGGTATGAACGTTGTTAGTCAGGTATGAACGTTGTTAGTCAGGTATGAACGTTGTTAGTCAGGTATGAACGTTGTTAGTCAGGTATGAACGTTGTTAGTCAGGTATGAACGTTGTTAGTCAGGTATGAACGTTGTTAGTCAGGTATGAACGTTGTTAGTCAGGTATGAACGTTGTTAGTCAGGTATGAACGTTGTTACTCAGGTATGAACGTTGTTACTCAGGTATGAACGTTGTTACTCAGGTATGAACGTTGTTACTCAGGTATGAACGTTGTTACTCAGGTATGAACGTTGTTACTCAGGTATGAACGTTGTTACTCAGGTATGAACGTTGTTACTCAGGTATGAACGTTGTTACTCAGGTATGAACGTTGTTACTCAGGTATGAACGTTGTTAGTCAGGTATGAACGTTATTACTCAGGTATGAACGTTGTTACTCAGGTATGAACGTTGTTACTCAGGTATGAACGTTGTTGCTCAGATATGAACGTTGTTACTCAGGTATGAACGTTGTTACTCAGGTATGAACGTTGTTACTCAGGTATGAACGTTGTTACTCAGGTATGAACGTTGTTACTCAGGTATGAACGTTGTTACTCAGGTATGAACGTTGTTACTCAGGTATGAACGTTGTTACTCAGGTATGAACGTTGTTACTCAGGTATGAACGTTGTTAGTCAGGTATGAACGTTGTTAGTCAGGTATGAACGTTGTTAGTCAGGTATGAACGTTGTTAGTCAGGTATGAACGTTGTTACTCAGGTATGAACGTTGTTACTCAGGTATGAACGTTGTTACTCAGGTATGAACGTTGTTACTCAGGTATGAACGTTGTTACTCAGGTATGAACGTTGTTACTCAGGTATGAACGTTGTTACTCAGGTATGAACGTTGTTAGTCAGGTATGAACGTTGTTAGTCAGGTATGAACGTTGTTACTCAGGTATGAACGTTGTTACTCAGGTATGAACGTTGTTACTCAGGTATGAACGTTGTTACTCAGGTATGAACGTTGTTACTCAGGTATGAACGTTGTTATCGGTATGAACGTTGTTACTCAGGTATGAACGTTGTTACTCAGGTATGAACGTTGTTACTCAGGTATGAACGTTGTTACTCAGGTATGAACGTTGTTACTCAGGTATGAACGTTGTTACTCAGGTATGAACGTTGTTACTCAGGTATGAACGTTGTTACTCAGGTATGAACGTTGTTACTCAGGTATGAACGTTGTTACTCAGGTATGAACGTTGTTACTCAGGTATGAACGTTGTTACTCAGGTATGAACGTTGTTACTCAGGTATGAACGTTGTTACTCAGGTATGAACGTTGTTACTCAGGTATGAACGTTGTTACTCAGGTATGAACGTTGTTACTCAGGTATGAACGTTGTTACTCAGGTATGAACGTTGTTACTCAGGTATGAACGTTGTTACTCAGGTATGAACGTTGTTACTCAGGTATGAACGTTGTTACTCAGGTATGAACGTTGTTACTCAGGTATGAACGTTGTTACTCAGGTATGAACGTTGTTACTCAGGTATGAACGTTGTTATTGCACAAATAACCCGCACGTAGGAGAATAATACTTATGACGACATTTCGGTCCGACTTGGACCATTAACTATTCATATGTGGTGCACCATTAACCACTCACAATGATCCAAGTCGGACCGAAACGTCGTCATTAGTTACAATCTCGTATGTGCGGCATATCTGTGTATCATTGCAGTCACAGTATTGTGTCTTATTATTCTTTATGATCCTCGTTACCATACGAATGTTACCAAGGAAACAGCTCACCTTACCTTTCTCATCAGTACTGCCAGACTTATTTCTCAGAGAGAAACTACTTTTGTCTGGAATATATTTACCAATAGAGCTGAGTTAATATTGTGCGTAATAGTTGTGGATCCTGATCACATCCTGTGCATGTTATTATGCTTGCAACAGCAAGTACTTTTATGTATGCAATTGTGCTTCAGAGATACCAGTTTAAGAGTCACATGTAAATATATGAGCTTGAGAGTCACATGTAAATATATGAGCTTTAGAGTCACATGTAAATATATGAGCTTAACAGTCAGATGTAAATATATGAGCTTAAGAGTCAGATGTAAATATATGAGCTTAAGAGTCAGATGTAAATATATGAGCTTAAGAGTCAGATGTAAATATATGAGCTTAAGAGTCAGATGTAAATATATGAGCTTAAGAGTCAGATGTAAATATATGAGCTTAAGAGTCACATGTAAATATATGACCTTAAGAGTCACATGTAAATATATGACCTTAAGAGTCACATGTAAATACTTGAGCTTAAGAGTCACATGTAAATACTTGAGCTTAAGAGTCACATGTAAATATATGAGCTTGAGAGTCACATGTGAATATATGAGCTTAAGAGTCACATGTAAATATATGAGCTTAAGAGTCACATGTGAATATATGAGCTTAAGAGTCCCATGTAAATATATGACCTTAAGAGTCACATGTAAATACTTGAGCTTAAGAGTCAGATGTAAATATATGAGCTCAAGAGTCACATGTGAATATATGAGCTTAAGAGTCACATGTAAATACATGAGCTTAAGAGTCACATGTAAATATATGAGCTTAAGAGTCACATGTAAATATATGAGCTTAAGAGTCACATGTAAATACATGAGCTTAAGAGTCACATGTAAATATATGAGCTTAAGAGTCACATGTAAATATATGAGCTTAAGAGTCACATGTAAATACATGAGCTTAAGAGTCATATGTAAATACATGAGCTTAAGAGTCACATGTATATATATGAGCTTAAGAGTCAAATGTAAATACATGAGCTTAAGAGTCACATGTAAACATATGAGCTTAAGAGTCACATGTAAATACATGAGCTTAAGAGTCACATGTAAATATATGAGCTTAAGAGTCACATGTAAATATATGAGCTTAAGAGTCACATGTAAATATATGAGCTTAAGAGTCAGATGTAAATACATGAGCTTAAGAGTCACATGTAAATATATGAGCTTAAGAGTCACATGTAAATATATGAGCTTAAGAGTTACATGTAAATATATGAGCTTAAGAGTCAGATGTAAATACATGAGCTTAAGAGTCACATGTAAACATATGAGCTTAAGAGTCAGATGTAAATACATGAGCTTAAGAGTCAGATGTAAATACATGAGCTTAAGAGTCACATGTAAATACATGAGCTTAAGAGTCACATGTAAACATATGAGCTTAAGAGTCACATGTAAATACATGAGCTTAAGAGTCACATGTAAATATATGAGCTTAAGAGTCACATGTAAATATATGAGCTTAAGAGTCACATGTAAATATATGAGCTTAAGAGTCAGATGTAAATACATGAGCTTAAGAGTCACATGTAAATATATGAGCTTAAGAGTCAGATGTAAATACATGAGCTTAAGAGTCACATGTAAATACATGAGCTTAAGAGTCAGATGTAAATACATGAGCTTAAGAGTCACATGTAAATACATGAGCTTAAGAGTCACATGTAAATACATGAGCTTAAGAGTCACATGTAAATATATGAGCTTAAGAGTCATATGTAAATACATGAGCTTAAGAGTCACATGTAAATACATGAGCTTAAGAGTCACATGTAAATACATGAGCTTAAGAGTCACATGTAAATACATGAGCTTAAGAGTCACATGTAAATACATGAGCTTAAGAGTCACATGTAAATACATGAGCTTAAGAGTCACATGTAAATACATGAGCTTAAGAGTCAGATGTAAATTATTAGTAGATTGCAATTAATATATTGTAATTATCCCTTTATTAAATATATGGATTTATTATTATTAAAAAGTATTTTACGATTTATCATGGTGTATAAATACATCATACATGCAGATTTATAAAACATTCTCATAGCTTTAGCATCAAATACATCACGTTCTTCCTTAAACAATAATAAAATTCGTTGATGAATATTATAGTAATAAAATATTTACTCTTTTTAATAAAATAAACAAATATATTGTTGTTGTACTCAGCTCATTGGATTATTTATTATGATTTTGAATTAATCACAAATATATTGCAAATTTTGATGATGTGTGAAATGTTGAATTAATAGACTTATTATTATTATTATTAATATTATTATTGTTATTATTATTAGTAGTAGTAGTATTATTGTTGTTATTATTATTATTATTATTATTATTATTATTATTATTATTATTATTATTTTAATATTATTATTAATATTATTATTGTTGTTATTATTATTATTATTATTATTATTATTATTAGTATTATTAATATTATTATTTTTAATATTATTATTAATATTATTATTGTTATTATTATTATTAGTAGTAGTAGTATTGTTGTTATTATTATTATTATTATTATTATTATTATTATTATTATTATTATTATTTTTATTATTATTATTATTATTATTATTATTATTATTATTATTATTATTATTATTATTATTATTATTATTATTATTAGTGGGAAGCGCCAAACTTGTATGGTTTATGTAGAATCAAGAGTGACCCATTGTTTTAATGCCTCCTGTGCCGAGTCTGGCCTTGCGAGTACTTACTGGGTAGCGTAGAGGAAGTCAATTGACTAGCTTCGGATTTATTGAACAAAGGAGTTCAGAGCGGGCAGAGTGAGGGTAAGCCGGGGAGAGGGTAAGCCGGGGAGAGGGTAAGCCGGGGAGAGGGTAAGCCGGGGAGAGGGTAAGCCGGGGAGAGGGTAAGCCGGGGAGGGAGAGCAGCTGATCCTAGGGTGAGAGGCGGTCAAGTGCGGCTGAGGGGGCATGGCGTCCCACTGAGCTAGGCAGCCATAGAGATGACAGCATCATAGTGCCATGGAATATGAACTCAGCAGGCAGACAGCATAGGCTGTCTACAACATCAACTGACGTGTGGTGCACCAGCTGATGTGTGCTGCACCAGCTGACGTGTGGTGCACCAGCTGATGTGTGCTGCACCAGCTGATGTGTGCTGCACCAGCTGATGTGTGCTGCACCAGCTGATGTGTGCTGCACCAGCTGATGTGTGCTGCACCAGCTGATGTGTGCTGCACCAGCTGATGTGGGCTGCACCAGCTGATGTGTGCTGCACCAGCTGATGTGTGCTGCACCAGCTGATGTGTGCTGCACCAGCTGATGTGTGCTGCACCAGCTGATGTGTGCTGCACCAGCTGATGTGTGCTGCACCAGCTGATGTGTGCTGCACCAGCTAATGTGTGCTGCACCAGCTGATGTATGCTGCACCAGCTAATGTGTGCTGCACCTGCTTATGTGTGCTGCACCAGCTGATGTGTGGTGCACCAGCTGATGTGTGCTGCACCAGCTATGTGTGGTGCACCAGCTGATGTGTGCTGCACCTGCTGATGTGTGCTGCACCAGCTGATGTGTGGTGCACCAGCTGATGTGTGGTGCACCAGCTGATGTGTGGTGCACCAGCTGATGTGTGGTGCACCAGCTGATGTGTGGTGCACCAGCTGATGTGTGGTGCACCAGCTGATGTGTGGTGCACCAGCTGATGTGTGGTGCACCAGCTGGTGTGTGCTGCACCTGCTGATGTGTGGTGCACCAGCTGATGTGTGGTGCACCAGCTGATGTGTGGTGCACCAGCTGATGTGTGGTGCACCAGCTGGTGTGTGCTGCACCTGCTGATATAAGAACATAAGAAAGAAGGAACACTGCAGCAGGCCTACTGGCCCATGCGAGGCAGGTCCAAGTCTCCCACCGGTTTAAGCCAATGCCCCGACCCAGCCAGGTCAGGTTACATTCACTTAAGGAAGGAGCACGGCATCTGACCTAATAGCACAAACTAGTCAGGTCCAACTCACACCCACCCGCACCCACTCATATATTTATCTAGCCTATTTTTAAAACTACACAACGTTTTAGCCTCTATAACTGTACTCGGGAGTTTGTTCCACTCATCGACAACTCTATTACCAAACCAATGCTTTCCTATATCCCTTCTGAATCTGAATTTATCCAACATAAAGCCATTGCTTCGAGTCCTGTCAATACAATTCTTGTCAATACAAGATATTGTGGTGCACCAGCTGATGTGTGCTGCACCAGCTGATGTATGCTGCACCAGCTGATGTATGCTGCACCAGCTGATGTGTGCTGCACCAGCTGATGTGTGCTGCACCAGCTGATGTGTGCTGCACCAGCTATTGTGTAGAGGACATCTGTTGTGAGGCAGACTCCCCGTGGTGTGATAAATTAGTTTAGATATTAGAAATGATCAGGTTTGACCCTTGAAAAATGTGCAGACGGCCCCAATTCTCACGACATTACTGATAACTCAGCAAAAATCTGAAACCAAGTTATTTGATCTTTTTCTACTTTATTATATGTGATTCATATAAGTAATTGTGCATTCAAATAAATATTATTATCTTCATATAATCATCAGAATATTCACATCAGTAATGATATATTCACAGAAGTAATTTTCCACTCACAGAAGTGGGTTTTGATCTAAGTTATGTAAGAACTTCACTGAACATGGCGCCTGTTTGTGTTGATCGACGCTCCACTCAACTGTCTTTATATGGTTCTCTTCTTGTGAGTAATTTATTAATTCTTTCCAGGTGCCTTTGCTATAATATGTCTGATGACTGGCAAAGTTGTGAAGCAGTTAGCTGTCATACCCGACCCTGAGTCGCACCATGATGGTAATGAGACCCAGCCAATACTCCAAGGCACTCACACATACACGCCCGTTCAAGTAGCGGCACTCGTGGCACTAATGAATGGAATTGTTCAGGTGACAGGTGACTTATGTCCTTTTGAGATGCAATACATACACACACACACACGCAAATTTATGCATGCATATATGTATATATATATGTGTGTGTGTGTGTGTGTATGTCGTGCCGAATAGATAAAATTGGTCAATTAGCCAAAACTCATTTAAAATTAAGTCCTTTCTATAATTTGCTCTTATACGTTTAAAAATATATATTTTTTCATTTATGGTAATGTGAAAATTAATAATTAATTTTGTACCAAAAGAACCTTGGAAAACTTACCTAACCTTATTATAACAAGCGCAATTTAATTTAGCCTAATCCATCGAAATATATTTTAGATAAGTTTACAATAATTTAATACTAAACAAACACAATGAAATATATCTGACAACATGCCAATGCACTCAGCTCCTGGCCCAGACTAGTGGAACTCTGTGTTCATTAAGAACTGCAAGAAACCACTCTCACGGGCCCTAGGTATACTATGGAGAAGGAGCTTAGACATGGGTGAAATTCCCCACTCCATAAAGGTGACAGAGAATTCTGCATTAGCTAAGAAGAGTATGCACTAAGAAGCATGATTGGAAAACACTTGGATTCTCAAAAACTGCACAATCCAGGGCAACATGGGTTCAGAGCAGGTCGCTTCTGTCTCTCGCAACTACTGGACCACTATGATATGGTCTTGGATGCACTGGAAGAAAAACAGAATGCAGATGTAATATACACAGACTTCGTAAAAGCCTTTGACAAGTACGATCATGAGGTAATAACGCACAAAATACGTGCTAAAGGAATAATGGGCAAAGTGGGGAGATGGATCTTCAACTTTGTAACCAATCGAACACAAAGAGTAGTGGTAAACAGAGTTAAATCGGAAGCTGCCATAGTGAAAAGCTCTGTTCCACAAAGCTCAGTACTCGCCCCCATCCTATTCCTCATCCTCATATCAGACATAAACAGAGATGTAATCTACAGCATCGTGTCATCCTTTGCAGACGATACTAGGATCTGCATGAGACTGTCATCTATTGAGGACAAGGTTAACCTCCAAGAAGATATAAACCAAGTTTTCCAATGGGCAACGGAAAACAATATGATGTTCAATGAAGACAAATTCCAACTACTCCGTTATGGAAAACTGGAGGAGATAATAATTAGAACTCGGTATATTACAAACTCTGATCATACAAAGGAGCGAAAAAATAATGTGAGGGACCTGGGAGTGGTAATGCCTGAGAATCTAACTTTCAAGGAACACAACAGTGCCAATGATTATCCTTTTTATATCACACCATAAGCGTCTGGAGCCTAAGAATGCTCAGCAGCTTCCCACCATGCATAAGGGGAATTACCAATAGGCCCCTGGCTTCTTACATTGGACTACGTGCTGCCTGCAGAAACAGTCTGGTTAATGAGGCTCTGATCCATGCCTGGTCGTGGACAGGGCCGCGGGGGGCGTTGATCCCAGGAATACCATCCAGATAGGTTCAGACTTATTTTTTGCGAAATTACTGCATACACAAATTTTCGCTTCCTTTATTCGGCAAGAAAAGCGTTGCTATTTAAGAAAAATCGCAAGTTTTATCTATTCGCACGATATATATATATATATATGTATATATATATATGTACTCACCTAATTGTACTCACCTAATTGTGGTTGCAGGGGTCGAGACTCAGCTCCTGGCCCCGCCTCTTCGCTGTCCGCTACTGGGTCTCTGCTCTCCCTGCTCCATGAGCTTTATCATACCTTGTCTTAAAACTATATATGGTTCCTGCCTCCACTATATCTTTCTCTAGACTATTCCACTTCCTGACTACTCTGTGGCTGAAGAAATACTTCCTAATGTTTGTATGTTATATATATATATATATATATATATATATATATATATATATATATATATATATATATATATATATATATATATATATATATATATATATATATATATATATTTTATTACATAATATGGTACAAAAGATTTGAGAGATACATTGTTGATATAAAGATGGCATATACAGTACACGAGGTGAGAGATACATGTCTAGTACATATTGTTACATCTTTGTCACTGATTATAATGCGAAAATCTCATCCAGCTCTTCCGAGCTGGGCGCGTGCCCAGAATACAGCATGCATTACCCCTCTGAACAGCAGCGCTGAGTCGCTGGAACAGAAAACTAGCTGCCCTGGGATCCCTAGTTACCCTGTTGAGTCTTTTGCCCAGCTCCTTGAGGAACTTAGATGCACTCTTTCCCCATGAGCCAAGGGTCTCTGAGCCTACGGGAACAAACATATAATGATGGGCAAGTTCTCCATATTTTCTCGACTTCTGGGACTCCCTGAAGGTGGCAGCAGCCCCTCCTTCCTCCCTGGTGTACTGGAGATAGGTATCAGCCAAGGTAGATGCACATGTGTAGTCCCACACCACCTGCTTGCCGTCTGTCCAGGCTTGAAGGGTGATACCATCTGGACGCTTTTGGTTGCCATCAGATATATATATATATATATATATATATATATATATATATATATATATATATATATATATATATATATATATATATATATATATATAGTCTAAACAATTATATAATTTCTGAACCTCATGTGTGTTTTGAGGAACAGGCAGAATGGGTTATTGGATAAAGGGAAAACCATTCTCAGATCAATGAGGTAAAGGCAGCTGGTATTATGAGGTACTTCCAAACCTCTTTCAAATCTTTAATTTGCATAGGGACTGGGGATATTTCTCTCAGAGTATTCATGTAGAGGTATAGCTAGAGTTTTGGGATACGAGGGATACGTTTCTCGGATCGAAAAGTGGTCGAAACTGGTCTAGTTAGAAAATAGGTTATACTATGACATAGAAGAGGAAACATATCTATCAATATAGATTATACTTAAGAGTTCATGAAAAAAACATAGTAAAACAAAGACTGTCATGTATTATCTAGCAGTATGAGGCAAAACTAGCACAGCATAAGTATTATAATATTTGATCCTAGCACATATATATATTTGTATATACTTATTACAGGTTGGCATGGGCGTGTTGCAGGTTGGCAGCCTGTGTGTGTTCCTCTCAGACATGTTAGTGTCTGGCTTCACCACTGGAGCTGCACTTCACGTAATCACGTCTCAGATTCCATTCCTTCTTGGTATTCATGTTCGTACCTTCCAAGGACCTCTCAAAATCATATATGTAAGTAATTCTCTGATGATTTTTATGATGATTTTCCAGTTAGTGCTAATGAATCAGACATTACTGGTTAATGTAGGCTGGACTGAAAGTAAATATATTAGTTTTAAAATAGTAAATGAAATATGTAAATTCTAAAAACACGGAATTTAATGACGTTTCGATAGCAATGACAAGTTTAGTGTTGTGAACACACAGTGTTGTGAACACACAGTGTTGTGAACACACAGTGTTGTGAACACACAGTGTTGTGAACACACAGTGTTGTGAACACACAGTGTTGTGAACACACAGTGTTGTGAACACACAGTGTTGTGAACACACAGTGTTGTGAACACACAGTGTTGTGAACACACAGTGTTGTGAACACACAGTGTTGTGAACACACAGTGTTGGGAACACACAGTGTTGGGAACACACAGTGTTGGGAACACACAGTGTTGTAAACACACAGTGTTGTGAACACAGTGTTGTGAACACACACTGTTGGGAACACACAGTGTTGTGAACACAGTGTTGTGAACACACAGTGTTGTGAACACACAGTGTTAGGAACACAGTGTTGGGAACACATAGTGTTGGGAACACACAGTGTTGTGAACACACAGTGTAGGGAACACAGTGTTGGGAACACACAGTGTTGGGAACACACAGTGTTGGGAACAGTGTTGTGAACACAGTGTTGTGAACACACAGTGTTGTGAACACACAGTGTTGGGAACAGTGTTGTGAACACAGTGTTGTGAACACACAGTGTTGTGAACACACAGTGTTGTAAACACACAGTGTTGTGAACACAGTGTTGTGAACACACAGTGTTGGGAACACACAGTGTTGGGAACACACAGTGTTGTGAACACACAGTGTTGTGAACACAGTGTTGTGAACACACAGTGTTGTGAACACACAGTGTTGTGAACACACAGTGTTGGGAACACACAGTGTTGGGAACACACAGTGTTGGGAACACACAGTGTTGGGAACACACAGTGTTGTGAACACACAGTGTTGGGAACTCAGTGTTGTGAACACACAGTGTTGGGAACACACAGTGTTGTGAACACAGTGTTGTGAACACACAGTGTTGGGAACAGTGTTGTGAACACACAGTGTTGGGAACACAGAGTGTTGGGAACACAGTGTTGTGAACACACAGTGTTGGGAACACAGTGTTGTGAACACACAGTGTTGGGAACACAGTGTTGTGAACACACAGTGTTGTGAACCCTAGTGTTGTGAACACACAGTGTTGTGAACACACAGTGTTGTGAACACAGTGTTGTGAACACACAGTGTTGTGAACACAGTGTTGTGAACACACAGTGTTGTGAACACAGAGTGTTGTGAACACAGAGTGTTGTGAACACACAGTGTTGTGAACACACAGTGTTGTGAACACAGAGTGTTGTGAACACACAGTGTTGTGAACACACAGTGTTGTGAACACAGTGTTGTGAACACAAGTGTTGTGAACACAGAGTGTTGTGAACACACAGTGTTGTGAACACACAGTGTTGTGAACACAGAGTGTTGTGAACACACAGTGTTGTGAACACACAGTGTTGTGAACACAGAGTGTTGTGAACACAGTGTTGTGAACACACAGTGTTGTGAACACAGAGTGTTGTGAACACAGTGTTGGGACCACAGTGTTGTGAACACACAGTGTTGTGAACACACAGTGTTGTGAACACACAGTGTTGGGAACACAGAGTGTTGGGAACACAGAGTGTTGGGAACACAGTGTTGTGAACACACAGTGTTGTGAACACACAGTGTTGGGAACACAGTGTTGTGAACACACAGTGTTGTGAACACACAGTGTTGTGAACACAGAGTGTTGGGAACACAGAGTGTTGGGAACACAGTGTTGTGAACACAGAGTGTTGTGAACACACAGTGTTGGGAACACAGTGTTGTGAACACACAGTGTTGTGAACACACAGTGTTGTGAACACACAGTGTTGTGAACACATAGTGTTGGGAACACAGAGTGTTGGGAACACAGTGTTGTGAACACACAGTGTTGTGAACATACAGTGTTGGGAACAATGTTGTAAGCACAGTGTTGGGAACAGTGTTGTAAGCACACAGTGTTGGGAACAGTGTTGTGAACACAGTGCACAGTGTTGTGAACAGTGTTGTGAATACAGTGTTGTGAACAGCTTTGTGACCACAGTGTTGTGAACAGTGTTCTGAACAGTGTTGGGAACCGTTTCGTGAACACAGTGTTATGAACACAGAACAGCAGGAAGCCAAGGCAAGAGTATGATGAGAGTAACAGAGCGATGGTTGACACACTGGCTGAAGTGGCCACAAGGGCTCGAGCGAGCAGGGCGAAGCTACTGATCATGGGTGACTTCAACCACACGGAAATCGACTGGGAGAACCTAGAGCAACAAGTGGGAGCCCAGAAACGTGGAGAGCTAAAATAATGGAGGTGGTACTGGAAAACCTCATATACAAATACGTAGGGGACACTTCCAGAGAGAGGAAAGGATGAACCAGCAAGACTGGAACTAGTATTCACCCTGAGTAGTGCAGATATTGAGGACATCACATATGAAAGACCCCTCGGGGCCAGTGACAACGTGGTTTTTGAGCTTCGAATACATAGAGTTACAAGTGGAGAGGGAAGCAGGAAGGGCAGGACCAATGAAGCCAAACTACAAGACTACACAGGCATGAAGAATTTCCTGCACGGGGTTCAGTAGAACAGAGAACCGGCAGTGAAGTCAGTAAACGAGATGATGGAATATGTGACAACAATATCCAAGGAAGCTGAGGAGAGGTTTGTACCCAAGGGTAACAGAAATAACGAGAAAGCCAGGATTAGCCGTTGGTTCACCCAAAGGTGTAAAGAGGCCAAAACCAAGTGTGCTAGAGAATGGAAGAAGTATAGAAGACAAAGGACCCAGGAGAATAAGGAAAGCAGTCGCAGAGCCAGAAATGAATATGTACAGGTAAGAAGGGAGGCCAAATGACAATATGAAAATGACATAGCAGCGAAAGCCAAATCTGACCCGAAGCTGTTGTACAGCCACATCAGGAGGAAAAACAACAGTCAAGGACCAGGTAATCAGGCTGAGGAAGGAAGGAGGAGAGATCACAAGAAACGACCATGAAGTATGTGAGGAACTCAACATGAGATTCAAAGAAGTGTTCACAGAGGAGACAGAAGGGACTCCAGAAAGACAAAGAGGAGGGGTACGCCATCAAGTGTTAGACACAATACATACAACCAAGGAAGAAGTGAAGAGGCTGCTAAGCGAGCTAGATACCTCAAAGGCGATAGGGCCAGATAACATCTCTCCATGGGTCCTGAGAGAGGGAGCAGAGGCACTATGTGTACCACTAACAATAATCTTCAACACATCTATTGAAACAGGGCGACTACCTGAAGTATGGAAGACAGCAAATGTAGTCCCACTTTAAAAAAAAAAAAAAAAGAGATAGACACGAAATTTTAAACTACAGACCAGTGTCACTGACATGTATAGTATGCAAAGTCATGGAGAAGATTATCAGGAGAAGAGTGGTGGAACTTTGAAAGAAATGAGCTTATCAGTGGCAGCCAGCACGGTTTCAGGGATGGGGAATCCTGTGTCACAAACCTACAGGAGTTCTTTGACGGGGTGACAGCAGTAAGACAAGAGAGAGACGGGTGGGAAGATTGCGTTTTCTTGGACTGTAAGAAGGCGTTTGATACAGTTCCCCACAAGAGATTAGTGCAAAAGTTGGGGGACCAGGCAGGAATAACAGGGAAGGCACTGCAATGGATCAGGGAATATCTGTCAGGAAGACAACAGCGAGTCATGGTACGTGGTGAGACGTCAGAGTGGGCGCCTGTGACGAGCGGGGTTCCACAGGGGTCAGTCCTAGGACCAGTGCTGTTTCTGGTATTTGTGAACATGACGGAAGGAATAAACTCAGAAGTTTCCCAGTTTGCAGATGATGTGAAGTTGATGAGAAGAATTCAATCGGACGAGGACCAGGCAGAACTACAAAGAAATATGGACAGGCTGCAGACCAGGTCCAGCAACTGGCTCCTGGAGTTCAACCCCACCAAGTGCAAAGTCAGGAAGATTGGGGAAGGGCAAAGAAGACCCCAGACGGAGTACAGTCTAGGGAGCCAGAGACTAGAAACCTCACTCAAGGAAAAGGATCTCGGGGTGAGTATAACACAGGGCATATCTCCTGAAGCGCACATCAAGCAAATAACTGCTGCAGCATACGGGCGCCTAGCAAACCTAAGAACAGCATTCCGACATCTCAATAAGGAATCGTTCAGGACCCTGTACACCGTCTACGTTAGGCCTATATTGGAGTATGCAAAGTGCAAAATGCAAAACTTTGCAACAAGACTTGTCCCGGAGCTAAGGGGTATGTCCTACAAAGAGAGGTTAAGGGAAATCGACCTGACGACACTGGAGGACAGGAGAGATAGGGGGATATGATAACGACGTATAAAATACTGAGAGGAATCGACAAGGTGGACAGAGACAGGATGTTCCAGAGATGGGACACAGCAAATGGGGTCACAGATGGAAGGTGAAAATTCACATGAACCACAGGGATGTTAGGAAGTACTTATTCAGTCACAGAGATGTTAGGAAGTGGAATAGTGTGGGAAGCGATGTGGTGGAGGCAAGATCCATACATAGCTTTAAGAAGAGGTAGATTAAGTTCACGGAGCAGGATGAGTGACCGAGTAGCGGCCACTGAAGAGGCGGGACCAGGAGCTGTGAATCGACCCCTGCAACCATAACTAGGTGAGTACAGTGTTGTGAACAGTGATTTGAATAGTGATGTGAGCTAAGTGTTGTGAACACAGTGTTGTGAACATAGTGTTATGAACAGTGATGAGAACATATTGTGAACACAGTGTTGTGAACATAGTCTTGTGAACAGTGTTGTGAACATAGTGTTGTGAACACAGTGTTGTGAACATAGTGTTGTGAACACAGTGTTGTGAACATATTGTTGTGATCACAGTGTTGTGAACACAGTGTTGTGACACAGTGTTGTGATCACAGTGTTGTGAACACAGTGTTGTGAACACAGTGTTGTGAACAGTGTTGTGAACACAGTGTTGTGAACACAGTATTGTGAACACAGTGTTGTGAACACAGTGTTGTGATCACAGTGTTGTGAACACAGTGTTGTGAACACAGTGTTGTGAACACAGTGTTGTGAACACAGTGTTGTAACAATTTGATTGTGGAACAGTGTTGTAATTAACACAGTGTTGTGAACATTGTGTTGTGAACACAGTGTTGTGAACACAGTGTTGTGAACACAGTTTGTGAACAGTGTTGTGAACAGTGTTGTGAACACAGTTGTGAACACAGTGTTGTGAACACAGTGTTGGACACAGTGTTGTGAACACAGTGTGAACACAGTGTTGTGAAACATGTTGTGACACAGTGTTGTAACACATTTGTAACAGTTGAACACAGTTGTGACAAGTGTTTGAACACAGTGTGTGAACACAGGTTTGAAACTGTGTTGGAACACAGTGGAACAATGGGACACAGTGTTGTGAACAGTGTTGTGAACACAGTGTTGTAACACCTGAACACAGTGTTGTAACACTTGAACACAGTGTGTGAACACAGTGTTTGACACAGGTGAACAATGTTGTAACACAGTGTTTGAACACAGTGTGTGACACAGTTGGAACACAGTGTGGAAAAGTTTGTGACACAGTTTGGACACAGTGTGTGAACATGTTGTGAACATGTTGTACACAGTGTTGTAACACAGTTGAACACAGTGTGAACACAGTGTGGAACACAGGGGAACACAGTGTTGACACGTTTGTGACAGGTTTGTGAACACAGTTTGGAACACAGTTTGTGAACACAGTGTTGTGATCAGTTTGTGAAACATGTTTGAACACAGTGTTGTAACACGTTTGTGAACACAGTGTTGTACACAGTTGTGAACACAGTGTTTGAACACAGTTTGTGACCATGTTGTGAACACGTGTGAACATGTTGTGACAGTGTGGAACAGTGTGTGACACATTGGAACACAGTTGTGAACACAGTGTGTGATACAGTTGTAACAAGTTTGCAAGTTGTGAACACAGTGTGGTTACAGTTGTGAACAATGTTGTGAACACAGTGTTGTGAACCAGTGTTGTGAACACAGTGTTGTGAACCAGTGTTGTGAACACAGTTGTGAAACAGTGTTGTGAACAGTGTTGTGAACAAGTGTTGTGAACAATGTTGTGAACAAGTGTTGTGAACACAGTGTTGTGAACACAGTATTGTGAACACAGGTTGTGAAAACAGTGTTGTGAACACAGTGTGTGAACACAGTGTTGTGAACACAGTGTTGTGAACACAGTGTTGTGAACACAGTGTTGTGAACACAGTGTTGTGAACACAGTGTTGTGAACACAGTGTTGTGATCACAGTGTTGTGAACACAGTGTTGTGAACACAGTGTGTGACACGTGTTGTGAACAGTGTTGTGAACACAGTGACCGTTGAACACAGTGTGTGAACAGTGTTGTGAACACAGTGTTTGAACACAGTTGTGAACACAGTGTTGTGAACACAGTGTTGTGAACACAGTGGTGAACACAGTGTTGTGAACACAGTGTTGTGACACATGTGTCATGTGAACACAGTGTTGTGAAAACAGTGTGTAAAAGTTGTGAACACAGTGTTTGAACAGTGTTGTGAACACAGTGTTGTGAACACAGTTGTGACACGTGTTGTGAACAAGTGTTGTGAACAAGGTGTGAACAGTGTGAACATGTAACAGTGTTGTGAACAAGTGTTGTGAACAAGTTTGTGAACACAGGAACAAGGTTGTGAACACAGTTTGTGAACACAGTGTTGTGAACACAGTGTTGTGACACAGTGTTGTGAACACAGTGTTGTGAACACAGTGTTGAACACAGTGTTTGAACACAGTGTTGAACACAGTGTTGTGAACACAGTGTTGTGAACACAGATGTGAACACAGTGTTGAACACAGGTGGAATACCCAAGGGACGAACACGGTGTCGTGATGAGTATCACAGTGTTGACAGCGGTGTACCGCAGGTGTCTAGGACCAGTGTTTTCCGGTATATGTAAAACACAGGTGTGACTCAAGTGTTCTATCCGGTGTTGAAAATATGGAGAACACATTGAAAGGACACAGGTGAAACAGACCTGGACAAGGCTGACATCTGTGCATTGGCCAATTATCTCAAATGCAAGTCTGGAACAAGGGCAAGAAACGCTGACGAGACAAGTGTGGGACAAGGCTACATGCAAAGAGAAAGACACTTGGAAGTTAAGCACAGTTTGAGAACACAAGATTGGACAATGGTGGAACAAGATTAGTTGTAACAGGACAAGACCTGTTGTGTACAGGCTTAGAATATGCGTTGAACACACTGTCAGCAGTGAAATAGAGAACAAGTTTGGACAAGGTTGTACAACAGGTCTGCTGAAAAGGTTGTGAAACAACATGGGGAAAGGGTACAAGATTGTGAACACAGTGCAAAACAGTGTTGTGACAAGGTGAACAGTGACGAAGTTGTGAACACAGATGTGACACAGTGTGTGAACATAGTGCTGTGAACAAGTGTGAACACAGTGCTGTGAACACAGGTGTGAACATCAGTGATTGTGAACACAGTGTTGTGAACAAGGTTGTGAACACAGTTGTGATCACAGTGTTGTGAACACAGTGTTGTGAACACAGTGTTGTGAACACAGTGTTGTGAACACAGTGTTGTGAACACAGTGTTGTGAACACAGTGTTGTGAACACAGTGTTGTGAACACAGTGTTGTGAACACAGTGTTGTGAAACAGTGTTGTGAACACAGTGTTGTGAACACAGTGTTGTGAACACAGTGTTGTGAACACAGTGTTGTGAACACAGTGTTGTGAACACAGTGTTGTGAACACAGTGTTGTGAACACAGTGTTGTGAACACAGTGTTGTGAACACAGTGTTGTGAACACAGTGTTGTGAACACAGTGTTGTGAACACAGTGACTGACCCGCTGTTTATCTTAAGAATATTTTCTTAAAATTTGCATTTCTTTTGCAGGCCTACATAGACATCATAGGCCAGATGTTTTCCTGTGATTCAGCTGTCATGATCATTTCTTTGATCACAATCATTGTGCTCATCTTCAGCAATGAATATGTTAAGGTCAGCAATGTTCGTTTTTATTAATTAATAAAATATTGAAATGTTTATTGTTTTCTCGTTATTTTTAGTGGTTTATTATTCAATTGTTTTTGTATGCCTGGCAATAGTACATATAATATATATTCTTTGGGTTAGTGACATCAAAATGGATGAAGTATTTTTTGTTTTTTGTTTCCAAATAATATTTGTTATCTAAAAATTAAATATAATCATTCTGAGAATGTTTGAGAGTACACATTGACAGATATACAAACTGTCTCTTATTGTATATATCTGAGTGTAATGTAACTGCGTTGTTTACTATGTTATGAGGACATCTATGTCACCACTAGGCAAGAAGAACTCAATACCTTAATAGGGATAAAATTAAATTTCAGAGTACTTACTCTGAAGAAAGTTCACTTCTCAGGGTGCTTATACTGAGGAAGGTTCACTTCTCAGTGTACTTACACTGAGGAAGGTTCACTTCTCAGTGTACTTACACTGAAGAAGGTTCACCTCTCAGTGTTCTTACACTGAGGAAGGTTTACCTCTCAGTGATTACACTGAAGAAGGTTCACTTCTCATTGTGCTTACACTGAGGAAGGTTTATCTCTCAGTGTGCTTACACTGAACAAGGTTTACTTCTCATTGTGCTTACACTGAGGAAGGTTCATCTCTCAGTGTGGTTACACTGAACAAGGTTCACTTCTCAGTGTGCTTACACTGAGGAAGGTTCACCTCAGAGTTCTTACACTGAAGAAAGTTTACCTCTCAGTGTGTTTTCACTGAGGAAGGTTTACCTCACAGTGTTCTTACACTGAGGAAGGTTCATCTGTGTGTTCTTACATTGAGGAATGTTCATCTGTGTGTTCTTACACTGAGGAAGGTTCATCTGTGTGTTCTTACACTGAGGAAGGTTCATCTGTGTGGTCTTACACTGAGGAAGGTTCATCTGTGTGTTCTTACACTGAGGAAGGTTCATCTGTGTGTTCTTACACTGAGGAAGGTTCATCTGTGTGTTCTTACACTGAGGAAGGTTCATCTGTGTGTTCTTACACTGAGGAAGGTTCATCTGTGTGTTCTTACACTGAGGAAGGTTCATCTGTGTGTTCTTACACTGAGGAAGGTTCACCTCAGTGTTCTTACACTGAGGAAGGTTTACCTGTCAGTGTGTTTTCACTGAGGAAGGTTTACCTCTCAGTGTTCTTACACTGAGGAAGGTTCAATTCTCAGTGTATATAATCTTGGTTAATTGGTTTCATTGCATCCAGGGTCGTTAAGGTCGTTAAGGGCTCATATCATTTTCACCAACAGTCATCAATAGTTTACGTCCTGTTGCAAACAATACAGTGAAGCATATACTTGTCTATGGAGCAGGGAGACATTTGCAACATCTGGGTATCTTTAATGTAGACGTGTCGCCATCTAGTGTCTTTATCAATACAAATTTTAGGACATAATTTGGAGACAGTAGAACTATATATATGAAATATGAGGTAATTAGTCCCTCAGTCTTGGAGTTGTTGTTAAGAGCACCGTAGTCGTGGAGAATCTGGAGCACCGTAGTCGTGGAGAATCTGGAGCACAGTAGTCGTGGAGAATCTGGAGCACCGTAGTCGTGGAGAATCTGGAGCACAGTAGTCGTGGAGAATCTGGAGCACCGTAGTCGTGGAGAATCTGGAGCACCGTAGTCGTGGAGAATCTGGAGCACAGTAGTCGTGGAGAATCTGGAGCACCGTAGTCGTGGAGAATCTGGAGCACAGTAGTCGTGGAGAATCTGGAGCACCGTAGTCGTGGAGAATCTGGAGCACAGTAGTCGTGGAGAATCTGGAGCACCGTAGTCGTGGAGAATCTGGAGCACCGTAGTCGTGGAGAATCTGGAGCACCGTAGTCGTGGAGAATCTGGAGCACCGTAGTCGTGGAGAATCTGGAGCACGTAGTGCTGGAGAATCTGGAGTCACAGTAAGTGTGGAGAAGCTGGAGACCGAGATTGAATGTGAAATCTGGAGCACCAGTCGTGAAGAATCTGGAGCAATAAGTGAAGAACGGGAGAATCTGAGCACACGTAGTCGTGGAAATATGGAGCACCTGTCTTGAGAATTAAACACATGACATTCGTTGGAGAATCTGGAGAACACTATTGTCTATGGAGAATTGGACCACTGTAGTCGTGGAGAATCTGGAGCACCGTAGTCGTGGAGAATCTGGAGCACAGTAGTCGTGGAGAATCTGGAGCACCGTAGTCGTGGAGAATCTGGAGCACCGTAGTCGTGGAGAATCTGGAGCACCGTAGTCGTGGAGAATCTGGAGCACAAGCAAGAATGCTGCGCTTATATTCTGGCGTCAAGTGAAAAGGGAACTAGTGGCAGACGAAGGCATAAAAGATACCCAGATGTTGAATATGTGTCTAATTTTTATCTTGTCGTTATTGTATACCATTCTTGAACAACTCTATTATATGCAATAAGATGGCAAGAAACGGGGGATATCTTAATTTGCAAAACAACCACTGTGAAAAATAGTGAAATTTCACTTGCTTTCATGATTTCTCGCATTTTCAAACACCAATGACACTTTCTTGATAATATGAGAAATCACGAAGCATTTAGAATTTCACTAATTTTCTCTATGGTTATTTTGCATGTGCTGACCCACTGTATGATCCTCATGACTGTATTATTTTAATCATATTTTGCAACAAAAAAAATACTTCCAAATCAACAGTGAATATCGGGATTTCATTTTATTATTAATCCACAATAAACAATAAACATTGGAATTTAGATATTATGGCTCACGAAATTATAATAACATGATTGCAAACAAACAACAGAAGGAGTGGGGTTTGAACCCATGGCGAGTGACTCGTAAAGCTCCAGGCCACTGGGCCAGCTGGCTACAATAAGATTTCAGTGGCTTACAAACTTCACCTGCTTTGTTAGATATTATGTTTAACTACTGTTAGGTGATATATACATTGAAGGATAGTCTACAGTTAGAAATTTGGTAACAAAATGCAAATATTTGGTTTTTGATTAGTATTAGTGAAAAACAAGCTCTAAGCCTGTGTACTTATTGGAAATAAGTTCTGTGTTTTAAATAAGATAATCATTGTTTCTTTTTTGTTATTTCAACAGCCATGGTTTCGCACCTTTACCAAGATTCCCATCCCTGTTGAACTAATTGTCGTCATCAGTGGGACGTTAACCTCATACCTGGACAACTTCCATGATGTTTACAATATAAGAATTGTGGGTGAGGTTCCTACAGGGTGAGAACATTGTGCTTATTTGTAAGATGTTAGTTTTTGTCAGTCTTGTGTTCGCATATTTTTGTACACACACACACAAGACACTGTACACCATATACGTCAGGCCCATACTGGAGTATGCAGCACCAGTTTGGAACCCACACCTGGTCAAGCACGTCAAGAAATTAGAGAAAGTGCAAAGGTTATCAACAAGGCTAGTGCCAGAGCTAATGGGAATGTCCTACGATGAAAGGTTAAGGGAAATCGGCCTGACGACACTGCAGGACAGGAGGGTTAGGGAAGACATGATAACGACATACAAAATACTGCGAGGAATAGATAAGGTGGACAGAGACAAGATGTTCCAGAGATGGGACACAGAAACAAGGGGTCGTAATTGGAAGTTGAAGACTCAGATGAGTCAAAGGGATGTTAGGAAGTATATCTTCAGCCATAGAGTTGTCAGGAAGTGGAATAGTCTGGAAAGTGAGAAAGTGGAGGCAAGAACCATACATAGCTTTAAGACGAGGTATGATAAAGCTCATGGAGCAGGGAGAGAGAGGACCTAGTAGCAATCAGTGAAGAGGTGGGGCCAGGAGCTGAGTCTCGACCCTTGCAACCACAAATTTGTGAGTACAAATAGGTGAGTGCACACACACACACACACACTCACAGGAGAGGTTAAGGGAAATCGACCTGACGACACTGGAGGACAGGAGAGATAGGGGGGACATGATAACGACATATAAGATACTGAGAGGAATTGACAAGGTTGATAGAGACAGAATGTTCCAAAGATGGGACACAGCAACAAGGGGACACAGTTGGAAGTTGAAGACTCAGATGAATCACAGGGATGTTAAGAAGTATTTCTTCAGTCACAGAGTGGTCGGGAAGTGGAATAGCTTGGGAAGCGATGTAGTGGAGGCAGGTTCCATACACAGCTTTAAGAAGAGGTATGATAAAGCTCATGGCGCAGGGAGAGTGACCCAGTAGCGGCCAGTGAAGAGGCGGGGCCAGGAGCTATGTATCGACCCCTGCAACCACAACTAGGTGAGTACAACTAGGTGAGTACACACACAGCACGTAAAGAAACTAGAGAAAGTGCAAAGGTTTGCGACAAGGTTAGTTCCACAACTCAGGGGTCTGTCTTATGAAGAAAGGTTGAGGGAAATAGGACTAACAACACTGGAGGAAAGAAGGGTCAGAGGAGACACGATAACGACATACAAAATACTGCGGTGAATCGACAAGGTAGACAGTGACGGGATGTTCCAGAGAGGGAACACAGAAACAAGGGGACACAACTGGAAGCTGAAGACTCAGATGAGTCAAAGGGATGTTAGGAAGCATTTCTTCAGCCACAGAGTAGTCAGGAAGTGGAATAGTCTAGCGAACGACATAGTGGAGGCAGGAACCATACATAGTTTTAAGACAAGGTATGATAAAGCTCATGGAGCAGGGAGAGCAGAGACCCAGTAGCAGACAGCGAAGAGGCGGGGCCAGGAGCTGAGTCTCGACCCCTGCAACCACAATTAGGTGAGTACACACACACACACACACACACACACACACACACACACTCACACACACTCATACACACACACACACACACACACACACACACACACACTCACACATACACGCCACGATGGCATGGTGGCTAGCGCTCTTGCTTCACGCACGGAGGGCCCGGGTTCAATTCCCGGCGGGGCCGAAACATTTCGAAGTGTTTCGTACACACACACACACACATACACACATATATACAACAGGCCTAGTGTCTAATCGACATGTGCCTAGGACAAAATGGTAACTAACTAACTAACACACACTCACACACACACACACACACACACACACACACACACACACACACACACACACACACACACACACACACACACACACCAAGCACATTTGAGGCGCAAATCAACCAAATAACTGCTGCAGCATATGGGAGCCTGACAAACCTAAGAATAGCGTTTCAACACCTGAGTAAGGAGTCATTCAAGACTCTGTACACCGTGTACGCCAGGCCCATATTGGAGTATGCAGCACCAAAATGGAACCCACACTTGGTCAAATACGTAAAGAAATTAGAGAAAGTGCAAAGGTTTGCAAGAAGACTAGACCCGTAGCAGAGAGGTATGTCTTACGAGGAGAGGTTAAACTCAACCTGACGACACTAATGGACAGGAGGGATTGCCGTACATCATAACGACGAATAAAATGCTGAGAGGAAATGATAAGGTAACAGGGCGAGAATATTTCAGAGATGGGCCACAGGAACAAGGGGACACAACTGGAAAAAAAGATGAGTCACAGGGATGTTAGGAAGTACTCCTTCAGCCCTTCAGTTGTTAGGAAGTGGAACAGTCTGAAGAGTGAAGTAGTGGAGGCAGGATCCATACATAGTAACTTTAAGAAGAGATACGATAAAGCTCTTGGAACAGGAGAAAGTGGACCTATTAGCGACAAACGAAGAGTTGGGGTCAGTAGCTGTGAAACGACCCATGCAACCACAAATAGGTGAGTACACACACACACACACACACACGAAAGAAGGGTCAGAGGAGACATGATAACGACATAAAAAATACTGCGGTGAATCAACAAGGTAGACAGGGACAGGATGTTCCAGAGAGGGAACACAGAAACAAGGGGACACAACTGGAAGCTGAAGACTCAGATGAGTCAAAGGGATGTTAGGAAGCATTTCTTCAGCCACAGAGTAGTCAGGAAGTGGAATAGTCTAGAGAAAGATATAGTGAAGGCAGGAACCATACATAGTTTTAAGACAAGGTATGATAGAGCTCATGGAGCAGGGAGAGCAGAGACCTAGTAGCGGACAGCGAAGAGGCGGGGCCAGGAGCTGAGTCTCGACCCCTGCAACCACAATTAGGTGAGTACAATTAGGTGAGTACACACCAAGTATTTTCAGTGGAGACAGACAGGACTCCAAAAAGCCGGAATGGTGGAGTTCACCAACAAGTGCTGGACACAATACACAAAACCGAGGAGGTGGTGAAGAGGCTGTTAAGCAAACTAGATACTTCAAAGACTCTGGTGCTGGACAACATCTGTTCGTGGGTCCTGAGAGAGGGAGCAGAGGCTCTGTGTGTACCACTAACAACAATCTTGTTGGCTCCACTATCTGCTGACTTAGGATGTATTTATTGCAGAAATTCAGCAGCTCATGTGTGACTTTTAATCTGCGCTGCCTCCAGGGATTGTTTCTCCTTTAACATTATTTGCTACATTCTTCCATTTTGTACGTCTTAGATTGAAGTCACCAAGAAGCAAGATGTTTGAGGATGGCGCTGGAAGGTTCTCCAGACAGCAGTCAATATTTAGTAGCTGTTCCTTTAACTGTTGCGAGGTTGCATCTGGTGGCTTATTTACAACCACACTAAGTTTTGTTTATCGATCTTAATTAATAGAACTTCAACTACATTATTTGTGGTGTTCAGTATCTCCGTGCAAATGAGCGACTCATTGACATACAGGCCAACTCCCTTCCCCCCACTTGTTGCCTGTTCTTTCTGTCGCATCTGTAAAGGTTGTACACTGTTATCCATATTTCGTTGTCAAAGTGATCTATTGTGTGGGTCTCTGTGAAGGCTGCAAACATCGCATTTGACTCCTCTAGAAGTCCACTGATGAAAGGTATTTTGTTGGTGGTGGATGGCTTAAGACCCAATATATTAACAAATATAAATGAGGTCGTGTTGCCTGTTTGTTGGAGGGATTTTGTTGTTGGCATCAGTTGTTGTGGTTCTGGAGGGACATGGCGGCCACTGACAAGTCTCCAAGCTGGTGGATTATTTTGGTTATTTCTTTTCATTTTCGTTCTTCGTTTCCTGCCACTAAAAAAATCACTTGGAGTGGGGTTGTCGTAACTACTATGGTTTGTTTTACGGGGTTTATACCTCCTGGTCCCTTTAAAATGGTATGTGGGGCAGTTGGTGTTGTAACATTGTTTTTTGAGGACTGAAGAGTGGCACATTTCAAGGTGGAAGAATTTGCAGGAGGTAGAACGACGCGCTCCTTTAGGCAGGAGGTCGGGGCATTTTTTGGGATGCTTAAAGTTGTATGTCCCATTTGTTTTTTCCCGATATTCCATAGTTACAGATGCCCCAAACATAGAATTTACACCACTTTGCTTTTGGTTGGATAAACTTCGTGGTTGACGTATTCCCAATTTTTGCAGATCCTAGAACTGTACTGCAACCTTCAGTAGCCAAGCCAGGGACACCACCATCTGGTACTGATGAATGTTATAGTACCAGTACCACTGAATGTGTTATAGTACCAGTACCACTGAATGTGTTATAGTACCAGTACCACTGAAGGTGTCATATTACCAGTACCACTGAATGTGTTATAGTACCAGTACCACTGAATGTGTTATAGTACCAGTACCACTGAAGGTGTCATATTACCAGTACCACTGAATGTGTTATAGTACCAGTACCCCTGACAGGATCATCTTATGACTGGATCATATTATGACAGGATAATCTTATGGATGGATTATCTTATGACAGGATCATCTTATGACTGGATCATCTTATGACTGGATCATCTTATGACTGAATCATCTTATGACTGGATCATCTTATGATTGGATCATATTATGACTGGATTATCTTATGACTGGATCAACTTAAAATCAATATACCCGTGCCAGATCACTTTTCTCTAAACAATAAACTAATTAACTTAATTTAAGTTGCAATGAATGACTGTCGATCATAATAAATTATTATAAACATCACAACCAGCCACTTACTCATATTGTATTCTACTTAACATTTAATTTATCTCTTGTATATTTGAATAAATTTGCGTACTTATTGTAGTAAGGAGTTGATTGTTTTGAGTCACTTCAATATCTATGATTCTAGTTGAAATTAGATTTATTTAAACTTATAACTGAAGAAGAGCCGAGATAAGACTGGACCAGTTTTTTTTATAATTCTAATATATTTCTTCTCCAGTTATATTGCTTTAGATTTTTTTTTTTGCTCTTCTATTCTGTCTTACTGGATTCTTCTTCCATATATAATTTTTGTGAACATTCTTTGTGAGTTTCTACTTTATGTCAGCCATGCTTAGACTGCCTTTCTCTCTTCTCTAGTCATGTCTACCTCTTCTCTAGTCATGTCTACCTCTTCTCTAGTCATGTCTACCAGTACAGCGCTTGTGTTAGTGAAGAGGAAAGATGCTTGAGAAAGAATTGAATAAACAAGAATTGGGAGTTTAACTAATCTTATCAACTGTGGCAGATCCAGGGGTGGATAATAGGATTACAGGCAGACTATATACACTTCTTACCCTCGTTCTTCACAAACAGTGTGTCATAAATTGCCAAGTTGCACTTCTTTCAATGAAGAGGAAAAAAAACATAATTTGAAGGGAAGTTTATTACATCCCGAATCAGAAGGAAATATTAAAAAGCGTATAAATTAAATATTATTGTCTTCTCGCAGGTTACCTAAGCCAACTTTACCACCTGTGGAGTTGATGTCAGCAGTTCTTGTGGACTCTGTAGTGATCAGTGTGGTGGCTTATGTCGTCTCCTTCTCCATGGCCAGGATCTTTGCCAAGCGCCATAACTATAATGTCGATGCAAATCAGGAACTTTATGCTATGGTAAGATCAAATTTTAAACTTATTTGAGCTTTTCATTTAGTGCATGTATGTTATGAAGTGAAAATTTTGAATATTAGTAATATAACAGAAAAAAATTATTAACCACCTGCCTCAGTGGGATTGAAAATCAATTATGCATGTAAATAACTAGAGAAAGATAAGTAACGAGGTCGCACTATTAATTACATTTATTTTCATGAACTGAGTGTTCCCAAGTCATCATTCACCTGTTCTACGTCCCAACGTTACATGTCATGTTAAACATATTTGTATATCTCCTGAATAGGATCTTAGATCAATGTCTAAATATTTACACAACTGTGATAAATAAGACTTATGGGCAACATTTTGTATCTATATTGCTTCTTCAGTCGAATGCAGGTTGATACTGGAGTGGCAGTAGAAGTGGCCTGGCGGGGTCAACCTGTCACCAAACCAAAAACATAGGAATACGGCTAGGCCTAGTATACTTAAATGGGTCATCTATATCATTAAGACCCGTGTCAGGAGACACTTGTCCAGTCCTGACGAATAAAACTACAATTAGACCTCAAAGACTCGAGTAGAAGTGACGTGTAGCAGGTGGAGGTAATGCAAGATATGCGTGGCCCACTAGTGAAAATAGGTTATACTCAAGAGCTACTAAGCGAAGGAGTTACCTAAGACTTCCCGTGTACCAAGACACCATGGTCTTACTGTGTGCGACGAGTATCGTGGTATTGTTGGTACACAATACCAACAAGTTGATAAATAAGACACATGAGCAACACTATCGTATCTCTAGTGTCGGAACGTTCCGTCACCCATGGTAGCAGCTGGTAAGTCCCTCAAGCCAAAAGCCTATGCATGCAGAAAAACCTTACTGATAATACTAGAGCAAGAGGAAGGTGAAGTAGTTGGAGTTGATGCCACAGGTGAGCGAGGCCAACTAGTGGAAGTAGTGCACGTTAAGCAAGTGTGCAGCAAAAAAGTTGCAGAACACTTCCCAATGGTACCTTGGTACCACTCTTTCATCTTCTGCAACTCTTCAGCATCTGTTCAATAAGACTTTTCCCACTACAAGTCACGCTCACCTTCCACATTATCTCAAACGCTAAAATTGATTCATGAAAAAATCATAAGATTACTTCTAGAAGCCAGCGGGCCGGCAATAGCAACAGCCTGCTTGAACAGGCAATCAACAGAAAAGGAAACTCTCCAAAGTGATTATACTGATATTTAAGTCATCTTTAACATACACATAAATCTTACGTTTGAAGAAAAATAAAGAATAACAGGAACAATAAAGTGACCTGAACAATACACAAATAAATCTGCACAATGAAGAAAATTTCTTCCTGCGCTGTTTTTTTCTTTTGAATATCTCTGTTTCTTCACTTTGGTGTCTGTATCTCTGTATCTATGTCTGTTGAAGTGTCGTCTGTGCAAACGTCAATCTTTATAATAAATTTTGCAAGCACCACCAGTAGTGGAGTAATGATTAAGTTTCACTCGATCTACTTGACCATTGTTATCTTGCCTTGCAAAAAAAAATGTAAATTATATCATTGTTATCTTCCTTAGTAAAACATATAAACAAGAAGGTGAGGAGTAACTCAGTTGTTTAAGACAAACCTGAATCTCAGTGCAATAAACTAATTACAGAGCAGAGTGATAACAAACATTAGCATTGAACATTCAGTGTCAACAATGGTGAAGATCCAGGTCGTTGAGCTGGAGTGAACTTTTGTTGAGTGCAGAGCTTTATCATGACCAGACAAAGCTCATGACCAGACAAAGCTCATGACCAGACAAAGCTCATGACCAGACAAAGCTCATGACCAGACAAAACTCATGACCAGACAAAACTCATGACCAGACAAAGCTCATGACCAGACAAAGCTCATGACCAGACAAAGCTCATGACCAGACAAAGCTCATGACCAGACAAAGCTCATGACCAGACAAAGCTCATGACCAGACAAAGCTCATGACCAGACAAAGCTCATGACCAGACAAAGCTCATGACCAGACAAAAATCTCCCGTATGAAGATAGACTTAGAGCGTTGAATCTCCACTCTCTGGAGAGACGTAGAATGAGGGGAGATATCATCGAGGTGTACAAGTGGATGATGGGCATAAACAAAGGAGATATTAATAAAATACTGAGGATATCGAACCAAGTAAGAACCAGAAATAACGGATTTAAATTGGATAAATTTAGATTTAGAAAGGACATAGGCAAGTACTGGTTTTCGAACAGAGTTTTAGATGCGTGGAACAATCTTCCGAGTAGGGTGATAGAGGCTAGGACCTTGGGTGGCTTTAAAAAGAGATTGGACAAATATATGAGTGGGAGGGGCTGGGTTTGATTGGTGTCGTGAGTACGGGAGTAAATTCTTAGGTAGTGGTGGTTTTGATAAGGATCTGCCTTGTATGGGCCAGTAGGCCTTCTGCAGTGTTCCTCCATAAGGTTCAGTGGCAACTGTGTCTCAGCCTAGCAGCAGGTGTTCAGAACCGTAATCTACGGTTCAGTTGCAACTCTCTCAGCCTAGCAGCAGGTGTTCAGAACCGTAATCTACGGTTCAGTGACAACTGTGTCTAATACCTCAACTTATGGATATTATATACCATTGATGTTACGAAGTTTTGCAAGATTTAATGTCTGTGTTAACCTGCAGGGCGCCAGTAACGTGTTTGGGTCGTTCTTCGGCTGTGCTCCCATCGCTGTGTCGCTGGCTCGCTCCCTCATACAGGAAGCTGCCGGTGGTAAGACACAGATAACTTCCTTCGTCTGTTGCTTCCTACTCCTGTTCGTCTTACTGTTTATTGGACCCGTCTTTGAAACTCTCCCAAACGTAAGTATTATGTTCATTATTTTATTTATAATTTTATTTTCGTAAGAGGTTCTGTAATATAATTTATATAGAGATTCAATATTGTTTAAATTATGTAATGTTTACCTGGGGTTTACCTGGAGAGGGTTTCGGGGGTCAATGTAGAGCAAATAATGTTTAGTTCAAGAAAGTGTTATCATTATTATTATTATTATTATTAGTAGTACAATTATTATTATTATTATTATTATTATTATTATTGTTATTATTATTATTATTATTATTATTATTATTATTATTATTATTATTATTATTATTATTATTATTATTATTATTATTATTATTATTATTATTATTATTATTATTATTATTATTATTATTATTATTGTAGCACATCTCTTCCGTGTTAGATCCAAACCATATTTAAAATAATTTTTTGCTGAAATATTACGTGATTTTCATTTTTTACTTAGCAAGATTAAACTCCTAGGAAGGTGTTGCCTGTGTTACATAAACTCCTACGAAGGTGTTGCCTGTGTTACATAAACTTCTAGAAAGGTGTTGCCTGTGTTACATAAACTCCTAGGAAGGTGTTGCCTGTGTTACATAAACTTCTAGGAAGGTGTTGCCTGTGTTACATAAACTTCTAGGAAGGTGTTGCCTGTGTTACATAAACTTCTAGGAAGGTGTTGCCTGTGTTACATAAACTTCTAGGAAGGTGTTGCCTGTGTTACATAAACTTCTAGGAAGGTGTTGCCTGTGTTACATAAACTTCTAGGAAGGTGTTGCCTGTGTTACATAAACTCCTAGGAATGTGTTGCCTGTGTTACATAAACTTCTAGGAAGGTGTTGCCCCTGTGTTACATAAACTCCTAGGAAGGTGTTGCCTGTGTTACATAAACTTCTAGGAATGTGTTGCCTGTGTTACATAAACTTCTAGGAAGGTGTTGCCTGTGTTACATAAACTTCTAGGAAGGTGTTGCCTGTGTTACATAAACTCCTAGGAATGTGTTGCCTGTGTTACATAAACTTCTAAGAAGGTGTTGCCTGTGTTACATAAACTTCTAGGAAGGTGTTGCCTGTGTTACATAAACTCCTAGGAAGGTGTTGCCTATGTTACATAAACTCCTAGGAATGTGTTGCCTGTGTTACATAAACTTCTAGGAAGGTGTTGCCTGTGTTACATAAACTCCTAGGAAGGTGTTGCCTGTGTTACATAAACTTCTAGAAGGTGTTGCCTGTGTTACATAAACTTCTAGGAAGGTGTTGCCTGTGTTACATAAACTTCTAGGAAGGTGTTGCCTGTGTTACATAAACTTCTAGGAAGGTGTTGCCTGTGTTACATAAACTTCTAGGAAGGTGTTGCCTGTGTTACATAAACTTCTAGGAAGGTGTTGCCTGTGTTACATAAACTTCTAGGAATATGTTGCCTGTGTTACATAAACTTCTAGGAAGGTGTTGCCTGTGTTACATAAACTTCTAGGAAGGTGTTGCCTGTGTTACATAAACTCCTAGGAATGTGTTGCCTGTGTTACATAAACTTCTAGGAAGGTGTTGCCTGTGTTACATAAACTCTAGAAGGTGTTGCCTGTGTTACATAAACTTCTAGGAATGTGTTGCCTGTGTTACATAAACTTCTAGGAAGGTGTTGCCTGTGTTACATAAACTTCTAGGAAGGTGTTGCCTGTGTTACATAAACTTCTAGGAATGTGTTGCCTGTGTTACATAAACTTCTAGGAAGGTGTTGCCTGTGTTACATAAACTTCTAGGAAGGTGTTGCCTGTGTTACATAAACTTCTAGGAAGGTGTTGCCTGTGTTACATAAACTTCTAGGAAGGTGTTGCCTGTGTTACATAAACTTCTAGGAAGGTGTTGTCTGTGTTACATAAACTCCTAGGAATGTGTTGCCTGTGTTACATAAACTTCTAAGAAGGTGTTGCCTGTGTTACATAAACTTCTAGGAAGGTGTTGCCTGTGTTACATAAACTCCTAGGAAGGTGTTGTCTGTGTTACATAAACTTCTAGGAAGGTGTTGCCTGTGTTACATAAACTTCTAGGAAGGTGTTGCCTGTGTTACATAAACTCCTAGGAATGTGTTGCCTGTGTTACATAAACTCCTAGGAATGTGTTGCCTGTGTTACATAAACTTCTAGGAAGGTGTTGCCTGTGTTACATAAACTCCTAGGAATGTGTTGCCTGTGTTACATAAACTTCTAAGAAGGTGTTGCCTGTGTTACATAAACTTCTAGGAAGGTGTTGCCTGTGTTACATAAACTTCTAGGAAGGTGTTGCCTGTGTTACATAAACTTCTAGGAAGGTGTTGCCTGTGTTACATAAACTTCTAGGAATATGTTGCCTGTGTTACATAAACTTCTAGGAAGGTGTTGCCTGTGTTACATAAACTTCTACGAATATGTTGCCTGTGTTACATAAACTTCTAGGAAGGTGTTGCCTGTGTTACATAAACTTCTAGGAAGGTGTTGCCTGTGTTACATAAACTCCTAGGAAGGTGTTGCCTGTGTTACATAAACTTCTAGGAAGGTGTTGCCTGTGTTACATAAACTTCTAGGAAGGTGTTGCCTGTGTTACATAAACTTCTAGGAAGGTGTTGCCTGTGTTACATAAACTTCTAGGAAGGTGTTGCCTGTGTTACATAAACTTCTAGGAAGGTGTTGCCTGTGTTACATAAACTTCTAGGAAGGTGTTGCCTGTGTTACATAAACTCCTAGGAAGGTGTTGCCTGTGTTACATAAACTTCTAGGAAGGTGTTGCCTGTGTTACATAAAGCAGTCTGCTTTAACATAACTCACTCAAAAGCTAATCGTAAGCTTTTTAGAGAGAAATTACAAAAATTATTTGTATGTATAGTTAAAATAAAATAAAATAAATAAAATAAAATACTTTATTGAGACATTGTACAGTTATATATGGTAGACCTAGTTATACATAGTTATTACATAGTTATTACTTAGTTATTAATGAGATGTACATGCCAAAAGCGCCTAATATGCTGTGCATTGCGGGCCCAAGAAGTCCAGGAGCTGGAGTACATCTTAATTAAAAGAAGGTTGGTACATTTAATGGAGTTGGTTTGTATCTTATCTTTGTCACTTTTAAACTTGAAATTGTATAGTACTATTTTACCTTATTGCATTTTTTTACCATTGATGCTGATGAGGGGCTCCAGATCCAAGGAACTGGACTTATCCTCCCCTTTCTTGGATCGAATCTGAATGCCTTCCATTCCATAGGTGCTATATGACCTCTACGAATGGTTGCAATGGCGACTCTGGTGTTGGCTTGTGCAAGAACCTTGGAGACGTTGAAGGCACCTTAGTGGTTGTGAGGGTTTATGACTTAGTAATGGTGTTAGTGCTTGCTGAAGTGTTGATTTGGTGGCACTTTTCTGACACTTCCTGATGAACAAGAAAGGGAATTGTAGGTCAGTGAAGGTTTGGTGTATGTATTCACACTCCTCGTGAAGAAACTTTAGGCTGCAAATTCGATGTTGTCTTAGGAGTGTGCACGGTGCCCGTGGCCTGGTGGCAAAGCTCTCGCTTCAAACGGTGAGGGTCCGGGTCCGATTCCCGGCGAGGGTTGGAACATTGGGCATGTTTCCTTACACTGGTTGTCCATGCTCACCATCAGTATAAAATGGGTACCTGGGTGTTGGTCGACTGGTGTGAGTCGCATCCTGGGACAAAATTGACCTAATTTGCCCGAAATGCTCAGCATAACAACCAGCTTTCTATATAGTAGTATGTCATTAATGTCAGCTAGGACTGTATATCTTGGACATGTACTTGTAGAAATAAAGGTATTATTATTATTATTATTATTATTATTATTATTATTATTATTATTATTATTATTATTATATATGCACCAAACCTTCATTGAGCTACAATTTCCTCTCTTTTTCATCAAGAACTGTAAGAACAGAGCCTCCAAATCATTCGTTCACTACGCACTAACACCATTTTAAACAAAGCCATAATCCTTCCCGACAGCCAAGTTGCCTTAACGTCTCCGATGGCCTCACACAAGCCAACATTAGAGTCGCCATCGCAACCAACACATCCATAAAAGACCTGACTAGGACTAAAGTGAAGAACCTTGAACCTGTCAGTGCAGGTGTTTACACAATCCCTTGCGGGGGCTGTGACAAGGTATTTGTCGGTGAAACAGAACGTACCCTTCAAACACTTCCTACCCAGGTTATCCTGGTGGCTAACACATCCTACCCAGGTTATCCTGGGTGGCTAACACTTCCTACCCAGGTTATCCTGGGTGGCTAACACTTCCTACCCAGGGTATCCTGGGTGGCTAACACTTCCTACCCAGGGTATCCTGGGTGGCTAACACTTCCTACCCAGGGTATCCTGGGTGGCTAACACTTCCTACCCAGGTTAAAAATTCGGAGTCTTAACTTACTGACAATAAAATAAGATAAGACTTTTTTCTGATTTTTAACCCCGGAGGGTTAGCCACCCAGGATAACCCAAGAAAGTCAGTGCGTCATCGAGGACTGTCTGTCTTATTTCCATTGGGGTCCTTAATCTTGTCCCCCAGGATGCGACCCAACCAGTCGACTAACACCCTGGTACCTTTTGTTGCGGCATGGTAGGTGACTTCCCAGATACCTTTCTTAGGTAAACAGTCAGGGTAAATTTGTGAGTAAACCCTCGGGTTCTTGATAACTTATTACTACGCCTAGGTTACACTATTGTAAGTAGCCTAGCTGTAATACAGCTGTTGATACAGCCTAGCTGTAGATAAAGCGTAAGATACCAGCTAGATACAGCCTAGCTGTAAGATAGCCTAGTTGAAAGACTGCCTAGCTGTAAGAACAGCCTGTTGTAATACAGCCTGGCTGTAAGATACCTTGTGAAGATACCTCTCAGTGTAGATACAGCCTGCTGTAAGATACCTCTAGTTGTAAGATACAGCCTAGTGTAAACAGCCTAGCTGTAAGATACAGCCTAGCTGTAAGATACAGCCTAGCTGTAAGATACAGCCTAGCTGTAAGATACAGCCTAGCTGTAAGATACCTCCTAGCTGTAAGATACAGCCTAGCTGTAAGATACAGCCTAGCTGTAAGATACAGCCTAGCTGTAAGATACCTCCTAGTTGTAAGATACAGCCTAGCTGTAAGATACAGCCTAGCTGTAAGATACAGCCTAGCTGTAAGACACAGCCTAGCTGTAAGATACAGCCTAGCTGTAAGATACAGCCTAGCTGTAAGGTACAGCCTAGCTGTAAGATACAGCCTAGCTGTAAGACACAGCCTAGCTGTAAGATACAGCCTAGCTGTAAGGTACAGCCTAACTGTAAGATACAGCCTAGCTGTAAGATACAGCCTAGCTGTAAGACACAGCCTAGCTGTAAGGTACAGCCTAGCTGTAAGATACAGCCTAGCTGTAAGATACAGCCTAGCTGTAAGGTACAGCCTAGCTGTAAGATACAGCCTAGCTGTAAGGTACAGCCTAGCTGTAAGATACAGCCTAGCTGTAAGGTACAGCCTAGCTGTAAGGTACAGCCTAGCTGTAATGTACAGCCTAGCTGTAAGGTACAGCCTAGCTGTAAGATACAGCCTAGCTGTAAGATACAGCCTAGCTGTAAGGTACAGCCTAGCTGTAAGATACAGCCTAGCAGTAAGGTACAGCCTAGCTGTAAGGTACAGCCTAACTGTAAGATACAGCCTAGCTGTAAGGTACAGCCTAGCTGTAAGATACAGCCTAGCTGTAAGGTACAGCTAGGCTGTAGTTTACAGCCTAGCTGTAAGGTACAGCTAGGCCTCAAAAATTAAAACAGCTAAGTAACTCAAGTGTGTAAAAATTATTAAGAGCTAAAGAAGATATATGTAATAGGAATAAAATGAACTGAGTTATTTACATGAAGATATTATGGATGGAAGAGGTACCCTCTTCAGATAAGATAAGATTTTTTTTGGATTTTTAACCCCGGAAGGTTAGTCACCCAGGATAACCCAAGAAAGTCAGTGCGTCATCGAGGACTGTCTGTCTTATTTCCATTGTGGTCCTTAATCTTGTCCCCCAGGATGCGACCCACACCAGTCGACTAACAATCTGGTACCTATTTGCTGCTAGGTGAACATGACAACAGGTGTAAGGAAACACGTCGAAATGTCTCCACCCGCCGGGAATCGAACCGGGCCCTCCGTGTGTGAAGCGAGAGCTCTAGCCACCAGGCCACCGGGCCTGGATGGAAGAGGTACCCTCTTCTTTTGCTGTTAATATTTTTTACACATTTGAGTTACTTAGCTGTTTTAATTTTTGAGGCCTAGCTGTGTCTTACAGCTAGGCTGTGTCTTACAGCTAGGCTGTCTTACAGCTAGGCTGTGTCTTACAGCTAGGCTGTGTCTTACAGCTAGGCTGTGTCTTACAGCTAGGCTGTGTCTTACAGCTAGGCTGTCTTACAGCTAGGCTGTGTCTTACAGCTAGGCTGTGTCTTACAGCTAGGCTGTGTCTTACAGCTAGGCTGTGTCTTACAGCTAGGCTGTGTCTTACAGCTAGGCTGTGTCTTACAGCTAGGCTGTGTCTTACAGCTAGGCTGTGTCTTACAGCTAGGCTGTGTCTTACAGCTAGGCTGTGTCTTACAGCTAGGCTGTGTCTTACAGCTAGGCTGTGTCTTACAGCTAGGCTGTCCTACAGCTAGGCTGTGTCTTACAGCTAGGCTGTGTCTTACAGCTAGGCTGTGTCTTACAATTAGGCTGTGTCTTACAGCTAGGCTGTGTCTTACAGCTAGTCTGTGTCTTACAGCTAGGCTGTCTTACAGCTAGGCGTTAAATAAAAAGTTATTACAAGGACCCCGATGGAAATTAGTCACTTTGAATGACTTTTTGGGGGAAGGGGGGGGTTATCCTGGTATGATAATTGTGCTTATATGTACCTGTAAGTAAATAATCTTACTTTCTTACGTACTTTCTTATAAACAATAATAAAACAAGTTATACACATTAACAGCGTTTTCTTTCAATATTATAGTCATCGTTTTCTGTAACATAATAACGTGAACTGTTCTAAAATACACAAATAACCCAGAACACCGGACACTGACACTTATGACAACGTGTCGGTGCGACCATTAATGGTTCAACTAGTTAAAGGTCCAAATCAGACCGAATAGTCATAAGTTTCATTATCTTATGTGCGGATTATTTGTGTGTATTTCCAGTCACAGTATTGTGCCTTCTTATTCTTCGTAAACTGTTTTATATGTTTTGTTACACCCGTTTTTGTAGAAAGTTGGTGTTTATTTATATTTTGTGCTTTTGCGATCTTTAGGGCATGAGTCTGAGCACATAAGAAAAGAAGGTAATGTAAATTTAACCTAAGATAACCCATTGAAGTCAACTAATGTGACTTTTTTCCAGAGGGAAATAAGGAGTTATAAGATATACACTATGGGTAAGAGTGACTACATACCCCTCCTGTGGGTGATAGTCACTACATACCCCTCCTGTGGGTGATAGTTACTACATACCCCTCCTGTGGGTGATAGTCACTACATACCCCTCATGTGGGTGATAGTTACTACATACCCATCCTGTGGGTGATAGTCACTACATACCCCTCCTATGGGTGATAGTCACTACATACCCATCCTGTGGGTGATAGTCACTACATACCCATCCTGTGGGTAAGGGTGACTACATACCCCTCCTCTGGGTGATAGTCACTATATAATAATAATAATAATAATAATAATAATAATAATAATAATTTTTATTTCAATGCATGTTACAAGTGTACAATGTTATTGGTAGTTACAAATATAATACAATTATAAAACTGTAATGCAAGGAGAGCCACTGGCATGCCATGGCATTAGGGGCAGTTTATTCTAGAGACTTATTCACTAAGTACTTAATGCTAAAGAAATTGATTGAGTTTATTCTAGTTCTATATTATTTAAATTATTAAATGGTTATACATACTATTTAAAGACAATACAAGAGAAATTGGTTGAGTTTAATCTAGTTGTAGAATTTATTTCAAATTACAGTATGTTGATGCTATACTAGTATAATAACAATACTAGAAATAGTTTTAGAGTTTCATCTAGGTATATATTTTATTTCAAATTAAGAAAATGATGATACTATAAGATTTTAAATGACAATATGATGATATAAGATTGCAACAAGTGTTAAGGAGGATGAACATATCAAAATGAGATCTTCTTAAGTAAAATAATATTGGGTTTGGAAGTTTGTTACAGTATGAGTATTTAGTATAGGGTGAGTAGGTGACTTTTGAGAAGAGTCTTGAATTGATTTTCGGACAAGGTTAACTTGATATTTACTGGTAATGAATTCCAGATTTTGGGGCCCTTTATGTGCATAGAATTTTTACATTGGTTAGTATGGACTCGGGGTATGTCAAATAGTGATCTGTGTCTTGTGTCATGTTCGTGGGACCTATTAAAGTTGTTGAGGAGAATTCTGAGCGCAGGGTTAATATTAGCATGTAGAGTTTTATGTATGTAGAAGGCACATGAATAGGTATGAATATTTTTTATGGTGAGTAGTTTTAAGGTTCTGAATATAGGTGGAGTATGCTGTCTAGAGTGGGAATTTGTTATCATCCTGACTGCAGCCTTTTGCTGGGTTATGAGTGGTCTAAGGTGATTTAATGTTGTTGAGCCCCATGCACAGATTCCATAGGTGAGATAAGGGTAGATAAGAGAATGATATAGTGCAATGAGAGCTGGTTCAATATGAAGTTCAATGATGATAAATTTCAATTACTCAGATATGGAAAACGTGAGGAAATTAAAATCTCATCGGAGTACAAAACTAATTCCAACCACACAATAGAGCGAAAAACTAATGTCAAAGACCTGGGAGTGATCATGTCAGAAGATCTCACCTTCAAGGACCATAACTCTGTAGCAATCGCATCTGCTAGAAAAATGACAGGATGGATAATGAGAACCTTCAAAACCAGGGATGCAAAGCCCATGTTGACACTTTACAAATCGCTTGTTCTATCTAGGCTGGAATATTGCTGCACACTAACTGCACCTTTCAAGGCAGGTGAAATTGCTGACCTTGAAAATGTGCAGAGAACCTTCACGGCATGCATAAGTGCGATAAACCACCTCAATTACTGGGAACGCTTGAAGTTTCTAAACCTGTACTCCCTAGAACGCAGGCGGGAGAGATACATTGTTATATACACCTGGAAAATTCTCGAGGGACTAGTACCAAACTTGCACACGAAAATCACTCCCTACGAAAGCAAAAGACTCGGCAGGCGATGTAACATCCCCCCAATGAAAAGCAGGGGTGCCACTAGCACGTTGAGAGACAACACAATAAGTGTCAGGGGCCCAAGATTGTTCAACTGCCTCCCAGCATACATCAGGGGGATTACCAACAAACCCTTGGCTGTCTTCAAGCAGGCACTGGACAGGCACCTAAAGTCGGTACCTGACCAGCCGGGCTGTGGTTCGTACGTTGGACTGCGTGCGGCCAGCAGTAACAGCCTGGTTGATCAGGCTCTGGTCCAACATGAGGCCTGGTCACAGACCGGGCCGCAGGGGCGTTGACCCCTGGAATTCTCTCCAGGTAAACTCCATACCCATCCTGTGGGTAAGAGTGACTACATACCCCTCCTCTGGGTGATAGTCACTACATACCCATCCTGTGGGTGATAGTCACTACATACCCATCCTGTGGGTGATAGTCACTACATACCCATCCTGTGGGTGATAGTCACTACATACCCATCCTGTGGGTGATAGTCACTACATACCCATCCTGTGGGTGATAGTCACTACATACCCCTCCTGTGGGTGGTACCCAGTGAAATAAGTGACTGACTTTTTTTTGGTTATCCAAGGTAATTTACCACTATGTACGGTAATTGTAGATATGTGTACCTGTGCTAAAATAAACTTACCCATCCTGTGGGTGGTACTCAAAGGATAACAGAGACACATAATTAGGGTCAAATCTAAGCAAGTTACTGTGGTAATGAACTATTTACCAACAAAGATATAAACATAAATGATAACCTAACCTGTGATATTAACAATTTCCTTTCTTTTTGACAGTGTGTCCTGTCTTCCATCATCGTAGTGGCACTGAAGGGAATGTTTATGCAAGTCAGAGACTTGAAGAGGGTGTGGGGTGTGTCTCGCCCCGACGCTATGATATGGCTGGCTTCCTTCCTCGGTGTTGTCATTATAGACATAGACTATGGCTTGTTGTTGGGTATCGTCACATCACTGCTGGTTCTGCTCTATCGTTCACAACAACCCAAAACTGCTCGTCTCGGACGCGTTCCCAACACCGATGTTTACTTAAACGTCAAAGAGTACTCCGTGGTAAGTTGTAGCCAAAGTTGTAATAAAAAGTGTTACTTTTTGAGTAGAAATGTCACCTATTGCAGAGCAAATGAGACAAAGTTTTGTTCTATGTAGAGATAATCAGGCCAACAGAAGACGTCCCAGTCAACGCTTCGTCTGTAACTTCTGTAACAAGACACACGCCCCGATGGCATGGTGGCTAGTGCTCTTGCTTCACGCACGGAGGGCCCGGGTTCAATTCCCGGCGGAGCCGAAACATTTCGAAGTGTTTCGTTACACACACACACATATACATACAATAGGCTTAGTGTCTAATCGACATGTGCCTAGGACAAAATGGTAACTAACATGTGCGATACCTGGGTATCTTTAGTGGAGAGACTTTCCACCCGCACCTGGGCACCCCAGGCTCCGTCTGAGGCAGGTGTTATGCAGGTGTCTCAGTCATTAACCTGGAGGTAGTTAACACCTCTCATCTGATAATACCTACTGAAGATTATTTTTGTAATTTGTGAATGTGATGTGAATAAGAAGGTTACATAGCTAGTTTATTAACACCACCAGAAACATATCTACTGTACATACTGTGAGGCTTAACTTAATGGGCAGTATCTCAAATTTCTTATCACAACTTAAAAACTTAATTCCTCTATGAAGGTAAATCGTAACTCAAGGGACCACTGTATTAAAGGCCCTAAAACATTTTAATACTAAATAAATTTGCCCAAACTGGGTATGCAGTGTGAGGTTCAACTCACTGGGCAGGTGTCACTGGGTATACAGGGTGAGGTTCAACTCACTGGGCAAGATCCCCAGGCGTCACTAGTCACCTAGCTGAACCATCACCTAGCTTCATGCTAGTTGTATGGTGTATTAGTTATGTGTTTTATTACAAGTTTCCTAGAGTCAGTGTTCTGGCACTTGCACCTTTGTCATGATAAAGAGAATTTCATTTCCAAAGATATAATAAAAATACACTAGTAAGGTAATACTGTATAATCCTTTCGAGGAAAAATCTTTCTGTACATAGCATCTCGGTATTTAAATTTTAAGTATAGGCACTTTTTCCACAATAATAATTTTTAACAATATGTCAATTTTAGAGGGAAATCTGGAATTTCCTTAATACTCTTGAAAGGCTTATAGAAGTAAATTTTTTATGATATATGAGTTTTTATAATATAGATATAAGATAGAACCAGCAAAATAATAATAAAAAAATTGATTCTGTAAATAAAAGGTAAATTATACTCTCTCTCTCTCTCTCTCTCTCTCTCTCTCTCTCTCTCTCTTCTTCTATATATATATATATATATATATATATATATATATATATATATATATATATATATATATATATATATATATATATATATATATATATATATATAATATATATATATATATATATATATATATATATATATATATATATATATATATATATATATATATATATATATATATATATATATATATATATATATATATATACCGTAAGCCATGCGTGTCGTAAGAGGCGACTAAAATGCCGGGTGCAAGGGGCTAGTAACCCCTTCTCCTGTATATATTACTAAATGTAAAAGGAGAAACTTTCGTTTTCTTTTGGGCCACCCTGCTTCGGTGGGAAACGGCCGACGTGTTGAAAGAAAGATATATATATATATATATATATATATATATATATATATATATATATATATATATATATATATATATATATATATATATATATATATATATATATATATAACAACCACTGTTCTAGGCTTTGGTTTAAGTTTTACAACCTCTAAAAAAGTCAGTAATGTGGAAATTGCAAAAGCTTTTTGTAAGTTGAAAATCTACTGATTTATCCATTGATTAAGTTAATATAAGGAAGGGAATGGTTTATAGTTCTATTTTGAAACAAACATTCATGACTACCAAAACATCTTTATCATATATATGTGGATTAATAAAAAATACAAACCAGGTAATAGAGCCAGACCCATTATTACCTTCCTAAGTTCAGATTCCTATAAATTATGTAAATGTCTAGTAAATAACAAAAAAGTCACAATACCGTGACTGGCACAATACACACACAACCCGCACATATAAGAGAGGAACTTACACACACAACCCGCACATATAAGAGAGGAACTTACACACACAACCCGCACATATAAGAGAGGAACTTACACACACAACCCGCACATATAAGAGAGGAACTTACACACACAACCCGCACATATAAGAGAGGAACTTACACACACAACCCGCACATACAAGAGGAACTTACACACACAACCCGCACATACAAGAGAGAGCTTACACACACAACCCGCACATACAAGAGAGAGCTTACACACAACCCGCACATATAAGAGGAACTTACACACAAACCCGCACATACAAGAGAGAGCTTACACACACAACCCGCACATACAAGAGAGAGCTTACACACACAACCCGCACATACAAGAGAGGAACTTACACACACCGCACATACAAGAGAACTTCACACACATACAAGAGAGAACTTACACACAACCCTAGGACTTACACAACCCGCACATACAAGAGAGAGCTTACACACCACCACGTTACGTTTCGGTCAGACTTGGACCATTTATATGCGGGTTATTTGTGTATTGTGTCTACTAGATACATTGAGCCCAATTGTTGGTAAAATTTCTAACTTTAATATTAAAAATAATATTGATTTAGTTGATAAATTAAGCTCCATGACTGATTTAAATGATTACACTATGGTTAAACAAACCATACCATGGGTGGGTTAGAACCCGCGGTCAGAGAGTCTCAAAACTCCAGACCGTCGCGTAAGCCACTGGGCCAGCTGGCTTCAATAAGATTCATCCAACTAGGTATATTTCTACACCATAGGAAGGTTAGCATAGGCACCACCTAGTTGGATGAATCTTATTGAAGCCAGCTGGCCCAGTGGCTTACGCGACGGTCTGGAGTTTGAGGGAAATAACTCATTGTCTCCTTTTTAGAGGTCTTTAATTATTAAGGGTAACTATGATTTTAAATTAAAAATATTCAGAAAACAAAAAAATAATTGTTCTTATATCCACTATTATTCTTCACATTATGATAGAATTAAACTTTCTGTATTCTTATCCATGTTTTGAGAACTTTGCATATTTGCAACCCAGAGTTCATAGATGAAGAAATCTTGAAGATTTTTGAAATAGCTAATGATCTAAAATACCCAAAATACTTAATTGATAAATATTTTAAAATTTCTAAAACTACATCATACAATTCAAAATTTACAATTATATTCAATCAAAAATATGCTGGTTCTCCCTTACTATGAAGACTTTCTTGAGAATTTTAAAATCAAAGTTATATATAAAAGTCTCGATACAGCTAAATGAACTTTTGTTTAAATATTCCCCATAAAAAGGCTGATAGCTGTGCCTACAAGAGTCCTTGTAAAATATGTAATAAAGTTTAATACAGTCAAAGTAAGATTACAACAACATAAATATTGCATTAGTACTGCAGTATAATGCTCTGTTTATTTATGCGCCAGATTTTAACTACCCATTGATTTTTAAAAGGCTGCAAACGTTGTATTAAGCAGGTCTATAAGGTCTATGGTTGAGAGAAATATAATTGAATCAAGCTTCATAAAAAAAGTTTTGATATTAATATAAATATTGGCTGAAGGTTATACAAATTAGATTCATTTATAATTATGATGATTTATTAAGTTTCCTATCTGATGAACTTGTTAATTATGATTTACCATTGCCAGTACCTACGATCATTAAGCTAATTAAACCCTGTAGTGTTAATGCAAAGTTTGTATTTAATGGCCACTTTTACACTCAGAAGTTTGCTATGACATTGGGAAATCCTTTTTCACCTGCCCTTAACAATTTGTACACGAAATATTTTGAAACAAGAGCTTAACAAATCTTTCCCATTAGAGTTAAGTGTTAGAGAAATATTGATGATGTATTCAGGACGTCACTAACAATAACTGATTTACACAATGGTAATTTTCTTATACTTGGTGTACTGTGTATTAGGTATAACAAGACATGACAATACGTCTCACACTGATCATAACTTACCTTATACCAAATGAATGAATAAGTCTTCTTACCTTAGGAATTCCCATTACA